>CM040119.1:321702127-322066631 GCA_022559845.1 Amorphophallus konjac | reverse complement strand
GGCTGATCGCAGCGCCCATTCTCGCCGGAGCGCGCGCCGAAATACAGAACCGGGAGACTTCCGATCGGATTTTCCGACCAGTGCCGAACGGAGCCGCCGGGCCTCCGGCCGGCGAACCAGCGTGCCGCCATCCTATGGAGCGACCCTCCGGGCATCCACCACTACAGCGGTGCCACCGGGTCCCACACGGACCCTCCGGACAGCACGTGGGCCCCACCGTCACGTGTTCGGGTGTTACCGAATCAACGCGAGAAGCCGCCTGTCAACCCGAATTCGGTCGTCCCGGACCCCATTGTGTAGCCCTTTACCTCCCTACGTGGAGTGGGCAGCGAGTTGTATTTCTGTAATATCCGTGTATAATTGTTCCGGGAGTACGACTTCGGCCGGGTCCGTCTTCCCCACGCCGAGCGTGTGGAGGTATCGTCTTCGCTCCTACACTTGGCATTTCGCTTATTTCATATATGCTTGTTTATGCCGCTGCTAGAGAGTATGATAGGGTAATTAGCTCGCTTTCTATTTATATCACCGCTGCTGCGAGAGAGAGCGTTACCGTCCCGTGACCCGATCCGGGCACAAGTGAGAGCCGACCACCCTAGCTCACAGCCGGTTTCTCAACCGCGCACATCCGACGCTTCCCTCGTTAAGGGGCAGTCACGAGCTTGTCGTGTCCGTGGTCCCGTCCCGCATCAGCCGCCCTTGTGATTGTACGGTCTGATAGCAGCCGTTCATCTATGAGAGTCCAACGGCGAGGTTTTCGGTCAGTTTGATGGGTATTCGGATAATATTTACTATTTATTGAGTTTCCACTGACAGGGTTGGACGGCCTAGGAGATGGCCGCTCAACACGTTGGGTGGTCTATCGTGAGGCCGTTCATCGTCTCGATTCCTGAAAATTTTAAGGGTTTTCTCTCTCCATCTGTGGTTTTATCCCTAACTTCTCCCGTCATTTTCTCCGCGGATATTGAGTCATTTTGAGTGCCGTTTCTTATGGATGAAAGATAATTCGATTATCTACGACTTTCCTTTGATTATCTTGACCTGAAAATAGATAAGAACCCTAATTTCGGGGCTGGCTTCCTAGGCTCTATAAATAGACCCTAGAGGCTACCTTCGAAGGGGGGGATATTTTTGGTCGACGGTGAAGCCCTGCCGAATATTAGAGCGACTTAGCACTAGGGAGGGAGGCCTTCTACGTCCCTACAGGCCTCCGGTCCAGGGAGTAGTCTTTGTTTTGAGTCTTTTTGCATCTGATGGTCCCGTCTCCTCTAATTGCATGCTTGTTTTCTTCACACCCATTCTCCACGTTTTTGTCATTCTCACGCATCATTCACACACCCTCCTACATTTTTGACGCCCCCAGGGGTTTAAAACTCCCCAGGTATTCCCCATTCCATTTAGTTATGTTTATTCCTTTCCGTTCCAGCACTTACTACACTTTGCAGTTCTGATATTGGGTTTCCTTTTGTATTCTACACGCTGTTTCGCAGGTCCGCAACACACTAACACGAGGCCCATCCTTTCTGGCCGGCCGGAAAGGGTGGAGGTTGGACCCTTATAACTTCTGGCATGGTGGTCTTGCGCGGTTCCCATCTGTCCGTTCAAGAGGCAGAAGGGTGGATCCCGGACCGTTCTTCTTCATATTGTGGTTGTCTGGGAGCCGTTCATCAGCCAGTAGTTCTTCATCCCGTGTCCTCTGTAGCGCCTTTAGGCGGTCTGTCGTGCGGCCGCTCAACATGAACAGCAGTTCTTCATGGGCCGCGCATCCCTGCAGTGCTGCTCATAAGGCGAGTGTCTCCCTCTCTTTCCAAGGTACGGTGTGTCAATCACATTAGGAACCTTGGTGGCGATCACAGGTTTACACCCTTCTGTCCCCCTTCTATTTTCCATTTATTTTTCATATCGATTTAGTAGAAGGGATAGGAAGGACTTTAGAGTCCTGGTAGAGCATTTGATGTGATGACCCAGGATCCGAGTACCGGAAAGGAACCGGCGCGTCTCGAATCTTGGCCCGCCAACCCACGAGCCCGAAGAGTCGGAAGGGTAGAAAGGGATGGTGTGGGAGTACAAGAGAAGCTGAAACAACTACAGAGATAGCACAATAATCTAAAATAAAATGCATAGAATAATATAAATAAATTAAACTGCTACAAGGTCTAGTGTATCTCATGTCCAAATGAAAGTACAGTCAACAAAAAGAAAAGTACAACTACACGGGACATCCCCCGGCGTACAACTACACGGGGCATCCCCCGGCTCTGGCAGACTGGCGGCTAACCCTGGCTAGAAGAACCATGCTGAAACTTGGTCGCACCTCTCAAAGACCCCGCCTCACCTGAAAAGTAAGGGTGAGCCTCATTTCATTGGCCCAGTAGGGATCCCGCGAATCTCCACCTCGCGCGGAAACCAAGGAAGGAAAGCAAGAAAGTAGAAAAGCAACCCTTTAACAGGAGTACGGTAGAACCAACAAGCTAAAGTAAATAAGCAGAAAAGCCGTCTACTCTAACAGCACGTACTACTGAACCTCCGTCCAACGAAACTCGAGTCCACACCTGCCAGCGAATAGGAGCACTACCCACTAGAATAACGACCGGATGCGTCCCCTGACATCTTACACCGTGTCACAAGTGTCTAGCAACAATGCCCCGGGTGTGAGACTCAGACACGCAACAAGTACCACAACAAGGACTAGCTGGGGTCACGCTCGTCAGCGCGTGTCCTAAGCCCCCAACTACGTGTGCACAGACAGACCATCTGCTCTAGGTCGGGTCCTCTAGCTGGTTTCCCCCCCCACCCGACTCTGGTGGCAAAGGCAAGGGGCCCCATGGAAACCAGCCTAAAAACTGCCTCTCACCAGGTCTCGCTCTCCACCACTCCCTGGTGGGTCCGCACTCGCGTGCGCAGGAAGCTACGACTAGTGGATAGGTCACTGGAAGTAAGGACTGACTCACGGAAACCACCATCAAAGAAACGGGACCACACATAAACGGTGCAGCACAGATCCTGATGGTCCAACCTTGGGCCATCACAGGCTGTGACGCACCTACACTGAAGCGCCACAAGGCTCTGACGGTCCAACCCTCGAGCGTCACAAGCCGAGGTGAAAATAGGCTCTGACGCACCCACCTAGGGGCATCATAGCACCTAACAGACCAACCCTGGCGCGTCAGGGGAGATGGGCTCGTCTGCTCTGACGCACCCACACAGGGGCGTTACAAGGCTATGACGCACCAGGCATGGTGCGTCACATGCCTTGACCCCCAACGGTCAAAAGCCAACGGTCGGCAACCAATGGTCGAACGCCTCTGACGGTCCAAGCTAGGTGCGTCACAGCACCGTGGCGGTCTATCGTGGGACCGTCACAGCCCACAGACCCTACTTGGCTGCACTCAGGGCTGTAACGCACCCATCTGGGCGCGTTACATAGTGTGACGGTCACTGGAAGGACCGTCACACCCGCCCGAGGGTGAAACGGCGGGAAACGCCCAAAAATTCCAACCACGCCCCCATACCTCCGTAGGAGAGGGGGGAATCAAAGGGGAAAGACCCATGGGGACCCCTAGCATGATTCTAGGCCATCAAAACGCCGAATCGCGGCTCAAATCCATAGATCGGGCCAACTCTCCCCAAAACACGATTTTGCCCTAACCCGCTCAAACACACCCCTCTCGGCTCCCATTTGGCCTACAAATCACGGGGGTTGATGGGATGAGCATAGGGATTCATCCCCCTACCTCAATGGAGCGAATGCTCCCCCGAATCACCGCCGAAGTCAAGGAAGAAGCTTTTTGAATGCCACACATCCCGCCTCCCGCCGCGAGAAGGCCACCACCGGAACCGCCTCGCCACCGCCGTTGCCGCCACGCCGTTGCCGGAGTGAAGGAGGCCGCATCTCAGTCGTCCGGGGAAGAAGAACGGTCGCGATGGGGAGGGCGCTCTCCAACGGTTGGAAGGAGGAAGAAGAAGAAGAAAAAGGTGAAAAAGAAAAGAAAAAGGTTTGGTATTTATAGAAAATCCAAAAAATCAAGAAAATCTCAAAAAATAGAAAAATACACCTCCTCGTTTCTCGCGATGCACTGATCGCAATGGTACCACTCGCGGGTAGATGAACGACCTGGTCCACCCACTACAGGGTTCCGTAGGTGTTTCCGAGACACACACACGGGAATCGGAAAACACGTGGAAAAAGCCGTGGAACACGTTCCGAGCCTCCGAACTGACTCGAATCGCACGGATCCAAACATGAAAGATGTCCAGAACATAATTCCGGACACAACGGAGCCAAATTCACCAAAAACATAGATCCGGGACCTAAGAAGAAGGATCCAAAAGGGTCTGGGGCACCACAGCCCTCCCCCCTTAAACAAATTTCATCCTCAAAATTTGAGAACAAGGCACAAGAACGGGGGAAAGACTCACACAAACAAATAAGGATACAGTTCCCGCATCTCATCCTCACGTTCCCAAGACGCCTCGCCACCCGAATGACGCTGCCAGACCACCTTAACCAGAGGAATAACCTTGTTCCACAGGTGCTGCTCTCGCCGATCTTCAATATGAATAGGAAACTCCGGAAGGGACAGATCTGGGGTCACCTCAGGCCAAACGGCATCCCCGAGAACATGGGAATCATCGGGCATATACTTCCGAAGCATCGACATGTGGAACACATCATGCATGGCGGAAAGCTCCGGAGGTAGTTACAACCGATAAGCAACTTCCCCAACACGCTCGACGATGGGAAAGGGACCAATGTAGCGGGGACTCAGCTTCCCACGCCTACCGAAACACATCACACCCTTCATGGGAGAAACTCTCAAGAAAACTCGGTCTCCCACAGCAAAGCTGAGAGGTCGCCTCCTCCGATCGGCATAACTCTTCTGCCGACTCTGGGCTGTCAACATCTTCTGCTGAATGAGATGCACCACCTCAACACACTGCTGCACCAAATCTGGTCCAGTCAGGGCACGCTCGCCCACCTCGAACCAATCAAGCGGAGTCCGACAAGGTCGCCCATACAACGCCTCATTGGGAGCCATACCAATGCTCGAATGATAGCTGTTGTTATAGGAAAACTCCACTAATGGCAGATGGTGGGTCCAACTCCCCTGCCGTTCTAAGCAACATGCTCGGAACATGTCCTCCAGAGTCTGGATGGTCCGCTCAGACTGACCGTCCGACTGAGGATGATAGGCCGAGCTGAATGCCAACTCGGTGCCTAGAGCCTTCTAGAAGCTCCTCCAGAATCCAGAAGTGAAGCGGGGATCACAATCAGACATAATGAAGATGGGAACTCCATGCAACAGAAGAATTCGCTCCATGTACAAATGAGCCAAATGATGCACGCTCCAACTGACCTTGATCGGCAGCAACCGCACCGTGTTCGTCAGTCTATCCACTAGCAACTAGATACTATCCTCCCCGCTGGACGTCCTCGGCAACCCAACCACGAAATTAGTGGTCACGTGGTCCCACTTCCATGCAGGAACATCCAAGGGCTGAAGTGTGCCCCCTGGTCGCTGGTGCTCAGCCTTCACCTACTGACAGGTCAAACACCTGGCCACAAATTCCGCCACGTCTCTCTTCATGCCAGGCCACCAAAACTGCCTCTTCAGGTTCTGGTACATCTTAGCCGATCTGGGGTGCATAGCATACTGACTCCCATGAGCCTCGCGTAATACCGTACGCCACACCTGCTCCTCAGCTGGCACGTACAACCTACCTCTGAACCTCACAGCTCCATCCTCACCAAACTCCACCTCGGCCATCGATAGAATACGAGGTAGCTCGGGGTCCGCTCGCTGAGCCTTAGTCACCTGTCGACGCACCACGGGCGTGACAGTCAGACTCACAAGGACAGCTGAACCCTGGTCCTGAGGGACCTTGAGCCTAAAAGTCATGGCCGGAACCTGCTCCCAAAGCCTCCACTTCCTCAACAACATCCCACTGACCATTACTCTCCTACTCAGAGCATCAGCCACGACGTTCATCTTGCCAGTCTGATAAGACAGAGTGAAATCATAATCCTTCATATACTCCATCCACCTCCTCTACTTGAGGTTAAGGTCCTTCTGTGTGAACACATACCTCAAACTCTGATGGTCAGTGAAAAGCTCAAACTTCTCGCCGTACAAATAATGCCTCCAGATCTTCAGTCCGAAAATCACCACCGCCAACTCAAGATCATGAACAGGGTAGTTCGCCTCATGTGGCTTCAACTGTCGAGACGCATACGCCACCACTCTCCCATGCTGCATCAACACAGCACCGAGACCTACCCCGGAAGCATTCGTACACACCACGAAACCACCCGAGCCAGATGGCAACACCAAAACCGGAGCAGTGGTAAGCAATCTCTTCAGCTCCACGAAGCTCCACTCACACTCCTCTGTCCAGACGAACGGCACCTCCTTCCGTGTAAGCCTGGTCATCGGGGCTGCAATACGAGAAAAATTCTAAATAAACTGCCAATAATCGCCTGCGAGCCCCAAGAAACTCTGAATCTCCGTGATAGAACTCGGCCACTACACCATAGCCTTGACCTTGTCCGGATCCACGGAAACACCATTACCAGAAATAACATGCCCCAGAAAGTGCACCTCTCGGAGCACGAACTTGCACTTGCTGAACTTGGCATACAACTGGTGATCGCGCAGGATCTGCAACACCGCCCTTAAATGGTGCACATGCTCCTCAGCAGACCGCGAATACACAAGGATATCATCCACAAACATGACCATGAACTGGTCTATATACGGACGGAACACTCTTTGCATCAAATCCATGAACGCTGCGGGGGCATTGGTGAGCCCGAACGGCATCACCAAGAACTCATAATGCCCATACCTCGACCGAAACGCCATCTTCTCCAGGTCTGACTCTCGAATCCGCAACTGGTAATAGCCCGATCTCAAATCGATCCTCGAAAACACTCGGGCCGACTGAAGCTGATCGAACAAGTCATCAATCCGAGGCAACGGATACTTGTTCTTAACAGTCGCCTGGTTCAACTGGCGGTAGTCGATGCACAGCCTCAAACTACCATCCTTCTTCTTCACAAACAACACTGGCGCACCCCACGGGGAATAACTAGGATGAATATACTGTTGTGCCCCTGTAGTTTTGATGATTTGTAGTTTTGATGATAGCAAACATTATGAGTCACAAGTCTATACAGTCTATACTTCCATGCATCATCACTCTCAGCATAGTCTGGACAGAAGTGGGTCGACCCCCCTTCCAGATGGGTCGACCCCCCAGATTCGCATGTCTGTACATTGCATGTGTCGCAGACATAGCAAGTCTGTACATTGATCTCAAGTGCATTAAGCCGTCTCACGCATATACATAGTCTGTACACTCATTGCCAGCATGTCTATACATCGCCTTGGGCATGGCAAAGTCTATACATTACTGCATTGCTCGCACAGGCAATGTCTATACATCGTGTTGCAAGCACGCATTCAAGTCTGTACAGCCTGTGAGGTCCGTCTCACTCAGCGTCTCAAGTGGACTTGAAGTCTATATATTGGACCGTCTTACTTAGCGTCTTTATGCATGTCACACACTCGCAAGTCTGCACATTGTGGCACGCAGAGTCTGCACAACGCTTTGTCAGCAAGTCTGCACATCATCATGGTTGCCTTGATGCCGTAGAAAGTCTATACATTCTATTATGCTTGAAATTTGACGCCCATCAAAAGAGGTGTCACTTCTGAAACTGACGCCCAGGAAGGAGGCATTTTTTTTGTTGTGCATCAATTTATCAAAGTCTAGACATCGTCTGGTTGCATAACGCATAGTCTGTACATGATACATTGTGCTCTCATGCTTTAACACTAGGGATTGCAAAGTATGTACATTGGTTGCACATTGCACTCCATGTCTATACACTGCTTCATGCATTGCACGAAGTCTGCACATTGTGTATTGCTGTGCTCATACATCATTTTAGTAAGTCTGCACAATGATGCACGTTGAGTCTGCATATTCATTTGACATGTCAGTACATCCATTTGTAATGTTCATAGTCTTGCATACGTGAAGTCTGTACATGCTTCAGTGTTGCATTCACTAAGCCTGTACACACCTCAGCCTTGCATATATGTAGTCTGCACATGCCATAGCACTGCATATATGAAGTCTATACATGCTCTAGCGTTGCATATATAAAGTCTGTACATGGCATAGTTTCGCATTCACAAAGTCTATACATGCTTCAGCGCTATCTTCATATAGTATGTACAAGGTTTCAACCTTAAACTGATAACTCTGTTCGATTTTCTGACAGGGACTCTTTGCAGAGATTGATGACATGGCTCGTGATCCATGGATGGACGAGGTGTCCAGAACGTGACACGTGTAAAGCAACAAGCCTGGATGCTGCCACGTGGTCCAAGTCATTGGGCGGGAATTTGAAAGCCACACGCTCTCCAAATTGCTGCTGGTATATATATGAATCTTCTTCCATCAGAAGAAGGTGGATCGAGAAGAAAAGGCTAGAGAGCAGAGAAGCTTGAAGCAGCAGAGAGTCACTGAGAGCAGAGAAGAAAATTCACGATCCAGAGAGAAGAAGAAAAACAGAGAAGAGAAGATTGAGAGAGATCAGTTGAGAAGAGTTTGTTCGAGAGCTTGTGAATCAGTCTCTTGGTTCAGATACCAGAGCTGATACTGCTCATTCTGAGCTACATTTCTTTTGGGTTTTCCATTTTCGTTTGATTCTATTTTCCTGTTTTCGAAACTCTTGTGTTCAAGCTGTGTGCCAGTGTTTGCAGTGGAGGATTCCACAGGACGGGTCAAGCTGTAAACCCAAGCGGTTGCAGTGGAGGATTCCACTGGACAGGTGAAGCTGTAATTCCTCAGCAGGCGAGACTAGGTCTCGGACAGCAAGCTGTGAAGCTCAGCGGTCTGTTGGCAAGCTGTGAAGCCCAGCTGTTCAAGCTGTGAGTCAGCGGAATCCACACTCTAGTTGTGTGGGGTGGACGTAGATCTCTGGATTGAGATCGAACCACCTTAAAATTGTTGTCTACTGTGCGATTGCCTGTGGATCTTCTGATTTCATTGTGCTCCTTCGTTTGTTCAACAGCTGCTCGTTTTAATTCCGCATTAGAGTATAACTGTGTTTTTAATTTGGGCAATCGATCTATTCACCCCCCTCTAGATCCACTCTCCGTGGTAATAGAGTGCTTCCATCTAACATAACAGTCCGTGGTAATAGAGTGCTTCCATCTAACATAACATATACCCCTTGGCCAGCAACTCCTGCAACTGCGCCTTCAGCTCTCGCAACTCTGCGGGCGCCATCCGATAAGGGGCCTTCGACATAGGCGCCGTACCCGGCTCCACCTCAATCACAAAATCAATCTCTCGCTGTGGTGGCAACCCTGGTAGCTCCTCAGAAAAAACATCGAGAAACTCGCACATGACAAGAATGTCCTCTACCTCAGGACACTGCCGATCACTCAAAACCACGGATGCGAGAAAGCCCTCACAACCCGCATCAAGCAAGCGACGCGCACGGATAGCCGAAATAAGCAAGCGGGAAGAGGAAGACCGAATACCTTGGAAATAAAAGGTGGGTCCACGAAGCTGTCGGAAGTAGACCTTCTTCAAGCCGTAATCCACCAAGGCATGATGAGCCTCGAGCCAATCCATGTCCAAAATCACATCGATGTCCTGAAGCGGTAATGCGTAGAGTCTAGCCGGCAAGTTCCGCCCTTCCACCCACACAGATACCTTCTCAAAGCAGTACGGGGTGATCATGAAGTCACCGGTAGGCAACTCTACTGCCAAGTCACAGGATACCTTGGTCACTGGGCCCTCCACACTCTGAGCAAAATCTTCCGAGATGAACGAATGAGAAGCACCTAACTCAAACAAAACACGCGCCGCACAACCCAAAATCGAAAGAGTACCTTCCACCAAATGCGACGCCTAAGCCTCTACCCTGGTCATGTGACTCACTCTGCCTCGGGATCTCTGCCTCCCTACAGTAGCTGACCATGACAACTAAGCAAACTGTCCCTGCTGCTGGTACTGCTGCGACTGTGATGACAACTGCTGGGGTTGAAACTGTTGCTGCTGCTGAAACTCATGCGGCTGGCTCGGTCTCTGCGGACAGTCACGTGCCATGTGCCCTGTTGATCGCACCTAAAGCAAATTACGGGTGCTAAACATGATCTACCCGGATGAGAACCATCGCACCTAGGACAATCGCCCCGCGAACCAGTCATCGAACCCTGACGTTGAAAAGCCACCGGCTGCTGAACACTGTCCATCGACTCCTGCTTCGACTCCTTGCGATCCTGACGCCTCTTACTAAAACCAGCTTCCTTAAGCAACTTCTTAAGCTTCGATCTAAAGGATGATGACCCTGGCGCAGGAGCCACAGACTGCGTCGCCACTGATCCACCTACTGAGAGCTGGACGGTACTCTGCTACTGCATCCCCGTCGGCTGGCTGAAATCTGCCTGCACCTGACTGGCACTGCCCTGCCCTCGAACCTTCTGCAAGTCTCTCTCCAGCGCCGCTGCTGCCTTACATGCCGCATCCAAAGTGGTCAAACCTGACCCAAGAAGATGATGCCTCAACTCTAGCCTCAGACCACCCACAAACTGATCGATCTTCACCTCCTCATCTGCCACGATATGAGGAGCATAACGGCCCAACTCGATAAACCTGGCACAGTACTGCATCACCATCATGTCACCCTGAGTCAGCTCCATAAACTCACGCAACCTCTGCGACCTGACAAAGGACGGACAAAAGGCACGCTCGAAAGCCGTGATGAACTCCTGCCACGCAATCTGCCGAAGAGGACGAGACCGGAACACTGAACCCCACTCTGACGTCCACCAAGTACGGGCCGCTCCCTGAAGATGATGAGTAGCAAATGCTACCTGCTCCTCCTCAGGACACTCCATCGCACTGAAAATCTGATGCACATCATCCAGTCACTCTCGTCCACCTCAGGATCTGGCTGCCCGCTGAAGGAAGGATGCTGAAACAGCAAGAACTCCTTCAGCACACGACCATGACCACCACGAGCCCGGTCCTCACCAGCATCGCCGCCCTACTGCTGGTGATCTCCCTGCTACTAACCCCCCGACTGCCGTTGAAGCACATACTCAAACATACCTCGGAAGAAATCGTCCATCCCTGGAGCTCTCGCACCTCCAGCTACACCCTCGGAAACTGAACCCCTGCTCTGCTCCTCTGGACCATCACTAGACTCTCCCTGCTGGGGACGAGCCCTCCTCCGAGGCGCCATAACACACCTGGCATCAAGGAAAACAACCACAAATCAATAAAACACACGGCTCTAAGCCAGTCGCCGACTGTACAGAACTTTCATGGACCTTCTAGACCACCGCAATTCGTTTCAAGTTCTGATGTACCTCCATAACCTACGCTCTGATACCAGCTGTGACGACCCGGGATCCGAGTACCGAAAAGGAACCGGCGTGTCTCGAATCTCGGCCCGCCAACCCATGAGCCTGAAGACTCGGAAGGGTAGAAAGGGATGGTGTGGGAGTACAAGAGAAGCTAAAAACAACCGCAGAGATAGCACAATAATCTAAAATAAAATGCACAGAATAATATAAATAAATTAAACTGCTACAAGGTCCAGTGTATCTCTTGTCCAAATGAAAGTACAGCCAACAGAAAGAAAAGTACAACTACACGGGGCATCCCCGGCATACAACTACACGGGGCATCCCCCGGCTCTGGCAGACTGGCGGCTAACCCTGGCTAAAAGAACCACGCTGAAACTCGGCCGCACCTCTGGAAGACCCCACCTCACCTGAAAAGCAGGGGTGAGCCTCATTTCATTGGCCCAGTAGGGATCCCGCGAATCCCCACCTCGCTCGGAAACCAAGGCAAGAAAGCAAGAAAGCAGAAAAGTAACCCTACCTAACAGGAGTACGGTAGAACCAACAAGCTAAAGTAAATAAGAGGAAAAGTCATCTACTCTAACAGCACGTACTACTGAACCTCGGTCCAACGAAACTCGAGTCCACACCTGCCAGCGAATAGGAGCACTACCCACTAGAAGAACGACCGGATGCATCCCCTAACGTCTTACACCGCGTCACAAGTGTCTAGCTAAAACGCCTTGGGCGTGAGACTCAGACACGCAACAAGTACCACAACAAGGACTAGCTGGGGTCACGCTCGTCAGCACGTGTCCTAAGCCCCCAACTACGTGTGCACACACATACCATCTGCTCTAGGTCGGATCCTCTAGCTGCTTTTCCCCTCCACCGGACTCTGGTGGCAAAGGCAAGGGGTCCCATGAAAACCAGCCTAAAAACCGCCTCTCACCGGGTCTCGCTCTCCACCACTCCCAGTTGGGTCCGCACTCGCGTGCGCAGGAAGCTACGGCTAGTGGACAGGTCACTGGAAGTAAGAACTGACTCATGGAAACCACCGTCAAAGAAATGGGACCGTACATACATGGTGCAGCACAGAGCCTGACGGTCCAACCTTGGGCCGTCACAGGCTGTGACGCACCTACACTGGAGCGCCACAAGGCTCTGACGGTCCAACCCTGGAGCGTCACAAGCCGAGGTGAAAACAGGCTCTGACGCACCCACCTAGGGGCGTCACAGCACCTAACGGACCAACCCTGGCGCGTCAGGGGAGATGGGTTCATCTACTCTGACGCACCCACACATGGGCGTTACAAGGCTATGACGCACCAGGCATGGTGCGTCACATGCCTTGACCCCCAACGGTCAAAAGCCAACGGTCGGCAGCCAACGATCAAACGCCCCTGACGGTCCAACCTAGGTGCGTCACAACACCGTGGCGGTCTAGCGTGGGACCGTCACAGCCCACAGACCCCACTTGGCTGCACTCAGGGCTGTAACGCACCCATCTGGGCGCGTTACATAGTGTGACGGTCACTGGAAGGACCGTCACACCCGCCCGAGGGGGAAACGGCGGGAAACGCCCAAAAATTCCAACCACGCCCCCATACCTCCATAGGAGAGGGGGGAATCAAAGGGAAAGACCCCTGGGGACCCCTAGCATGATTCTAGGCCATCAAAATGTCGAATCACGGCTCAAATCCATAGATCGGGCGAACTCCCCCCAAAACACGATTTTGCCCTAACCCGCTCAAACACACCCCTCTCGGCTCCCATTCGGCCTACAAATCACGGGGGATGACGGGATGAGCATAGGGATTCGTCCCCCTACCTCAATGGAGTGAATGCTCCGCCGAATCACCGCTGAAGTCAAGGAAGAAGCTTTTTGAATGCCACACGCCCCGCCTCCCGCCGCGAGAAGGCCACCACCGGAACCGCCTCGCCACCACCGCCGCCGCCACGCCGTTGCCGGAGTGAAGGAGGCCACATCTCGGTCGTCCGGGGAAGAAGAACGGTCGCGATGGGGAGGGTGCTCTCCAACGGTTGGAAGAAGGAGGAGGAAGAAGAAGAAAAAGGTGAAAAAGAAAAGAAAAAGGTTTGGTATTTATAGAAAATCCAGAAAATCAAAAAAATCCCAAAAAATAAAAAAATACACCTCCTCGTTCCTCGCGACGCGCTGATCGCAACGGTACCACTCGCGGGTAGATGAACGACCCGGTCCACCCGCTACAGGGTTCCGTAGGTGTTTCCGAGACACACACGCGGGAATCGGAAAACACGCAGAAAAAGCCACGGAACACGTTCCGAGCCTCCGAACTGACCCGAATCACACGGATCCAAACACGAAAGATGTGCAGAACATAATTCCGGACACAACGGAGCCAAATTCATCGAAAACGTAGATCCGGGACCTAAGAAGAAGGATCCACAAGGGTTCGGGGCACCACATTTGAAGAGTAAGTAAAAACACATCAACACACCATTTTTTGGTGATCACGGTGGGACACCTAGTGCCTATCGTGTTAGTGATTTACTGACCCTTTCTTTTGCTCTGTTAGTCCTCTTTCTGAAGTGGTTACAGGTTGGGTCACGTTCTCTGTCCTCTGGAACTTGCGCGGTTCTTACAGCGCCGTCCATCGTTTCTACGGCTGAAAGTCCACCGCCCTTCTCTGTGAACAGCGCCGACTCTTCTGCAAAGCATGCTGTTATAAGCGGTCCATTACCGCCCGTTCACATTGTATACGGCCTATTATTGGCCGTTCATCTTGCTAGCACAGGTACGCCTCTGTCCCCATAGTGTTGGTCTGGTTGCTATTTAACGGTTTCTGTAGGCCCGTTCCAGATCTGACGCGGTCTACCGGCAGACCGTTCAACCTGGTACGCTTCACATTGCTGTCCCCTTCCATTCCAGAGTTGTTTGATTTTCGTGTTGGTTTGTCGTTACTCCCTGGATTATGCGGTCGTCTACAGACCATCTATCTCCCTGAACGATCTTATAGAGACCGTCCTTGTCGTGCTACAACGCACCCGTGCTTCACATCGATTGCCATGTTATTTGATTTTCATGACACTTGGTGCTGATTATTGATATCCCCCGCATACTTATTTTCATTTCTTACATGTTTGTTTGATTATTGGTTGCTAGCTGCTAGGCTAGACTTTGCATGCACTCCGGTGCGCATAGGATTCATGCATATCTATCATCTGTAGTTGCGTTCCTACCGAGGTAGGGTTTCTTCTCATCTCCATACTCCTTGGAACCGACTCTTGCTGAGGGCCTCCGTAAGCCCCCGCGAGCCGTTGATTCCCACACGGACGCCAGGCAGGTTGTACCACATCATCCCCTAGTCTAGAGTTTGCATCCACATGAGGGAGAGTCACTTAGAGTCACCCAGTTTCCCATTCTTACCCTGGTTAGGTATCTTGTGGTTGAGTGAATTCAGATATTAATTAATCCACTAAGGTCCTAAAGAGAAACTTATAAGATTCTTCGTGCATCATTTATAACTTGGGTGGTCAATTGGTTGATTCTTTTCTCATCTCTTCCCTCCATTGCATGTTGCAGTGTCATCATTTGCATCTTCTTATTAGGTTAGGCTCATTTGGTCTAGTTCATCTTTGTGTGTCTCCATTTTGTTGTGTAGTGGACAGCGGATCTAGAGGGGAGGGGTGAATAGATCAGCCCCACTTTTCGCAATGCGGCCCTCTAACCAGCTAGTTAAACTGAATTACAGCGGAATAGAAACTAGCTTCCAAGTATGCTATGATTCACTTAGCAAGATAAGCAAGATATATAATAATTTGATCCTAAACATGCACCTAGAACGATTCAATCACACAAGCAAACCACGCTAGACAGGATTTTTAAGGTGGTTCGGACTGAATCCTCAGCCCTACGTCCACCCCTCACCAAAACCCGGTGAGGCTTCACTTGTGAAGCGCACCAAACCACAAATCGGAAACTACCGATTGCCTTCCTACTCACCACCTGGTAGGGACGTCAACTACAAATTGGAACACCCTCCAATTACCTTCCTACTAACCACCGGTAGGGATGAATCACACTTTCAATGTTTAACAATAATGAAAATAAAACAAATGTGAAGGAACTAAAACAAGAGATTGAGTTATGAGTGAAAATGAATTGGCCCTTGTATGAAATGTTGATCAGCAACAAGGCTCCTCTAGGCTTCAACTCAATCTTCTTGATTCACCCTTGATTGGATGAATGTTCTTCACGGAGTACTGTTCACGTGAACAGTACCTCTTCCTTCAATTCTTCTCTCTTGATCTTCTCTTTGAATTTCTTTGAATGGATGAAGGAGATGATGAAGCTACCTTGAACCTTGATTGCTTCTTTAGCTTCTAGGAGTTTGAATGCTTGAAATATCACCTTGGATGAGCTTGAAAGAGCTTGAATGGATGAAGATGATTTCCTTTGAAGAACTTGAATCAAACTGGCTTCCTTTGATCACCCTTCATGCCCTTGATTGCTTCTTGCTTTGTAGGAGGTTGCTTGGCTTCAGATCTGAGCTTGAATCACCTTGGATGGATGAAGAACTTCCTCCCGAAACACTGTTCACGGAGGTGCTACAGTAGCTCGAAAATGGGCTCCCTTGATCTCCCTTGAAGGCTTGAAGCATTAGGGTTTTCATCCCCTCATGTGTTGGTTTTATAGACCTTGAATGGTCTATAGACAAGCCTCAGACCAGATCCACAATTTGTGGGTGATTAGGTGACATTTGGATTAAAGAAATCCATGTTGAATGGCCCTTTTCGAAGTTGGAAACAAAGTCAAAAATGAAGGCTCGGGGCTGGCGGTCGACCGGCAGCTCCTGGCGGTCGACCGCCACTGTAAAAGGCTGTAGACGAATGGCCCCTGGGAATTCCGGTCTACCGCCACTGGCTGGCGGTCGACCGGCAGCAGGCAGACCTGTAGCCGGGGGATCCCTGGCTGGGGCGGTCGACCGCCCCTGTGCTGGCGGTCGACCGCCAGCTGGGCAGAGCCCGGGTCACCCCGGTTCGGTCCGTTGGTCGCACCAGCTCCGTCGCTTGAGTCCGTTAGCCGCCCGTTCATGTCTGTGGCATCGACCTTGATTGTCTTGAAGTTTTATTACTGAGTCTTCAAGCAAATTTTTGTTCCGGGGGCTCCGCCCCCGGAAACCCCCGCAAGGGGCGCTGCCCCCTTGACCCCCGCGACCTGACCGGGTAGGTCGATCCCCGCGACCTGACCGGGTAGGTCGATCCCCGCGACCTGACCGCGCAGGTCGATCCGCGTGCGAGGGCGCAACATTGAGCTTTCATGTGCATATCTGTCATAAACACAACAGAACATATGTCAGTCATATAAGAGTGAAAAGCAACAATGACGAATAGTGTTTAGCCATTATCAAAACCAAGAATATCACAAAACACATATGACCATAGAATGATGTCGAATGACCCAAGTGACCATATGAAACTCAAATAACCACAGGGGCACAACACATTTTAGTTGCATTTGTCTTAGGGTCATTTCTCTCCTTGTATTCTTTGAAGTTCACTGTATAAAGTCTCCATTCTTCCCATGGAGCATTTTCCCCCTGTACCTTATTCCTATACTTCTCTATCTTCTTATCCCCGTGTGGATTCCTCTTCCCATGCGGGCCCATCTCCTTATTCCTCCATTGGACCCTATTCTTTTAACGGGTCTTCTTATCCCACCCGTGCTGCTGCTAGTCCAATCAATCCTCATTTCTACATACACGATTCTTCCAGGCCCATGCATTCCTCCATTCCTAGAATGGGCCTTCTTTCTTCACAGGCTGGGTCCCTCTATTCGACCCATCATCATTATCCTGGTTTAAATTCATCCTCTCTTGCTCAGGCTAGCCCATATCCTTCTCAGACTCTTCCTACCGAGGAGATGTTTGCTCAGGCCCAACGCCAGCTTGATGAATTACAACACCGAATCAATCCCCAAACTTCTTTGGATATCCCATTTGCATTCTAGGGTCTTCGACTTCCACCACGTTCACAGATCCCCGTATATCGTCGCTATGGTGGAATTGGTGACCCCTACGTCCATTTGAAGGATTTCCTATATGAGTCGGCCCAGTTCCAGAATGATCACCGCTTGATGGCCTATTTATTTGGCCTATCTTTAGAGGGCTCGGCCAAGGATTGGTTCTTCACGTTACCGCAAGAGTAGATGATGAATTTTCAAGTTGTGCAAGCAAGATTTATTCAACAATACCAGGACCAGGTTGGGCCCAGATATGCTATGGTTGATCTGGCCCAAGAGAAGATGAAGCCCGACGAGGAATTCTCCACGTTTGCCGACCACTGGCGTCGCCTAGCTGCGCAAGTCCCGGGGCATATTCCGGAGGGCGAGCAGATCAAGATAGTTATTTCTAATGCAACGCCCGAGCTTAGATGCATCTTAGCCCTGAATGATATCGCTTCCCGGCAACAGCTTTACAGTCGAGCCCGCTTCATTAGCCAACAACTCCTAGTTCCCCTTGACCACGAGTCTCCTTGATCTTCACCTTCCACATACCCCTTCTCTTTACTATCCTCCACCACGAGCCAGCACTCCACTACATATCCCTCCACGAGTCGGCCGTCGCTCCCACTTATCCGTATGCCTTCCCATGTCACCCCACTACGTATCCCTTCACGAGTCAGCCTTCTGCTATTTCATCCCCCCACGCCTCTCCACTTCCGGTCAAGGAAACACTACACCCAGAGCGGGTGGACGCCGTCCGTTATATTCCCACTCCCTCCATGCCTCTACATCATTCTAGCCCTCCGCCTTCACCTACGCAATCCCCCTTACCTACACAACCTCCGCTACCATCCCCATTACCTTTTCATACCCCTCGGCATCCACCTTGCCCGAAGTAGGCTTCTCACTCTCCGTTGCCAGAATCTCTTACATATGTTTTCAAGGCTTTGATGGCCACCCATGCGTTGCAACTCCCTCCAGTTATGTCTTGTCGACCCGCAGTCGGGAATTTGCTCCATTTCTGTGAATTCCATCGTCAACAGGGGCATTTGATTGAGGACTGCTCTGAGTTCTGGGAACTTGTTTACAGCTTGGAAGATAAGAAGATGATTGATTGGGATGTCATGCGCCAAGTTATTGTAGATCTTCGTAAACAGCAGCAGCAGCAGCAGCAGCAAGCGCCGCCCAGGCAGCCGTCTCCGTCTCAAGACCAGGGGCATCCCTGTGATTCTTTAGTTGATAAAGCACCCGCTCCATTATCTATCCCCTTACCTACCCCCTCACCTTCACCATCTCTTACTCAACCTCCACGACCTCCACAAACCCAAGCCTCTGCTCAGGCTAGCGCACACTCTTCTCCTTCCCCCTCCACTTCCACGACCACTTCTAATCCCAACGCCGCTCGACGTGTTGTGCCGACACGTCGGAGATGGGCGCCATGACCTGCCACCTCTTCTGCCTCGCCACCACCTCCTCTACCCCCATCTCAACTGCCTCCATTGACCACATCTCCATCATCACCATCCCCATTATTCCCATTGCCGTCACCACCACCGTCTTCATCGCCTCCTCTCACAATGATCCCTGTTCCGTCACCTTCACAACCATTCCCGCTACCGATACCGCTCCCTTCACCATCATCGTCCGAGCCTGAGCAAGCTACCCCTACGCCCACACCCCCGCCATTGCCTTCATCTCCACCCTCGCCACCGTCTTCACCTTTACTCTCTCCTACACCTCCACCCTCCAAACCTTTACCCCCACCAGAGCCCATCATCGTTGTTATCTCTCCGCCGCTCGCATTACCTTCGCCCACATCTGCCAAGCCTCCTCCACCCCTCTCTCTACCTATTTCAACCCCACAGAGTGGGTGCTTGCTACCTTTGGTGCCCCTCAGGTCTAGTCCCTAGGGAGATAAAGAGCCGAACCAGGCTTTGACCGAGCATTACAAGCTTCAAGATTTCATTTGCCGCATGCCGATCCGAGTCCTGGTCCCTGGCTATTCTAGGTACAATGAGCCTGCATTTGCCATGAAGACGGTTGCTAAGAAGGGTTCCTGTGCACTGGTGCCGGTTTCTTCAAAAGCGAGGCCGGTGGCAATCTCTTTGCTCGCTGGAGAATTCGTTGTTGATGTTGTTATCACGTCTCGCTTGATTGCTATTCAGTTCACTGGCCCAGGAGAGTTTTTCGCCCGGATGGTGCTAACCCACATGGCTGCCAAAAGGTTAATCAATTCAGCATTCAAGGGGCAATTGGCCATGTCCTCGAGATTGACCAGGGGCATTCTACATTTTCTGTCTCATCTCCCTCGGCTTATTGGTGAGGCGGTGTGGACGCGGATTTTTATTTATTTTATTAATTTATTCATTTATTTATATTTACGGATTTATTGGTGTGCCAGTCACATGTGTGACGATTTCATTGTGCGCTCGATCTGACATGGTCAGTCGATTGTGAGTGATCCTGTCGGGACCTGAAGTCCGTCATACCATGAACGTTATGACGTTAGTTACGTCCTTCCGGGGAAGGACAACCCTTGATTAAATGCTAAAGTAAGAGGCCTCGAGAGGCAAACAGATATTCACATTCTTAACTTTAAAACTTCATACCAGGGCCGGGGAGGCGGGTAAGATAATAACATCCACCACAGAAACCTACTAGATCGTGCGGTTGGCAGTTCAAAACAGTTATACTTGGTGGAAACAAGGATATAGAAGATATTTATCACGGGAAGGCAAAGCCATGGCCATGATATAGGTTTAAAGCTTCGATCGGTATTTCGACGGCCTTTTCTCTTAATCTGGGTTATGCCCAGGGGGAAATAGACTATCACCCACAGAATGCCGAGATGAAAGCCGAGAGCTAGAGAGGCCGAACCTCCCGACCCGTGTACATATGGGCTATGGGGCAATGTGTGATTTTCCCTTTGACAAGCTAGCGGGATTCATGCAGTGGCAAGACCCCCCCCCCCCCGAGCAAAAGGGTTATTCGTAAATCCGTTGTAGTTAGGTGGAACATAGGGGTTATGACTCCCCTTCAATTTTATCCCCGGTACATATCGGGTGATCCACAGATATCCCTTGTGTGGGTTCGCTTTGGGTATTGGAATTCATTGGGTGGTAGATCGGGCTCTCGGCACGCTCTGAATGGACACAGGCTCTCTGCACGACCCAAAAATGGGGAGGCCAGGGCTTCCGGCGCCAAAACAAGAAGGCTGGGGGTTCCCGGCGCCAAGACGAGAGGGCTAGGGTTCCCGGCGCGACGAAGAGGAGCCAAAGGGGAGAGGGCCTTCGGCGCAGGCTCCCCGGCGCGAGGAAGAAATGCTAGAAGAGGGTCTCGACGCGACGCGGCTGAGGAAGGCTCCCGGCGCGACGCGGCTGCAAGGGGGGTGGCTCCTGGCGCGCTCAGCCGAAGGGGAGGAAACCTCCCGGCGCGGCCAGAATGCAGGGCTCCCGGCGCGACGGCCAGAGTACAGGGCTCCCGGCGCGACGGCCAGAAAGCCAAAATCAGGTCTCGGCGCCCGAAGGATGGCGCCGAGAGCTATTCACCGTGTTTACTGTAGGTTGATCCGAGAGGTATGAGGGTGCCGGGACCAGAACAGAGCTTACGGTACTCTGTTTTGGGTTTCTGATTGATTCAGGCCAAGGGGAAGGGTTTCTTTGGGGTCAAAAATAGGTCAGGGCATCAGAGTTGAATTAGATTAAGCTTGGGCTTCATAGGAACATCAGGATCTAGGAGGACTTTGGGAAGGCCAAGGCATAGAGAATCCCTGTCACCAGTGTCATACAGAGTCCCGGGGATAGTTTAATGTCGGCTTTCGTGGTCCTGGGAGAATTTTGACAGCATCTCCCCTGGACTCAGCATTTGCCAGGGAATGATAGACGATCACCCACGGAGTGCCGGGGTGAAAGCCAAATAGAGGGGTATTGGACCCCTAATCATGTACATGCCTACAGCACTGTTCCGATGTCCCTTTAGAGGTCAACGAAGCTTACGCAGTGGCGGAGCTCCATTGCCTCGGAAGGTTATAAAAAACCGATCAAGTCCGGAAAACCTCGTAGAAAAGGGGAGGGTTATCCCCATTAATTGTCACCCCCGAGGTGCACATGATGGCCCAGGGCATGCCTTGACATAACAAGAGTATTGATGGGGCTTCTTCAGTGGTAGCAGAGGTTTTACGATTTGGGGTTTACAGGTTGGCTTTTCGGCATAGATGGCAAGGATGCCAGAGAGCTCCCGGCGAAGGCTTCTCGGTGCGCTGATAGGATGGCCCAGAGGGTCTCCCGGCACACGAGGAAGAAAGAGGGCCTCCCGGCGCGCGGGGAAGAGAGCCAAGGCATAGGGGCTCCCGGCGCGCGAAGAAAAAAAAAGGGGGGAGGAGCTGATCCTGATGGTTCTCGGCGCCTGAAGAAGCAGCGCCGAGAACTATTCACCAAGTTTACTGTAGGTTGATCCGAGAAGTATGAGGGCGCCGGGATCAGAACAGAGCTTACGGTACTCTGTTTTCTGGTTTTAATGGTAGTTTGGGCTGAAAGCGACGGACTCTATGGGCTCTGAGCTGTCCGAAGCATCCACTTTGAATTGGATTAGGTCTAGAATCCAGAGGAGTATTGGAATTTGAGAGGCATCTGGGAGGCCAAAGTCTGAATACCCCTGTTCATCGCCATTATCATGCAGAGCTTGGGGACAAACTTAATATAGTCATTCGTCACCCTGGGAACCAAGAGATAGCTGTCTCTGGCCCCAGAGGCGACTTCTGTGACATCAACGAAGGAGACACATAGGCTTGGAACCCCGGAGTTTCTCAAGCCTCAATCATTGCACAGCGCGGTTTCATCCCAGCAGCCAAGGAATAGTCTATTCCGGGCTCTGGGGTGAGGAATAATAGTGCTACGAGGTAGAGAAAAGACACAGACGAAACTGATCATCATGCTATTGATTTACAGATAAAACGGGGAATAGCAATAGGGCTTAAGAAGAAGAAGCGGAAATCAAGCTCAAACTGCAGCCCATCATACATATATATCCATTCGTTTGATGATGCACGTCACGGAAGGCACATGGTCAGAAAACCCATATGAAACATCATTCCCACACCCAAACTGATTACAGGGAGAGAGTGAGGGAAAGGGGAACGGACAGATGCCGAGATATTTCGGCTACATTGCATGAATCGAGATAAGATTCGAAAGTATTACATGAAATAGAAGAAAAGAGAAAACAAACATGGGGGAGGGCGGAGCATTGACTCCTCTCCCTCCCACGGATGCCCACCTGGAGCTTCTTCCCTGGGAATGGGTCTCTTCTCTCTTTCTTTTTCAGCGGAGGAGGCTCTCTCTCTATAGGGTTTCTTCTCTCTTTTTTTTTTTTGATCGATCGCCAGCCGACCTATCCCCTTTTCTTTCAAAGGGGGTGTGTTTATATAGGTCTCATCCTTCTGTGCTCTCGGTGGAGAGTAGTCGGTGTGGCCAGCTTGCTTGCCACAGCTCCCGACGCGTCCAGCGGCCCCTCGTTGAGGTTCCCGGCGCCATTTTCAGAAGCCCAATCGGCTGGCCCATTTGGTGCTTTTAGGCCTCACACTTGCCTTGGTTTCTAAGACTTTTGAATTGACTTTCATAAGAACCGAAGGAAGCCCCTTTAATAGTGACATAACTTTGTTGAGATCATCTCGAGGTTCCATCAGTGAACAAACTGGGGTTTTATCAGTATTGCCATCTGAATGACGACAAAACCGGATATGTTTCATCGGCATTGTCATCCGAATGGTGACAAGACCAGACATCAGCTTCAGTCTGACAGACTTCGGCCGGGTATGTAATCTGTGGAGAGGGTTGCTCTTCTATTCTGACTTTGTAGGAGCCCTGACAATCTTTATCTGTCGGTACCGGTTTCATCTTTATCTCATATTACATCCATCAGTAAGCTGGCATCTGGCTTAGCCTGACATATCATCCGTGGATCCTCGGACGAAGCAGTAGTACAGCTCGTCTTAAAAGGCTGGGAGGTCTCATCAGTCGAGTGACTGCGACTTCATCGGTGCTGCCGTCTGAATGACATCGGCACCGGGCATCAGCTTTGGCCGACAAAGGCTTTAGCCGGGTGAATGGTTGACGAGCTTCATCAGTGGTCTTCCACTGTTGGTCTGATCTTTTTTTTTTTTAGTTATGCTTCCACCCCTGTTGATTTTCTAGGTGTCAACAAATGCCCCCCACCTGCGGGCGGCGTAAGTGCAGAATAAGCGACACGGGGTCTGCAGGTGTTCTTCATCATTTGAGGGTATATTCCTCAGTTTTATCCTTGACATTGTCCTTCAGCTTGATCATGTTGCTGTAGTAACCCTTTGGCATATCCATTTTTCATTTTGATGTTTTCACCTTTGTATTTTTCTTTATTTCCAGCATTCTAGAGCTTCTCGGCGTGAACCTCCCGGCGCGAACGTTGTCGGCGCGTACGGGCTTCTCGGCGCGCATCACGGCCGACAGGGGTTCTCGGCCTGGGAGTTGTCGGCGCGGCTTTTGGCTGACGGGGGTTCTCGGCCAGGGAGCTCTCGGCGCGCCTTTTGGCCGATGGGAGCTCTCGGCCGGGGGGGCTCTCGGCGCGGCCAAAGGCGCGCCGAGAGCCCCTCAGCTTTGGGCCTTTTTAAGGCGCCGAAAGCCTTGGTGGCACTCATTCTCTCCCCTTCTTTCTCTTTCTTCCCTTTAGCGGTGGCGGTGAGCTGTGAGCTTCCCCCCCGAGAGCGTCATTTCCCCCCCCCTTTCTTTGCCGATTTTTTGGGGTAGGTTAGCTATATATATGGGATTGAGTCCCATCTTATGCTCGGGATCACTCCCTCTTGGTGGGTGATTCCCTATTCTTTTTTGGGCATACCTCGGGCAAGAGGAGATGCTGCCGAAATTTTTGAGAATTTGTTTATCTTATTGTTTCATGCCCATTCATCTTTCTGAAGCTTCTTTCCTTGTCTTTTTCTGACTGCAGGTGCCGACATGGCTTCCAGTTCTGCTGCTGCATCTTCCGGAGCCGTTGGAACAAGTTCATCGGCTTAGCCGGACATATCTCGGGCCAAAGTCAACTGGTTGAATGTATACAGCCTGAGCTTTGGCTATGACCAGATTGCTAGTGTCGACGAATCTTCCGATTCTGAAACTAACACCGTATCGACCGCTGAAGTTTATTCTTCCCTGGAAGGTACTGAATTCAGGAGAGCTACTGACTATCGCCCGGACTTGTCGAAGGATCGTCATTTGCTGCCGTTTGTTCGGACTTTCACTATACGTGGAATGCGGGATGTTATTATTGCCCGTTCCCTGGAAGCGGCAATACTTGCCGATAGAGACAGCATGAAGGGCTCTGTCTATCGAGCCCGAGCCATATATCTCCCAGGTGAACAGAGGGACTGGAATGCTGTGCTGGGCATTTCTGATTTAGAACTCGAGAAGAAGATGCTGACCCGGGCCCCAGAATTCACCCCTGCAAGGTGGGACCATACAACTGGCCGTGTCCATCGAGAGAAGACCTCATTCGGACTCTTTTTGGCGCCTGTGAAGTGGGGTTATAGGGACGAGCCATTTGTTCTTAACTGCCTGGCCGTTCAGTTCAAATATCAGATGGCTGCTGGCTGGTTTGGAGATGCCAAATTGACAGATGCCCATCTTTTTAGGGTTGGAGCAGTGGAATTCACAGAATATGTTTTGAAGGAATATGCCCCTCTATTGGTTAGAGCTGGGGTATACCACAGTGTGTTTGCCTCCAGGTTCCGCTATCCCGTCTCTCGGGGATTGTATTGCGGCATGCTTGAAGTGTTCTGCCCGCAGTTCAATACATTCTATACGGCGGAAGGCGAGACATCCCTCGACCTCTGGAGTTTATCGCAGCTTTCTGGCCTACCCATGGACGGAGAGCCATATGAGGAGGTCTGCCTGGACGATTCCATCAAGGACGCCTCTAATGGAGAGGGCCGCTATTCCTTCGGTTATGCATACCGGTATCTGATGAAAACTTACCGGTCCATCTGTTTGGCCTACAGTAGGGGGTCCTCCAAAGGCTATCAAGCCAGGGAAAAGAGCAGCCGACTGAGAGTCCGTGTGGGGCAGTGGATACAATATTTCTTCGGGGGTCCCTTGAGGTACGCAGACTTTCCTTCCGTAGGGCTGACTTCCGGTAAACAGGTCAGGGCCCCCCGTTACAAGTCAGCACTGCCAGCTTCATTGCGCCGGACAGACGCGGATGGCCCGAACCCAGCAGGGGTTGATCCCATCACCCATTGTGCAGCCTATTTGACTTTCTGGCTATGCACTTTCGCTCTCCCTCAAGGGGACGAGACGATTATTAGACCAGAGGCTATATATCCGGCATGCCAGATGGCTTGGGGGATGCGATTGTCTTTGTGCCCAGTGGCTCTGTGTTTAGTTTACAAATCCTTGGGGGACTTGCATAGACATCGGACTCCCCGCTCTTCGAGGACCGTGGGTCCCTTTCATTTCTTCAATGCCTGGGTTTGCAGCATTTTCCCTGAGCTGGCCCCGAGAACTTTGCAGTCAGACACACTGCTCCCTCGTATGATTGAGTTCGCTAGCGCTGAACCTGGTCCCTTCTCGGAACAGCTGTTCAAGATGAGGGGTAGATTAATAAGAGTGCCTATAGACGCACCCGGCAGCATTCACTTTTGGAGCTTGGCAGCAGGTTCAGCTCCCTTGGTGGACCCTCAGAGGGAGTGCAAAATGGAGGAGGTGGAGGCTTATGTCCATCCTGTTTCGGGGGTCGCCGCCACCCGGCCTCTTTTAGAACCAGAATTGGTGAGGTGGGCCATGGCCATACGGCCCAGTGTATTAGTTTTCAGGAAGGGGGGCCTGCTCATTTTGGAACCCTATTATCCCTTCCGCTTCGGCAGAAATTTTGGTTACGACCAGCATATCCCTCCATCGACTGCTCAGTTTCCTCTGGAGAGCCGGGCCAAGCACGGGTCCAGTATTGCCGGCGACGGTCGGATATGGTGGGATTTCTTTCATCGTCGGGAAGACACAACTTTCAGGGTCCCGACCGTCTCCAATCGTCTCCCTCGGGTCTCATCAGACTATATCAAGTGGTGGAACATACGCACCAATTTTTATAAAGATGGCAGAGGCGCTTTCTGGGATGTGGCCGAGCGCTCCTTTTTGAAGCGGTAATCGGGGCCTGTATTTGATATTGACGAGCTTCATCTGAGGAGGCTTTATTCCCAGCACCAGAGGGAGGCAGAAGCTTATATCGCTGCCCGCCGATCTTTGAAGGAGGCGGGTGCGGAACTACCCACTCCTGTCATTTCTGAAGTTGATGTGGACACTTTCACCAGAGACTTGAGACAGCTGGGCCACATAGGGGACACTCATTTGGAGGTGCAGTATCCATTCCCCTCGGAGGAACCACTTTCGAAGGCTACTTCTTGGAGGGGTCCGACAGACAGGTTTCATCCTTATAGGACCTTCGTGCCGAGGGAGGACCGCACCCAGTCATATTATCAGCACACCTCCTGGATTTTTGTACTGTTAAACGTCCACGGGCTGACAGTGGAGAGCCCGGTAGCTGTCATTCTAAATAAGCAGCTTTTTGTTTCTTTTCATTATGTTGACGCCTGGTGCATAGATTACCTCGGCCTATTTCATTGCCTTGATTTCCATGGCCATAAGGACTTGGCCGCCCTGACGGAGAAGTGTCAGACTATTGGCGATGTATGCTGGCTCGTGAAGGAGGCCGCTTCCCGATCAAAGGAGGTAGCTTATATGTATTGGCCGCTTTCCACATTTTATGACGGCCCAGCAGGTGTGCTCCTTGTTTGTTTGATCATGGCTTCTTTCTTCTTATTGTCATGTTTTGCATATGTTGACTATGACTGCCTTTCTCGTGTCTCGTACAGATAGACCAGACATAAAGCGGCAGGGGCTTTACAGGAAGATAATTGCTCAAGCTGAGAAACCTGCCCACTTTGAAATTCCTGACGCAGCACCTACGACCACTCCCCTGCCTCCGGGCAAGAAGAGGAAGCCTTCTGTGGTGAAGGTTGCAGTCGCCAAGGCTAAGAAGGCCAAGGTTGCTCGGACCCGGAAGTCGGCTTTGACTGCGAAGGAAGCTGGAACCCCTCTTCCGGATATCCCTTCATTTGACACATTCGCATCTCAGAGGGAGGCCGCACAGGCATCTGCCGAAGGTGACGGTGATAGCTTGTAGCTGGAACTTCCTTTGTCATCTTGACCAATCTCCTACGGAGTTCTTTGAGGCTGAGCTTCTTTTTATCTGATACAGCCCAGGAGCAGGTTGAAGCGCCTGTGGAGACGGACACAAGACTGCCTTCTCCCACCCCGGCTGGCGAGGAGGAGGGTAAATGTGCTTTTTTCATTTGTCTCATACTTCCGTTGTTTTCTTTGCTATACTTCTCAGAAGTTTTCTTTTCTTGTAGCAGTGGCAGTCGGGGAGCAAGCCGAGGCCATGATAATGACAGAAGAGCTGCCTCGACCACAGGAGGGTCACAAGACTCGGCCAAAGCAGAGTACTATTCCGGCCAGATGCATAATCACTCGATCTACATCCCGCCATATTTTAGAGGTACCGGCCCAGCATATAGCTAGTGTGGAAATACCTTCGGGCAGCTCCCAGGTCGCCTCCCATGAGGAGGAAGTAGATTTCAGCGACAGCGAAGGAGAAGGTATTGCCGAATCAGAAGCCCCTCCTGCATTTGCGAAAGGTGTTCTATCTCTTCGACCCGCCGAACTATCAGTGTTATCCCCTGAGGAAGAATTCCAGGAGGAGTTTTCCGGGCTCGATACTGAGATTGACATAACTCCACCACTCGCCATTTCGGCGACGGAACTTTCTTCTCTTTCGCCTCATTTTGAGGGTGCGGACCCTGCTCCCAAGGTGGGTTATTCATCATATGTGCTGCTTCATTTGTTTCTTTTATTTAGTGCTGAAGGTCGCTTTGCTTTGGTCTCAGAGTATTGTTGCTGCTACCTCGGCCACCTCCACATCCTTCATGGACATTTCCCTTGTAGATTTGGCTATTGTTCCTTTTCTGCCTTTAACTTGCACGGGGACTCCTGAGATCATTCGCCCTGTGCCAGTGCGGATACAGTCCTCGACAGACTTGGCATCATTAGACTTGGGGGCTGCAGAAGAAAGCATCATCCTTGCTAGGGCTTCAGATCTTAGAGCCGAAACAGATCCGGCTAGGAGCTCTGCTTTCATACCGGCCGCAGTAATGTCAATTGCGCCCGAGTTAGCAATTCCTGCCATAGTGGCTGCAGAGTCCGAATTCCTGCCTACACAGTCTAAGGCACCTCTGTCCCCATCACCAGAAAGGGCAGCTGAAGGTGCAGCCTCCATTGCAGAGATAACCCCATTACTCATTGATTCTCCTCCCGCGGATGTCCAAGGTGTAGCTCCCGAGGCAGCAGCAGAGGAGGAGTCTTCAGTCCAGCAGGGGAGTACAGAGAGATACCGGCTAGCTCTTTCGGCAGATTTGCCTTCTTCGTCCTCCCAAGCGGGCATTGGACTATGGGCAGATATTGACGGAGATGTGACTTTCGAAGTCGTCGCATCTGCTTCCTTTGGCTTTACTTCTCCTGATAGCTTCGTCTGGCAGCATCTGGACATGTTACGCCAGCTGGTAGAGTCTCAGCCTGGCTTGACATATCTACAGCTGAAGAAATCGCCAATCGCCTCACTGCTGGGCTGCAAGCCATGGGCTGCCCTTTGGACATATGGGCTCAGCGGGTCTTGCTTTTATTGAAATTCGTGCATCGGAGAGACTTCCTAGCACGAATCATGGTTGACAGGCTGACGGCGTTGAAGTTGCAGAGGTCGGAATGCAAATCCGAGGTGGAAAAGCTAACACTGACACTTGATGAACGCCAGGCCGAGCTACAGAGTATTATTCAGCGGGAGGAGGCTATCCAGAAACGGGTAGCCGTTTTGGAGGCGGAGCTCACTGAACTTCGGGCCGAGCTGCAGCAATTATCTTCTGTTCGGCCACAGTCCACCGAGGAGGTGGCTTCACTGGAGGGTCGGGTGATGTCTTTCCAGGACCTGTCCATGAGGCTTCAGAAGGAGGAAGCTCGCCTTCATGAGTTAGGAGCCGCCCCCTATGTTGGTCTTCTGGCCTTTGAAGATATCTTTCGGCGGCCATGAATTATCTTCACTTTCTTTTCTTTTCTTTCTTCTCTTCCCATCTTTTTTTGTTTGTGACACAGCGTCCCCTCGGGGCCCCTTATGTACTCACTTTGTAATGAAATGAAAAGAGATCTTTTGGCTTCTGTGTATCCATCTTGTCTACCATGTGGTTTCATCACTTCGGGAAGTGGGGTAGTGGTTTTAGCAATCCCTCATGTGAATGGCTCGTACCTAGCAGGAGAGCGTCCACCCCTTCAGAGAAAGGATGGGGAACTCGCTCCACCACGTGACGGGCATCCGAAGAGGTGCTTAAACCGGATTGTGTTGGTATCATCAAACGTCCCTCTTGGCGACATGTGCTATGAGGGAGACAGTTTGCAGGGATGTGACAGAAGGGGTTTCATCAGAATAGACGGAAAGTCTAGACTTGGTAGAGGCTATGGCAGGTGGGACATCTGAAGGGGGCATAGTTTTCATCAGAACAGACGTAGGGTCCGAACTGGGCAGGGTTTTATCATTGATCAGGCGTGGCGCCGGTCGATCAACGGTGGTTTCATCATCGATGCAAAGGGTTTTATAAGTTTCATCAGAATAAACGAAAGGTCTAAACTGGGTAGGGTTTCATCATTGATCGGGCGAGATGCCGGTCGATCAACAATTGATTTCATCATCGATATTGGGTTTATATCGATGCAAGGAGATTTCATAAGTTTCATCAGAATAGACGAAAGGTCTAAACTGGACAAGGTTTCATCATTGATCGGGCAGGATGCCGATCGATCAACGGTTGGTTTCATCATCAATATTGGGTTTATATCGATGCAAGGAGATTTCATAAGTTTCATCAGAATAGACGAAAGGTCTAATTGGACAAGGTTTCATCATTGATCGGGCAGGATGCCAATCGATCAACGGCTGGTTTCATCATCAATATTGGGTTTATATCGATGCAAGGAGATTTCATAAGTTTCATCAGAATAGACGAAAGGTCTAACTGGACAAGGTTTCATCATTGATCGGGCAGGATGCCAATCGATCGACGGCGGGACGTATGTGAAGGTATTGGTCTCGTCAGGACAGACGTAAGGTCTATTCCAACAGGTTTTATCGCATGTGGGGCTTGCCAAGAAATGCGTAGGCTTCATCAGGGCAGACGTGAGGTCTGAGCTGGACAGGCTTCATCAGGGTGGTGATGGGTTTCATTGTCGGTGGGACGTTTAAAAGTGGGTATGTAGGTTTCATCAGGGTAGACGTAAGGTCCACCCCGGGACGGCTTTATCATCGGTGGGGCATAGAGCCAGATGACCGACGGAAGGCTTCATCAGAGAAGGGGAGGCAAAGGTAGCGTGCCGGTTGGCATGGAGCTTTTAAATTACCACATTACTGACCCCAGTGCCCTTTCGGGTTTTCACCGGAGCCAGCCCCCTCTTGCTTTTGCCCACGCGCCCTTTCGGGTTTTCACGTGGCGGGGTACCCGATTTTGCCTGCGGTGCCCTTTTCGGGTTTTCACCACAGCTGGGTTTTTGGCCATTTTTGCCCTTATCCGGGATGTCCGAACAAAGTCTGGTGGGGTATCTCTATTTTTAACCCCCTCTCTTTTTTTTATATACATAGTTTCCTGAATTGGGACTTCAGCACGGATCTGGCGATGTGCTGCTTCATTAGTGCATGTTCTTATCATCGGTATTGGGTATATACCGACGCAAGGATTCCATAGGTTTCATCAGGGTAGACGTAAGGTCTACACTGGGCTGATTTTATCATTGATCGGGCAGGGTGCTGATCGACCAATGGTGGGTTTCATTACGGCGGGACATAAAGGGATTTGCAAATTTGATAGGACGGGTTTCTTTGTTGATCAGGCAGGGTGCCCATTGATCAAAGGTGGGTTTCATCATCGGTATTGAGTTTATACCAATGCAAAGATCTTATGAGTCTTCATCAGAATAGACGTAAGGTCTACCCTGGGCTGGTTTTATTGCCGATCGGACAGGGTGCCAATCGATCAACAGCAGGTTTCATCATCGGTATTGGGTTTATACCAATGCAAAGGTTTCATGGGTTTCATCGGGATAGACATAAGGTCTAAGCCGGATAGGTTTCATTGCTGCTCGGACGAGTGTGCCCATTAATCAGCAGCAGATTTCATCACGGTGGGACATAGCGAGACACACAGCTCTGGTCGGAATAGATGTAAGGTCTAGACCGAACAGGTTTCTTCGCCGATCGGGCAGGGTGCCTTGTCGACCGAAGATGGGTTTCATCATCGGTATTGGGTTTATACCAATGCAAGGATATCATGGATTTCATCAGGATAGACGTAAGGTCTAAGCTGGATAGGTTTCATCGCTGATCGGGCAATGTGCCAATCGATCAAAGCAGGTTTCATCGTCGGTATTGGGTTTATACCAATGCAGGGATTTCATAGGTTTCATCGGGATAGACGTAAGGTCTAAGCCGGATAGGTTTCATCATTGACCTGGCAGTGCGCCAATCGATCAAAGCAGGTTTCACCATGGTGGGATTTTGGCAAGGTATGAGGGTTTTATCAGGACAGATGTAGGGTCTGAACTGGGTGGGTTTGATCATTGATCGGACAAGGTGCCGGCCGATCAACGAGAAGTTTATGACGGGAGGTGAGGTTTCTTTAGGATCACCGTATTACTGGCCCAAGCGCCCTTTCGGGTTTTCACCGGAGCCAGCCCCCTCTTACTTTTGCCCACGCGCCCTTCTGGGTTTTCACGTGGCGGGGTACCCGATTTTGCCTGCAGTGCCCTTTCGGGTTTTCACCCCAGCCGGGTTTTAGCCATTTTTGCCCTTGCTCGGAAAGCCTGAACAAGACCGACAGGGTATCTCTATTTTTAACCCCATTTTTTATTTATTTTCATTCTTTTATTCTCTCTTCCCCTCTTTTTGGGAGGGTAACAAGTCGGACTGTCACTAGATCATGGTAAGGGATGGCTCGGCCAGGGCGGAGTGCCGCTAGACCAAGGAAGAAGGGTAGCTTGGTTAGGGCGGAGTGCCGCTAGACCAAGGAAAAGGGTAGCTCGGTTAGGGCAGAGTGCCGCTAGGCCAAGGAAATGGGTAGCTTGGTTAGGGCAGAGTGCCGCTAGACCAAGGAAATGGGTAGCTCGGTTAGGGCGGAGTGCCGCTAGACCAAGGAAATGGGTAGCTTGGTTAGGGCAGAGTGCCGCTAGGCCAAGGAAATGGGTAGCTCGGTTAGGGCGGAGTGCCGCTAGACCAAGGAAAAAGGTAGCTCGGTTAGGGCGGAGTGCCGCTAGACCAAGGCAATGGGTAGCTCGGTTAGGGCGGAGTGCCGCTAGACCAAGGAAATGGGTAGCTCGGTTAGGGCGGAGTGCCGCTAGACCAAGGAAATGGGTAGCTTGGTTAGGGCAGAGTGCCGCTAGGCCAAGGAAATGGGTAGCTTGGTTAGGGCAGAGTGCCGCTAGACCAAGGGAGCAGGGTAGCTCGGTTAGGGCGGAGTGCCGCTAGACCAAGGCAATGGGTAGCTTGGTTAGGGCGGAGTGCCACTAGACCAAGGAAATGGGTAGCTCGGTTAGGGCAGAGTGCCGCTAGACCAAGGAAAAGGGTAGCTCGGTTAGGGCGGAGTGCCGCTAGACCAAGGAAATGGGTAGCTCGGTTAGGGCGGAGTGCCGCTAGACCAAGGAAAAGGGTAGCTCGGTTAGGGCGGAGTGCCGCTAGACCAAGGCAATGGGTAGCTCGGTTAGGGCGGAGTGCCGCTAGACCAAGGAAATGGGTAGCTCGGTTAGGGCGGAGTGCCGCTAGACCAAGGAAATGGGTAGCTTGGTTAGGGCAGAGTGCCGCTAGGCCAAGGAAATGGATAGCTTGGTTAGGGCAGAGTGCTGCTAGACCAAGGGAGCAGGGTAGCTCGGTTAGGGCGGAGTGCCGCTAGACCAAGGCAATGGGTAGCTTGGTTAGGGCGGAGTGCCGCTAGACCAAGGAAATGGGTAGCTCTTAGCCTGATTACTCGGGGAATATTGGTTGGGCAGCATGATACGGCTTTAGGTGTCTACCGTTGAGTGGTGAGAATTGGATCTCCCCTCGATGGTTAACAACCATGTAGGCCCCTCCTTCGTAGACCCTATAAATCACATAAGGACCTTCCCAATTAGGATTCAGCTTTCCTTTTGGGTTGGACGCCATGACTTCTCTTTTCTTGACCATGACGAGGTCACCTTTCTTAAATTCTCATCCTTTTACGAGTTTGTTGAATGCAGTGGCCATGCGGGCCTGGTACATCTGGATATTCTTCTGAGCTTGGAGGCGCTTCCCTTCCAATTCAGCCAATTCTTGTAATCTTCTTTCTGCATTGGTTTGTTCGCCACGGGCCAGGTCATATTGAACTGCCACCCTGAGTGACGGGACTTCCAACTCCAGTGGAACTACTGCCTCCGAGCCGTATACCAGTGAGTATGGCGAGCACCCTGTAGGTGTCTTGAAGACAGTGCGGTATGCCCATAGAGCTTCATACATCTTTTCTTCCCAGTCCTTCTTATTAGAACTGACGACTTTAGCCAACAAGGTGCATAACGTTTTGTTGAAGGCTTCTGCCAATCCATTTGCCTGTGGATTGTAAGGAGTGGAAGTCCTCCATTCGATCTTATACTTCTCGGCAAGCCGATAGATCTTTTGATTTCTGAAATGACTTCCATTATCAGATATTATTCGGCTGGGGATCCCAAACCGGAAGATAATGTTCTGTTTGATGAATCTGGCAACCAGCTCACCAGTCACTTCTCGTAACGCTATAGCCTCCGCCCATCGGGAGAAGTAATCTGTTATTGCCAGTATGTACTTATGTCCGGCTGAAGAGGTCGGTAGTGGGCCGACTACATCGGTTCCCCATTGTGCAAATGGCCAGCTAGGGATTGTAGGGTGCAGAACGGCAGGTGGCTTTCTAGGCACAACAGCATGCTCCTGACATTTCTGACATGACTTAGCAAACTTGCAGCAATCTTCAAACATAGTGGGCCAATAGTAGCCCAGCTTCTTGATTTCTATCTTCATCTTAGGGCCAGCTTGGTGGGCACCTGCCGTCCCAGCATGTATTTCTTTCATCGTTTGCCAAGCTTCCTCAGTGGACAGGCAGCAGAGCAGAATCTTCTTACGTGCGTCTGCCATTATTCGGAACAGCGTTCCATTTCTGAATTCATAAGAATCTTTAATCCTTAGAAGTTTCATCTTTTCTTCTCTTTTCTGTGGCAGCTGTTGGTGTAAGAACCATTGTAGCAGGTGCTGTCTCCAATCAGATGCCTATTCTGTACTGATCGTGGCGACTTCATTTTCTTCGGGGCAGCCTTCTAGCATGCTGGGGACTTGCCGCCGATTTATAACAACAATGTTCAGTGTCTCATCCGGCGGGACTGCTATTGAGCTGGCTAGCTTTGCCAATGCATCAGCCTGGGCATTATGTGCACGTCCCACATGCTTGAGCTCAATATGATAGAATTTCGCCATGAGGCGCACAGCTTTTTGGTGGTAGGGGTTCAACTCTGGCTTTCGCACTTCGAACTCACCTTGGATTTGCTTTATTATCAACATTGAATCCCCGAATACCTGAAGCATCTGGATACCCATGTTGAGGCTGATGTGCAACCCGATTATCAGAGCTTCATACTCGGCTTCATTATTAGTGCAGGGCTTGTTTATAGAACAGGAAGTATGCACAACCTCCCCCTCTGGCGATCTTAGCACAATACCGGCTCCGGCCCGTATTCTGGTCTTTCCATTGGAGTCCGTCTCTGTCCTAGATGCTCCATCAAAGAATAGCTGCCACATAGTTGACTGAGCCTGGCAGGCTTCTAATGTTTCATCATCGGGTAACTCAGTCCCCAACATATCATTCTCTGGCACAGGGTGCTCTGCGAAGAAATCAGCCACGGCCTGTCCTTTTATTGCCCTCTGGGGTATATATGTGATATCGAATTCCATCAGAATTACTGCCCATTTGCCCAACTGCCTTTCAGTGTTGGCTGAGTCAATATGTATTTGAGCGGATCTGCTGCAGATATCAATCTGATTTCATGTGACAGCATATAGTGCCGGAGTTTTTTAACGGCAAAGACTAGTGCCAAGCATGTCTTTTCTATATAGGTGTAGCTTTCTCAGTTCTAATCAGCCTCCGACTCAGGTAGTATAGAGCCTGTTCTTTGCCTTCTTCATTTATCTGTGCTAGCATTGCCCCCAGGGAACAGTGTGTGGCTGCGATGTATAGTATCAGGGGCTTGCCTTTAATAGGTGCCCCCAGCACTGGAGGGGTCTTGAGATATTCTTTCAGCTTCTCAAAAGCTTCCTGACAGCCTTCGTCCCAGAGGAACGGTACATCTTTCATCATGAGCTTGTGAAAAGGGTGGCATCTCCCCGACAGATTTGATATGAATCGTCGGATATAGGCCAAACGCCCTTGCAGAGATCTCAGCTCGTGGAGATTCCTTGGTGGAGGGAGCTCCTGGATAGCTTTAATCTTGGATGGGTCGATCTCAATGCCCCTATGACGGACAACGAACCCAAGGAATTTTCCACTGGACACGCCGAAGGCACATTTCATAGGATTCATCTTGAGTTCATATCTGCGCAGCCTCTGGAACACTATCCTCAGATCTTGCAGATGATCTTCTCTTCTGCTGGTTTTCACCACCAGGTCATCGATGTAGCACTCCACTTTCTTGAAGAGTAAATCATCAAAGATCTTTGTCATAGCTCTTTGATAAGTAGCGCCGGCATTCTTAAGGCCGAACGGCATCCTTTTGTAGTGAAATATCCCCTTCGGGGTGCGGAATGCAGTATGCACTCTGTCTTCTTCAGCAATCCAGATCTGGTTGTATCCGGATGACCCATCCATGAATGACAGGGCTTCATGGCCAGTGGTGGCATCGATCATTACTTCAGTGATTGGCACTGGGAAATCATCTTTCGGGCAAGCCTTATTCAGGTCCCTGAAATCTACACATATTCTGATCTGCCCATTTTTTTTCTTCACGGGCACTATATTGGCCAGCCATGTAGTATATTGGTTCTCTTCAACAAAGCCCACATCGATCAGCTTGTCGACTTCTTTGTTGATCTGATTTATCAGTTCGGGACGCATTCTCCTGGCAGGCTGCTTCACAGGGCTTGCCTCTGGGTTTATCGCCAATCGGTGCTGTGCTACATCGGAACTCAGTCCCGGCATCTCATCATACGTCCATGCAAAGCAGTCTCAGAATTCTTTCAGAAACTGAATATACTGTTCTTTGACAGCTGGCTCCAGCAGTGCACTGAGGAACGTAGGCCTTGGTTCATCTGCCGACCCCAGATTCACTTCTATCAGCTCATCGACGGTGGCCTGGCCTCCGTCCTCAACTTCGGGCGGGGCTTCTTGCAAATCAATGAAGCCTCCCGGGATATAATCTTCTTCATTCTCATGACTTTCTGTTTCATCACCCCGATCATCAGCAGATGTTGGTGCATCGTATAAGGCCAATATGGCCGGATTCTGTCCAGTCTGCCCCGAGGACGTGACTGGCTCAGCGGAAAACTTCGACGTGGAGTCTTCTGTGCTTAGAGGCTCTTCTGATGTGGGCTCCCCTGAGAGGTTATCATTATGTAGAGCTCGGAACTCTTCAAGAATGCGCCCAAACTCCAGGCACTCTTGCAGCTCTCTGACTACTTGGTCTTCATCCGGGGTTCCGGTGTCGAATTGTGCTTCGGCCTGGAACAGATCCTCTTTGCAGACGGATTCTCCCAGCACCAACCCTTCTTGGTCTCATCAGACGCCCTTGCCTCCGGCTGATTGTCTTGGGCTTCATTGTCTGTTATGGATTGATACATAATCTCTTCATCTTCAAAGGGGTATTGGTCATACCCTACTTCTGGGGAATCTTCATTCGGGTAGAAGGCTGAGATGACATCCACCTCGGCTTCATAGTATTCTTGCAGGGTATAACCCAGTCCCGGGTGCTGTGTGATCTTCCTCAGCTCCTTGCTATCTCGAGGCGGATCCCATAACTCCTTGAATGCCTTCTTCTGAGCAGCAGGCTGTATCGATGGCATTTGCATCTTGGAGAACATTTGTGAAACCCGTTGGGTAGTATAATCCAGGCCCGTAATTGGTACCATCAGGTTTGCAGCTTCTTCAGGGGCCATGCAATCTTGATCATCTTCTTCGACTGCCTCCCCGGTGTAGAATATGATAGGGGGTTCGCCAAAGCGAGAGATTTCCATAGTCTTTAGGGGCAGCACTGTCTGGTATTCTGTGCTGGCTATGGGCTTGACTAGACCCTGAGGAACTTCCACCTGTGTGTATTTTTCTTTCATCTTTTCTTCAGTATCATCTGGGTGTATGCCGGGAGGAGTGATCCGAGCAAAATCACCAGCATGGGAGATGTGAGACACCCCATGCTTTTTAATGTAGCCTTTTGGCGGCGGCGGAGACCAATTTCTTGCTTTCGTCGCCGGCTTTTCTTGGCTAACCATAGTTTCTTTTCCTTTATCCCTTTGTGACACCTCGGTGTAATAGGATGCATCGAGCATATGGCACTCGAACACTTCGAAGGGATGTAGGTCTGCAAACACCCTTTCCTCTTTTCCTTCATGGCAATATTTTATGCATTGGTGTAGCGTGGATGGCACTATCTGATATTCGTGCAGCCACGGTCTTCCCAGCAGGGCCTTATATGTGGTGTTGGAGTCGATTACATAGAATCGTACCACTGTAGTGAGGTCGCCCAGTGTGAGATTGAAATCAGCCACCCCGAGAGGTGTTTCACATTTCTGGTTGAATCCTGCAATTTTCATGTCTCTGACCTTGGTGAGCTGCAGATCAAAGTAATATTTCTGATAGATGCGGTATGGGAGAATATTCACAGCAGCCCCTGGATCTATTAGTATTCTGCTTATCGGCTGACAGTTCAGGGAACCCCTCATATATAGCGGTCTATTATGGTCGGAATTTGGGATTAGCATATCATCCTCGGTGAATGTGACTGATGGCCCAGCATTCACCTCTGTTAAGAGTGCTTCACATTGTGCCGGAGACTGCAGGGCATCCACAATCGCTTGGCGAGCTTCTTCACTCAGAGAGAGAATTTCCCAGATGGAGAATCTGGTAGGGAGCTTCTTCAGCATTTTCATGACTCGACTGCCCACCCGGACATTAGATAGTCTCATCTCCTCTGCCCATCGGGGTCTTGGAGGTTCATGTGGTGCCTGTGGCCTTTGCTGCCCATTTCAATTTTATTTTCTTCATCGGTCTCCCGGAAGGCTTCTTCTGTAGCGACTGCCCCTGGTTTTGCTAGAGGGTTACCTTCTTCATCTTCTTCATGCTGTTTCTGCTTTCCAGCCGCTGTCTGCTGGCATCTATTGCTTTTATCTGGAGCAGTATGAGCCGGTTGCTCATTTTCTAAGTTGGACAGGAACTCTAGGAATGAAGGGGCTTCATCTGCCTTCTTTTTGTCCTGGTACAGACTGGCAGGGGGAGGAACCTGGACACCTCGTATCTCTGGTTCCGGGATTTGATAGGGTTGCTCCCCTCTGAACATGATATTATGGTTGGCTGGTGGTGGGCGCCCCCATCTTCTCCCAGAACGTGTTGCATGGGCCGAGGTAGAGGCTTCGGCATGGTTAGCTTCTAGCGGAGCGTTGGATGCTTCCGACTCATCATCCTCCCCGGGCAAGGAGAAGAGTACTGACAGAGTGTTACATTGTACTGTCGTGACCTTCTTTCCTTTCTTGGATTTGGGCCGTTTCTTCTTCTTTTGGGAATTTGACTTTGCTGGCTCCTGCCCCCAGAAGGGCTCATTTTCAGCTTTTTCTTGTTCTGCCTCTGGCTGTTCTTTGATTTTCAATTCTTCGAGCTGTTCCCAGAGTATACAGTCTTTCATCAGCAGATGCTTGGGCTTCTTCTGCTCGTACTCATCGAGCTCATTAATGTATTGCTGCAGACGCCTGGCTGCAGGGCTTACTTCTTTATGTGTAGGGAGGGGAGTTTGTCTCCTCCGGTTGTGAGTAGGGATCCGGATGACTGGTCCAGTCTCAGTTGTATGCCATATTGACATTATTGGAGGCGGCTCAGGCCTTGGTGTAACACCCCAAATAACTGCTCCGCTGGTACTGGCTACAGGAGTCTTCTTCTTTTTGCTTTTTATGGGTATCATCTGCCATCCTTCCTGATCTTTCTGCGGGGTGAGGAAGCAAGCTTCATAGGTATTCTTAGTGCATTCTTCAACGGCCTCTTTGGGCAGCTGTTGGTAGACTGAGATCATATTGGCAGCCACTCTCCAGGGTGGAGGCTCATGTGGGTGAGGCGGCTTTACCTGGTAATCTCCCAGCTGCAGCTCACCTTTCTTGACCATTCCCTCCATGATATCTTTGAAGACATAACAATCTTCAATTGCGTGCCCCAGCGCACGGTGAAATGGACAGAACAGCGGATCATCTTTCTTTGCTACATCTGCTGGTCTTTTGGGTTCAGGCAATGTTACCTTATTGAACTTGTATGCCCAGTTGAACAGTGCGGCCGTCTTATCCTTTGGGAAGGAATATGCCTTTCTCATCTTGTCTCTCAGAGAGACTTTATCCTTCCTTTCTGCTGTATCTGCCAGCGGGGGAGCTTCATCTGCCCCTTTCTTCCCCTTCTGTTGCTCGAAGGTTCTGAAATCGACGGTGTTGGCCTCAGAGTGTGATGGCCGTCGTTCATTGGATTTTCCCTTCGGCATAGTGGAACATTGGCGGTCGGACGTTTGGACAAGAACGTCTCGACCTCTGCCACTATATTGTTCAGTCGGTCAAATGTTCTGACATCTGCGCCGATCATTTTCTCTAGCACCTCCCTCCTGAGGCTCTGCTTGCATATCTGCACCGCATCTTCTTGATGAGGAGGCCTTCGGCACCTCATGGCTAAGTTCCTCCATCTTTTGATGTAGTCTAGTGCGGTCTCATCTTGTTTCTGCCTAGTTGCATACAACTCTGCTATCGTGATTTCCCTTTCCGTGACATGAAATCTGTCGCGAAATTTTCTTTGCATATCAGGCCAATCAACCACTGACCCAGCTGGCAAGCTTGAGTACCATTCAAAGGCCAACCCAGTGAGGGATGAGCCAAAGAACTTGAGCAGATAAGCTTCATCGACTGCTAGGTCGCCCATGATTGTAGTGTAGTAGGCTATATGCTCCCTAGGGGAGCCTTGGCCATTAAATTTCTCAAACTTCGGCGGCTTACTGACGCCTGGGGGTAGTTTCTTAGCAGCATATTGGGGAGGATAGGGTACCCTGTACACATCATAGGTACCCGCATCACCACCAGTCTTTTCTGACAGCTTCATTTCCACAATTCTTTCAATCATCTGCTTGTGGGCCACAGCTGGATCTATCTCTTCTGGGAAGAAGTGAGCTTGTTGCTGGCTGTGAGGAGTTGTCATCACAGTGGCGCGCAAGATGGGCGCGGTAGGCTGTGTCTGAGACACAGAGGGCTGAGCTGCTGTTTGCTGTGGAACAGGTTGGCTCGGTGTCTTGCCCTTATCAGCTAGGAGAGGATTAGCCAGGATAGTTGTTTCTGTGGAGCTGGATGTCTGCCCCGTAGGTTCAGCCTGCTTCGAGACTGATGTAGCTTCCTGTCTCTCATTGAGCTGTCTTCGGAGAGCGCTGATCTCCTGCTGGTATCTTCTGAACATCATCTGGATCATGGGATCCATAGTTGATGGGATTTGTGTCTCTTCAGAAGTCCCTTCAGCATCATCAACGAAGGGGTTATCTCCATCTTCCGCTGTTACCACATTAACTGTCATAGTGGTAATCCTGCGAGCTTCATCATCAATTTTCATTTTATCCTTTGCGGCCTGGCCTCTTCTTGTGACAGGGCCAGGTCTAGTTGCCAGTCTGAGCAATTCATCTGGCTGAGTTGGTAGTATATCTTGTCCCCTGGCCAGTCCAGCCATGTTGCAGGCGAAGAGTTGCATCTTTCCTTTTCGCCTGTAGACCTTTCTTTTTATTTGGCTAGGATATCTGAGCCGGTCAAAGACCGATATTCTTTCTTTGTCTTCTTCCCCGTGCAGGTCTTCTTCATTATATCTGGCCCTGAGGCCTTCTCCATAGTCATTTGAATCGGAGGAGGAGGCCCCGATCATCATTTCTTGGAAGGTTTCTTCTTCTTCATCATCCTTGGTGCCCAAGGCACGGGATAGTCTTCGTTGACCTAGGGCAGAGCTCCCTAGGTAGTGGAAGTAGTCTTGGGCTACTTGCTTTGTCTCTTCAGAGTTGTATCTTTGCGGCTCAGGTTGGAACATCAGTCTTTCCCGGCTTCTTTGCTGATAGGCCAGTCTTGTTATCTGAGCATTCAAATGCTCGGCCTTGGAATATTTAAAGATGTCGGCCTGTCTGGCACAGGCCCTCGCTCTTCTTGGGACGGCAACCATGACTGGTTCACACGTTCCCGCATCGTTATTCCGGCAGCAGCTGGCAGCAACATCATGGTTCTTTCTCTGCCATCTTCTGCCCCCGGCCCTGGGATGGGTGACAGCAAGGTCTTCTTTCTTCTCAAGTCTCTACCCCTCACTATGGGGCGAGCAGCAGTCAGTTTTCTTTCTCCATTGTTTCTTTCATCTCTCCCACCCCAGGCTCTGGGGTGAGCAGTAATAGCATTTCCTGTTTCTTTTCCCTCTCTTCTTTGGCTCCCGCCCTGAAGTGGGTGACAGCATCATTGGTAGCCTTCTCCTCATCTTGAGCTGGAGCCCAGCTCTGCATCTTCTTCGGTCGCCATACCTGTTTGTATTTTGCTGGCTTGGGCGCCAGTGGCTTCCTCTCATCGGCCTCCCAGTTGGCATGCCTGGTGGCCAGAGTTTGGAATCTGTTCGTAGTGGGTACTTGCGGGACGATCACGTCTGGGTTGACCTCCCTCGGGCGGCCGTTGAGGTTCGTCCGGATCCCTCCGATCATCATGGTCTTTCCGGAGTTGGAAAGACAACGGTCAGCAGTGACATACCGGCTCCTCCGGTTGGTCCTCCTCCCCTTTTGAGCAGCAGCGGGGACCGTGCCCCTTTTCTGGACGTGGTGGACATAGCAGGCGACGGCCGTGGGGGCCGTCTTCTCTGGCAAGCTGTCCTTCTGGACAGTGGTCTCATTGGGGCACTCGCAGCAGTGTCTTGCTCGTTATCGTTGACCTGTAGAAGGTCAGTGAAGATGACGCCCAAGCAGTTGGGCAGCCCAACGGCAGGCGGCAGTGATCCGAACGCAAGGGGTACCGCCAGGTAGCCTTCGCGCACATGCATGTCAATCGGCTGCTGGTCGAAGCAGACGGACATGATTCCAGCTGTCATTGTAGATTCCTAGAAATAAGGAAAGTACACAGAATCAGAAGTTTCAGGGGGGCCCGTCGGGCCTCCTACTTTAGCGTAAAGATGAAGGGAGACCAAGTCCCACCGGGCGTGCCAGACTTGTGGACGCGGATTTTTATTTATTTATTATTTATTCATTTATTTATATTTATGGATTTATTGGCGTGCCAGTCACATGTGTGACGATTTCATTGTGCGCTCGATCTGACATGGTCAGTCGATTGTGAGTGATCGTGTCGGGACCTGAAGTCCGTCATACCATGAACGTTATGACGTTAATTACGTCCTTCCAGGGAAGGACAACCCTTGATTAAATGCTAAAGTAAGAGGCCTCGAGAGGCAAACAGATATTCACATGCTTAACTTTAAACTTCATACCAGGGCCGGGGAGGCGGGTAAGATAATAACATCAACCACAGAAACCGACTAGATCGTGTGGTTGGCAGTTCAAAACAGTTATACTTGGTGGAAACAAGGATATAGAAGATATTCACCACGGAAGGCAAAGCCCTGGCCATGATATAGGTTTAAAGCTTCGATCGGTATTTCGACGGCCTTTTCTCTTAATCTGGGTTATGCCCAGGGGGAAATAGACTATCACCCACGGAATGCCGAGATGAAAGCCGAGAGCTAGAGAGGCCGAACCTCCCGACCCGTGTACATATGGGCTATGGGGCAATGTGTGATTTTCCCTTTGACAAGCTAGCGGGATTCATGCAGTGGCAAGACCCCCCCCCCCCCCCCCCGAGCAAAAGGGTTATTCGTAAATCCGTTGTAGTTAGGTGGAACATAGGGGTTATGACTCCCCTTCAATTTTATCCCCGGACATATCAGGTGATCCACAGATATCCCTTGTGTGGGTTCGCTTTGGGTATTGGAATTCATTGGGTGGTAGATCGGGCTCTCGGCACGCTCTGAATGGACACAGGCTCTCTGCACGACCCAAAAATGGGAAGGCCAGGGCTTCCGGCGCCAAAACAAGAAGGCTGGGGGTTCCCGGCGCCAAGACGAGAGGGCTAGGGTTCCCGGCGCGACGAAGAGAGCCAAAGGGGAGAGGGCCTTCGGCGCAGGCTTCCCGGCGCGAGGAAGAAATGCTAGAAGAGGGTCTCGGCGCGACGCGGCTGAGGAAGGCTCCCGGCGCGACGCGGCTGCAAGGGGGGTGGCTCCCGGCGCGCTCAGCCGAAGGGGAGGAAACCTCCCGGCGCGGCCAGAATGCAGGGCTCCAGCGCGACGGCCAGAGTACAGGGCTCCCGGCGCGATGGCCAGAAAGCCAAAATCAGGTCTCGGCGCCTGAAGGATGGCGCCGAGAGCTATTCACCGTGTTTACTGTAGGTTGATCCGAGAGGTATGAGGGCGCCGGGACCAGAACAGAGCTTACGGTACTCTGTTTTGGGTTTCTGATTGATTCAGGCCAAGGGGAAGGGTTTCTTTGGGGTCAAAAATAGGTCAGGGCATCAAAGTTGAATTAGATTAGGCTTGGGCTTCATAGGAACATCAGGATCTAGGAGGACTTTGGGAAGGCCAAGGCGTAGAGAATCCCTGTCACCGGTGTCATACAGAGTCCCGGGGATAGTTTAATGTCGGCTTTCGTGGTCCTGGGAGAATTTTGACAGCATCTCCCCTGGACTTAGCATTTGCCAGGGAATGATAGATGATCACCCACGGTGTGCCGGGGTGAAAGCCAAATAGAGGGGTATTGGACCCCTGATCATGTACATGCATGCAGCACTGTTCCGATATCCCTTTAGAGGTCAACGAAGCTTACGCAGTGGCGGAGCTCCATTGCCTCGGAAGGTTATAAAAACCGATCGAGTCCGGAAAACCTCGTAGAAAAGGGGAGGGTTATCCCCATTAATTGTCACCCCCGAGGTGCACATGATGGCCCAGGGCATCCCTCGACATAACAAGTCGTAAAACCTCTGCTACCACTGAAGAAGCCCCATCAATACTCTTGTTATGTCAAGGGATGCCCTGGGCCATCATGTGCACCTCGGGGGTGACAATTAATGGGGATAACCCTCCGCTTTTCTACGAGGTTTTCCGAACTCGATCGGTTTTTATAACCTTCCGAGGCAATGGAGCTCCGCCACTTCGTAAGCTTCGTTGACCTCTAAAGGGATATCGGAACAGTGCTGCAGGCATGTACATGATCAGGGGCCCAATACCCCTCTATTTGGCTTTCACCCCGGCACTCCGTGGGTGATCGTCTATCATTCCCTGGCAAATGCTGAGTCCAGGGGAGATGCTGTCAAAATTCTCCCAGGACCACGAAAGCCAACATTAAACTATCCCCGGGACTCTGTATGACACTGGTGACAGGGATTCTCTATGCCTTGGCCTTCCCAAAGTCCTCCTAGATCCTGATGTTCCTATGAAGCCCAAGCCTAATCTAATTCAACTTTGATGCCCTGACCTATTTTTGACCCCAAAGAAACCCTTCCCTTTGGCCTGAATCAATCAGAAACCCAAAACAGAGTACCGTAAGCTCTGTTCTGGTCCCGGCGCCCTCATACCTCTCGGATCAACCTACAGTAAACACGGTGAATAGCTCTCGGCGCCATCCTTCAGGCGTCGAGACCTGATTTTGTCTTTCTGGCCGTCGCGCCGGGAGCCCTGCACTCTGGCCGCGCCGGGATGTTTCCTCCCCTTCGACTGAGCGCGCCGGGAGCCACCCCCCTTGCAGTCGCGTCGCGCCGGGAGCCTTGCTCAACCGTCCCGCGCCGAGACCCTCTTCTAGCATTTCTTCCTCGCGTCGGGAAGCCTGCGCCGAAGGCCGTCTCCCCTTTGGCTTCTCTTCGTCGCACCGGGAACCCAAGCCATCTCGTCTTGGCGCCGGGAACCCCCAGCCTTCTTGTTTTTGGCGCCGGAAGCCCTGGCCTTCCCATTTTTGGGTCGTGCCGAGAGCATGTGTCCATTCAGAGCGTGCCGAGAGCCCGATCTACCACCCAATGAATTCCAATACCCAAAGCGAACCCACAAAAGGGATATCTGTGGATCACCCGATATGTCCCGGGGATAAAATTGAAGGGGAGTCATAACCCCTATGTTCCACCTAACTACAATGGATTTACGAATAACCCTTTTGCTCGGGGGGGTCTTGCCACTGCATGAATCCCGCTAGCTTTTCAAAGGGAAAATCACACATTGCCCCACAGCCCATATGTACACGGGTTGGGAGGTTCGGCCTCTCTAGCTCTCGGCTTTCATCTCGGCATTCCGTGGGTGATAGCCTATTTCCCCCTGGGCATAACCCAGATTAAGAGAAAAGGCCGTCGAAATACCGATCAAAGCTTTAAACCTATATCATGGCCATGGCTTTGCCTTCCCGTGATGAATATCTTCTATCTCCTTGTTTCCACCAAGTATAACTGTTTTGAACCGCCAACCACACGATCTAGTCGGTTTCTGTGGTTGATGTTATTATCTTACCCGCCTCCCCGGCCCTGGTATGAAGTTTAAAGTTAAGCATGTGAATATCTGTTTGCCTCTCGAGGCCTCCTACTTTAGCGTTTAATCAAGGGTTGTCCTTCCCTAGAAGGACGTAATTAACGTCATAACGTTCATGGTATGATGGACTTCAGGTCCCGACACGATCACTCACAATCGACTGACCATGTCAGATCGAGCGCACAATGAAATCGTCACACATGTGACTGGCACGCCAATAAATCCATAAATATAAATAAATGAACAAATAAATAATAAATAAATAAAAATCTGCGTCCACAATCATGTGTTATTCTCATATCTTCTATATCTTCGAGACAGCAACGAGTCACTTCCCGCAATGGCCATTTAACACTACAAGAAAAATAGCGGATAGCGACCGACCTAGCGGTCGCTATTCAGTCGTAGATCGGTCGCAAATATGCATTGCGACCGAACAGATACTATCTAGAGACCGAATATGTCGGTCGCTATATAATAGTCGCTATATAGCGACCGACATAATTCGGTCGCAGTATCAGTCGTTACCAGAGACCGATTATAATCGGTCGCCTGACCGGTCGCTAATAATTCGGTCGCCATTTAGTCTCTATTCGGTCGCTACATTTGTTGTATTTTAAAAAATAAAATTAACCTATCGGATTAAGTCGGTCTCAATTCGGTCGCTATTCGGTCTCGAATTATGTTGTATTTTTAAAAATAAAATTAACCTATCGGATTTATTCGGTCTCAATTCGGTCGCCATTCGGTCGCTAAATTTAACCTATCGGATTGATTCGGTGGCTAATCGGTCGCTAGTCGGTCGCCAAGTATAATTATTTAATAAAAGAAATATAACGTATAGTCGCTATTCGGTCGCAATTCAGTCTCCATGCGGTCGCTAATTTTGCATTATTTTTTTTTAAAAAATTTATTTAAACTGATAAATAAATTACCTGATAAATAACAAATTCATAACATAAATATAAAATCAACTACACAGACAACAATATCGACAAATCTCAAATTCATCACATACAAACACCTGATAAATAACAATTTCATAAAACAATAATAAATCAACTACACGGATCACAATCTCCACGAACCTCAAATTACACACAATTAAAATAAAATCACAAATTAATCATACATCCATAATAATAAAATGACAACATACACAACTAAAATAAAATCACAAATCCTCCACATATGTCTCATCCTGGTCGTCGTCTCGTCCAACATCATCCTGGTCGTCGTCTCGTCCAACATCTCGCGACGGATGATCCTGTATATCATTTAAAAAAATTATAATCAAATCCTTAATAAAGAAATCAAGCATTAACAAGACTTAATAAAGAAATCAAGCATTAACAAGACTTAATAAAGAAATCAAGCATTAACAAGAGTATGCCAATAGTTTAAGCCAGCTCATTTTCATATATATAAATACACACACACAATATAAGTTCAAATTTCATCTTGTATTTTAAAAATGAAGTTTGAGCGCCGAGCTCAAACCGGGCATCCGATTTGGATTCCGTCAGTTCTGACAAGTCACTTTCATCTCCCCGGTCGTATTGGAATGATCGGCACGGCCATCCGACCGGTATTTCGAATTTTAGACCCCCGGACCCGTCCTAACAGTTCATTTGAACTAAGTGTATTTTAAAAATGAAGTTTGAGCGCCGAGCTCAAACCGGGCATCCGATTTGGATTCCGTCAGTTCTGACAAGTCACTTTCATCTCCCCGGTCGTATTGGAATGATCGGCACGGCCATCCGACCGGTATTTCAGATTTTAGAACCAAATGCCCCGTCCTAACAGTTCATTTGAACTAAGTGTATTTTAAAAATGAAGTTTGAGCGCCGAGCTCAAACCGGGCATCCGATTTGGATTCCGTCAGTTCTGACAAGTCACTTTCATCTCCCCGGTCGTATTGGAATGACCGGCACGGCCATCCGACCGGTATTTCAGATTTTAGACCCCCGGACCCGTCCTAACAGTTCATTTGAAATAAGTGTATTTTAAAAATGAAGTTTGAGCGCCGAGCTCAAACCGGGCATCCGATTTGGATTCCGTCAGTTCTGACAAGTCACTTTCATCTCCCCGGTCGTATTGGAATGACCGGCACGGCCATCCGACCGGTATTTCAGATTTTAGAACCAAATGCATAAGTTGCTGCTTCTCGCTGCCTCCATTCAGGTTTGTTAATGTTTTCTTCTATGAATGGCATAACAAGAGGCACAATGTCATCTCCCACGGTCCGTGCAACCAAACCCAAGCATGTTCCTCCAGCCATTGCAAGATTCCAAACTCCTTCATCCTGATCTTGGTCGTCTTCTTGCTTAAGGAGTGTCTCCAACAGCATAGGGACAAGCGCAGGTAGTGCCTGCTTGATAAAATAAAAGCAAGGGGTGTCAGAATCAGCAGAAAAATCCCCTCCATATTCATCTAAGATGTCAATCTCTTCATCGCATATTGAGCTCCAGAATTCAATAGCTTGTAGAGCAACAGGTTCCTCATCTTCCCTCACAGCTTTTGCAGTGATGTTAAATATGTCCTGCATATACGATGCAAGCTTCTCATAATACATGGAGGATATGGAGACCAAGCATTCGAATGCAGCCTGCCGTATCTTCACCTCAGGGGACAGAGTAGCTTCACAAATGACTCTCATGATATAATCCCTCTCCATATCATTCCCGAAGTTTGCCTGAGCAAATCCCAAAGAATTATGCAGAGCTCGAGTTGCAGCCAGCCTAACATCAATGTTTCCCTCAGAAGCACTCATGCCTTGAACAACCGCTGTCAATATCTTATTGACTTGCTCTTGATCAACTTCATCAGGGGAGACTTCTTCACACATGTAACCTAGGGTGTCCAAAGTTGCTTGCTTAACATCTGGCTGAAGTTGGTGAATATTTGACAAGAGAGAACTGATAAGTTCAGGCCATTGATTTTGAGGCAACTCAATACCAGCAATCTTTGCAACAACTTGAGATGCAGTAGATCTTGCATCAATCACCGGTGAAGAGAGAGTCTGTAGTAAACATCCTTTGACCTGGGCCCTAACAGCTACATCCAATGATAACCATCTCTGCACATGCTCAAATTTTCTGTGTTGCTCCTTTGCATCCAGGGCATTTTTGAGAATCAAGCCTGCCAATTTACGGCTAACAACAGGCTTGTCATTATTTGCTAATTCACTCGAAAGAGATAGCAAGAACCCAGTAACATTTTGATCCTGAAATTGTTTTAAACTTTCCTCAGCATGCTTGCGAACCGCTGAATCTATTGACTGTGCATTCAAAAGAACTTGGGTAACTTCCATAGCCATTTCTGTATGGTATCTTCTCCGCCTTTCCCTTGCAGGGATACGCCCCAATGGCGGCCGCCGCCGACTATATATAATATCCTTCACTTCTTGTAACTTATGACCTATGCTCCTTTGTATGAACTGCCCTTCCTTTGCTTAGAGGTGCTGTTCCTGGCTTCCTGCCATGACAGTTACCAGACTTTGGGGAGATCTTTTCACCTAAATTGGCATATTTTATTCATGTCTACATGTTACTTTCCTTATATTATTCTAGCTTTATGAATATTTATAGATCTGTATCCTCCCCCACTCAAGTGAATAGAATTTATACATATCTTTTCACTTTCAGTTCTAACCAAAATCTCTATACACCTATGGAAAATCCTGCAGAACAGTCTGCCTGTTGATTCTAATATCCAGAGGATAGGTGTAAGATGATATTTAGAGTTAAGAAAATGATATTTTCCCCTCCTCAATCTAAATTCTTATATTTTGTAAGATGATATTTAGAGTTAACAAATAGAAAATCAATCAAATAAAATACTTACCGGAGGCTGCTGTGCAGGAGGTGCAGGAGGTGCTCTACTACTATCAATTCCCAAGGATGTGAGCATCTGGGAGACGGTCTGAGCGACGATGGTTGAGATATTCTGAGAGATATTCTGAGAGACGGTCTCGTTGACGATCTGCCTAAACATATCTGGAGTCATGGTCGGGGCGGCACTGGAAGAACCATCTGGGGCTGCTGGTGTGGTAAATGGAGAGGTCGCATGTGAGACCGAACTCGAGCATGATGATAACACCCTAGTCGTGCCCAAGCTATGTCCAAAACCATAAACATGTCCTTTCTTGGGTGCCCCAGATGCTGCAACCCAAATGGCAGGATCCAACTCTGGACGCTGACTGTCATCCCCGTACCTCTCATCCATTCGTCTACTATATGAGTCCTGCAAAAACCAAAAAAAAACAAAACCAAATTATTCTACAATTTAATCTTAAATGAAAACTATTAATGTATACACTTACCGCTACCTCCCGAGCTTTCTCACTAATGTAAGCATTTGTCCCTTTCTTCTTATGAGTTCGATCAAAAAGTTCATGAAATTGAGCTGGCCGCTTTAACTGTGCTTCCTGTTATTCAAATAAATCACAGTTTCATAATAGAAACAAAAAATTTATATATGTAGAAGTGTACTTACTAATCTCGCTTTATGTGTTGCAAAGGAGACAGAGCCACCCGTGTGTAAATTCGCTTCAGGATGCGCTGCTCTGTTTTGCTTTGCTTTGTTTGAATTGGCATTCCATTTCTCCGCTTCCCAAATGTTGCACAGCTCTGTCCAATACTCCTTTCTCATCCACACAGGCCCATGCTCCTTCCATATGTTCTTATCAGTACTTGCACATGCTTTTTTTGCATATCTTCGGGCATTGTACATAAGATGTTTGAAATTATCTCTTGCAGTAGCTGTCCATGCAAATCTAGCACGTAACTCATCTGAATGTTCTGTGAATCGATGATTCCTCTATATATTAACAACAACAAAAATTTATATGTTACATAACAAAGTGGGTTAAAATAATAATTGAAAATGACTTAATATGATAAAATAAGATAAATACCAAGAACATAGAGAACAATAAATCCTGAACACCCATCGGAAAATCAGCAAAGCGATGGATGGGGCCTGGAAAATGTGCTTGAATTGTCTTTGTAATAAATTGTGATGCTTGGGCTGGCTCTATTTTATTCCTGAAATTAAAAATATTAATACCACAATGACGAATAAATAACAAAAATAATGCATTACGTACCCTTCATTTATCCACACTGCCCGCATCGTCTCATTACAACAGCCCTCCCCCTCATGATGACTCGCCTCGTCATCAGCACGTACTATACGAATTAAATAGTATAAATAAAACAAACTATCAAAAAAACATAAATATGCAAATGAACATACCTGACTCAGCTGGGGGAGGTGTAGATCCACTCGCCATGTGTGATGGCGGTGCATAGGCCGTCAATGTACCCGTTGTCAGTGGTAACGGTGCAGAGGCCGTGGGTCCTGTAAGGATAAGAATCAGATAACACAAAAACATAAAGAATTATTTTAAACAAATACTCAAATGAATTATACATGAAAGTATACATACCTACTACCGGTGGTAGCGGTGCATCCCTCGGTGGTAACGGTGCAGAGGTCGTGGGTCCTGTGAAAATAAGAATCAGATAACACAAAAACATAAAGAATTATTTTCAACAAATACTACAATGCATTATACATGAAAGTATACATACCTACTACCGGTGGTAGCGGTGCAGAGGTCGGTCGTAACGGTGTAGAGGTCGTGGGTCCTGTGAAAATAATAATCAGATAACACAAATACATAATGAATTATTTTCAACAAATACTACAATGCATTATGAAGGGAAAGTATACATACCTACTACCGGTGGTGAAACGGAAGTAAATCTCCTCCCGCTACCCTCTCCCCTCCCACCTCTGGGAGTCCCACGCCGTCCTCGAGCCATATCTTCAACTGGTAATAAAATACATGCATATTCATCAAATAGTGAAAGAAAGAAAGTTACAGAGTATTAAAATTCCCAGATAAAATTGTATACCATTAATCAAACATTCTCCATTTCTTCTTCAGATGTTGGAGATATAACAAATTCAGCATTCACATCTTCATTATCAGATTCATTTTGATCACTAATATATTCCTCCTCTTCGGAGTCCCCCAACTGTATTTCTGGTTGTTCTGGATCGACTTCCTCCACTTCATTCTCTTTAGATAAAGACGGTGCCTCCACAGATTCATCACTAGAAGCAGGCAAGTCTACATCATCACCCAAGTCTGATTGAAAGAATTCGGCATTCACATCCAACTGCTCTGTTTCAGTCAAATCCAACTCATTATTCTACAATTACCCATGAGGAAACAAAATAAAGTTTATATTTTACTTATCCAGGCTGCCAGACATTCCAAAAAGGCCTACAGCAGTGTCAGCACAATTTGAAGCTACTTGAATGTAGAAGTTACTGGATGCATACAAGAAGTAAGAAGCAGAAGTTCAACAAAGAGTAAGGTTGGATACTTGATCATTGGTAAAGTTAAGATTTTGCTTTCTTGGTTTAAAAACAGATTTTCCAATCTGGCTTATGAGTGCATTGCCAGTATTAGGTCATACATAGACTTAAAGGCCAGATATTGAATTGGGGTTGAGGTAAGAAATTTCAAGAACAAAAAAATGGCACATTATGCCGGAACAGAGAAATCTGGAAATTATGATGCTGGGGCTGTCTAACGGGTAGGAAAATCCTATATTTTATCCTTGCTTTTAAGGACTTCTATACCACAAGGCGTTAAGGGAGTATATACAGCTAATTAGATTTTCTTAGAATTGACGGGTTTCAATTAAAAATTACTAGATTGCAGAAGCACTGTTTTCAATTAATATTTAAAAAAATCAACTATGTATTTCCTTATTAGGGCTGGTTTAGGGGCTCATTTTGGGTGAAGACTCCATAAACTCTCCATGTGACTTTTTGAAAACATTAATAGTGGTTGCCGTAAATATTTATCTTTCTCAGCCTTAATCTTGTTTTCTCTCCTTCATAATTCATTTCCACGAGCTTGCAATACACCAGCAAACAACAATCATCCTCTGTCCCCCAAATTCTATGTTCTAAGGTGATTGGTGCTTCATCCAATTGCTTAAGCAATCCTCAGAATTTCACATGACATATAACGCCCATTTTTTTCCTTCCTGACTTGCATCTCTATGTCAGGCATCCAAACCGAAGATGTTAACATACAATATATATGTACGAAGAATCCAAATTATGAGACAGAGTTCTGAGAAAAGGGCACTTGAATGTCTATAAACCAGAGTATGGAAGAAAAGGTATATGGACTAGTTGCATTATATAGGTAATGCACATTACATGATGATGGTTCTAGAAACTTTTGGTAATGTTACCTTCACATCAGAAGAAAAATTGTTTATAGGCTTCTTGTAGCCTGCTTTCTTAAGATGGAAATTCATCCATCGAAGTAGAACTTTTTCTGGTGCTAAGCTCATTAGCTCCTCCATATCCTGTCCATTTTAAAAAATAAGCAAAATTCAATACTCTTCAACCAATTTAAAAAGGTAAAAAAGAGGCTAACAAATGGTTTTTACAACCTGACTGTCATCCACTAACTCAACTAGTTGAGGTGTCTTTTTTAGGTTGAGATCTGCTAACAATTGTATCTGGTAATAGGATCAATAACAACAAATCAAAAAGAAACTGATGGAGATACATGGACAAAGAAGAATAAGCAAAGAAAAAGAAGACATCCTTAAAGCATTCCTCGATTCCTCGATTCCTGAAAATTTGGGTTCCTCGTTATTTTTTGTCTCCTTAATGTCGTTTCTAGGTTAAGGACTGCCTTAGAACTGGTCTAACTTAATTAACAGGTAAATCCGTAGTTATTCTCGTGTGATCAAAGTACATAAATAAGTGTTTTTTAGAAGAATGGTAGTACAATAATCTCTTTTATAATATTAGAAATATGCAAGTGTTTGCCTCTTGATTGCCATTGCTTCACAAACTGGACTGTTTTGCAAATACAAAGTCACTAAATAGAGGCATAAACTTGCAGGAGTTAGAATTCTTAAAAACATATCAATTTAAATAATCATGTTAGACAAAATTATTGCACTCTCCCTCGGCTCAGACGACCGATAGTAACTGGAGGAGGAGCTGCGATGGTCTGCAGGGGGAGGGGTTCCAGCACTGCAGAGGGAGGGGGAGGGGATTCCTGCAACCTACAAGGGGGAGGGGGGTCTAACACCCAGCAGCACATGGGGATTGGGAGGGGGGTTTTCACTCGACAAGGAGATGGGGGGTTGCATTGGCCCGCAGTACTGGGGGGATGGGGAGGGGGCTTCCGATGGCATTGGGAGGGTGAGACGATTCCGGTGGTGCAGCACAAAGGGGAGTTGGTGGGGGGTTTCCAGAGGTGGAGGGGGACGGGAAGGGGAGGGGGAGGCAGAGGGGGACACGGGAAGGGGAGGAAGGGAGGAGACCGTCGGAGGCAGAGGGGGAGGCGGAGTGGGACGGGAAGGGGAGGGGGATCAGAGGGGTCAGGCCGGAGGGGGAGGGGCATGGGGATGGGAAGGAGATCTGAGGGGGACGGGGGCGCAGGCCGCAGGGGGGAGGGGAGGGGAGCAAGCCGGCGACGGGGCCGCAGGGGGGAGGGGAGTAGGCCGGCGGGGGAGGGGAGCAGGCCGGTGACGGAGGGGGAAGGGAGAGAGAGAGAGAGAGAGAGAGAGAGAGAGAGAGAGGTACCTGCGGAGGGCGACGACGGCAGGGCGAGCGGCGACGGCGACTCGACGCGAGCGGCGCGGCGACGGGCTCCGGCGGAGGGGGGCTCGGGCGGGAGGCAGCACGGGGAGGGGGGCTCCGGCGGAGGAGGGGGGCTCGGGCGGGAGGGCTCGGGCGGAGGGGGGGCTCCGGCGGAGGGGGCTCGGGCGGGAGCGGGGAGGGGGGCTAGGGCGGAGAGGGGGCCGCAGGGGAAGGGGGCTCGGGAGGGGGGGCTCGGGCGGGAGGGGGGGGGCTCGGGCGGGAGGGCTCGGGCGGGCGGGGGTCGTAGTAGGAAGTATAACGGCATCAGCGACCGACTGGAGACCGAAGTTAATTCGGTCGCAATAATAGCGACCGATTAGCGACCGATATACATGCGGTCGCTGAAACGGTCTCGGTTATGCGACCGATTATTTCGGTCTCCGAATTGGTCTCTATTTGGGACCGACTAGCGACCGATTAAATCGGTCGCTAATTCGGTCGCTATAGCCACTTTTTCTTGTAGTGTAAGTTTCTGTCATTTATATCATGTGTTATTCTCATATCTTCTATATCTTCGAGGCCGTGGTGAGTCACTTCCCACTATGGCCGTTTAAATTTCTATCACTTAAATTCTGTATCATTCCCATCCCCCGAGGTCGTGGAGAGTCACTTCCCACTATGACCGTTTAATCCCCATATCTTGTTACGTTGTATCTATTCTGCACACCCCGCCGGTGCAATCTCCTGTGGTGGTCTCTCTACTTCTCTCTTTCTTTCAGTGTCGAAACAAAACAAGCCCGCGCGCTCCACTCGCCACCGCATCCGCGTGACGTCGCTCACAGTGGACACCCCCTTTCTTGGACTTTGGGCACCCCCTTTCCCAAGGCTCGTCATGTCTCTCCTTTATTTCAAACTTTGAATTCAATTTTCTCTCCAACCAAAATATGTGTTTCTTTTCCTCAATATCAAACTTTTAAATTTTCTTTTCCCTCCAACCAAAATATGTGCCTTTGACTTGGTCAAAGTGGTGATGACAGTTTTGCCCTCGGAGTTTCTTGCAATTACCTTCAGTATCCTGCACACACATAATTATAATTTAGTCTATAAAAATTATCATAATGTGCACATAAATCTCAAATGCTCATGATTATGCAAAGGAGAATTAATGCTCATGGCCCTCAACTTTAATTTATTAAATAATATCATCAAATTAATCAATTTACGTCAAAGCTCCTATTTAAACGCAGAGTTGAGGTTAATTATGAAATATGCATAATGACTTTAATTATATGCACATAAAATGATGTACATGCGATGAATTATCATCGAAAATGGACACTTATCACACCCCCCAACTTACTCATTGCTAGTCCCTTAGCAATGTAAATAAATTAAAATTTAGGACTGACTGTAGACACGCCAAAATTGATGCTGTGTTGAGTAAATCTCATGTCACCATGTGACGCCCCAAAGTGAACTTCAATATTACCGTAATATGAAGTTTTTCTATTTTTATGTGTTTTATGTGATTTTCTTAACATTTTTTTGGAATTAACGTCTTGACGTGGGGCGTCTTTTAAATAACGGCTTAGCCATAGGCATCTCTTAATGAAAGGATGACCGTCGGCAGAGGCGTCAGTTTCTGGAATTTTACGGATCCTACTTAAATTGGAAAAGCAAGAATTGACATCCCCCAGAGGGTCGTTTATCAACTAACGCCCGTTGGTACAGGCGTCATTTCATAATTTTTATTGAGGAAAGGATTTTGTTGCTAAAATTAAATCCATGAATTGACGTCTTTGTCACGGTCATCATTTTAATTTACGCCTTAAGGCAGGTCGTCAATTTCAATTGACGCCCTTCTAAGAGTCGTCATTTCCCCTTTCATGTCCTGCTCGAATGAAACTTTCCTGCAGAGTTCCCTGGTATGTTTTAATCACTTTGTGGGATTAGGGAAGTAGAGGCCTTGCCGTAAATGAATGTTGCAAGTTCTAATCCTACTAAATCTATGGTTTATGCCCTATAAATAGAGCCTCGGCTCTGCCCGCGCGAGGGATGGAGACACACACAGACGAACACACAGACGAAAAAACCCCGAAGGTTCATAACATACAGGGTAGTCTACTGTACTGTTCGTTGCTTACGAAGTCCTTCGACCTCTTCCTCCGGGGTCTCTTCCTGTTGCAGCAGTCTGAAGTCTTCCATTCCGTGTCCTCCCTTTACTGTTGTTTGGAACAGCAGGGACTTGTTAGGTTGCTCAATTGATATTCATCTCATCACCTTCATTCATCATATAGTGTTTCTTTTATATGTTTGTCTTAGTCTTTGCATCATATCTCCTCTCCCTAAATCTCTTAGGGGTTTTTTTTTAAAGACCCAAAAGGTGTGTTTTCATGTTCATATTTCATCATTATCTCATACTACTTGTGGATTGATACTAAACTCTTGGCTAATCCTCTTCTACTTTGGTTGTTTGTGTTTTTGTTTAAGAATAATCAAGAAAGAGAAACCCCCTTCATCGGCCGGTCGATAGAAGGCGGAGGAGAAGAACCATAATCCATCCCGCATCACTTTTATTACCAGGTATTCGTGATCATACTCCTTTTCTTTTGAGGTAATCCCTCTGGCGATCACACTCCATTAGCAACCTCTTGCTCTCCTTATTTAGTTTCTTTTAATTTTTGATGTCGGTGTGACACGGTTCATAAATTGGCGATCACGGTGGGACTTCCACTATTTTTCTTTTGATTACCCCCCTCCTATTGGCACCCACGTGTGCCCTTTCCCTTGGCACCCATGTGTGCCCCTCCCTTTGGTACCCTCGATACCCCTCCATTGTGCCCCCACGCGGCACCCTCCATTGTGCACCACGCGCACACTCCCCATCGGGATTAGCCTGTTTGTGATCATCCACCTCATCTTTTAAAAGAAAGAAATTTGGTTATTGACTGCTATTTTTTATCTCTGTTTGATCATCTGATTTAGCGACTTATCTCTTGTCATCTTCTTATTATCCAGTGACCCCTCTCAAAGGCACTGTTTGCATTTTTCTGTCATTTTCTTAATTGACGCCTCCCCCCAAGGCGTCTTTTCCTCATTTAACGCCTTCATCAAAGGCGTCATTTTAGCATATCTCGTGTTTTATTTCTTCTCTGCCTGTGATTTCACGCCATGTGTTGCGGGCGTCATTTGTTCATTCAGCGCCTAATTCCAAGGCGTCTTTTATCTTGAGGTTGTGCTCCCCATACCTTTTGACGCCCCTTGTCAGGGACGTCCTTTTCACATTTAGCGCCTCACACCAAGGCGCTGCTTCTACACTGTCGGTCAGCAACTTATAGTGATTCGCCACAGCCCCTCTGTCGTGTTTTCTGCTTGTAGTGACTTCTGCCAAGTCGCTAATTACTTGTATGTTAACAAAAACCTGTTTGCTATGGCTATTTCTACTGGATTGATTCCTATATTCATCATTTGATTATACTTGTTGGATCTGATTATATTATTTTGCATCTTTGTGACATTTGGTTGAGAGACCTCCTCTCTCTACACTAGGATCCCACGCACCTCTCTTGGAATTGGGACGACCCTCCATTGAGCATTCCGTCTCTTTGGATAGGAAATTCCTTTTCTAAGACCTCTGTAAGTCTCCGCACCCGTGGATTCCCTCACAAATGCCGGGCTGGTTGTACCTTGAAGTATCCGAAGTTTAGATAACTCATCGTTGGTAAGGAGAGAGAAAGAACCTAGTTAACCCAGAGATTACATTCAAAATTCATAACTAGGGTTCACATTGTAAAGGGAGTGAATTGTTCTTCAATTTAATTCACCCTAACCTCAAACACAAATCTAAAGGCTTGCGTTCATTACAACTTGTTTGCATAAGCTTGATTGGATTGGGTGATTATTGTGGTTATATTTCCTTCAATAAAAAGGTTTTCTTTCTTCTTAAACATGCAACTTCGTTCAGGTAAAATCATTAATATGGCAAGCTACGGCTACTCTTATGATGATGTGGATGAGAATGCTTTTGATCAATCCTATGAGGTCCCCCTTCAAGATTCTACTTACCATGAGGGAAACTATCCTCCCTCCCATGCCTATTATTCTCAAGTTCACGTGTTTGATACCACAGCTCAAGAAGTCAAGCCTTCTTCTCAGGCTCAACCCTCAAATCAAAACACATCGAGGAACACTTCCCCATTGTTCAATGTCAATGATTTAATTCACACTTTATCACAATTGGATGATTCCCAGCAGCAGGCAGTTCAGGCCGCTTTGAAAGGGAAAGTTGTTCCCTCTTCATCTTCCAATCCCCCTCCGGCCGCGAGTGGCCATCTTGTTGCTAATGACCAGGCGGTCCTACATAAAACCCCTCACGTCCACCGACGCCCGTTGTGGCCATGCCGGCCCAACAGGCAAGTTATTCCGCGGCTAGGCCTCAATTCTCTCAACCTCCCCAACTTCTAAGGATGCCTATGCCAAATTCTTTCATTCCAAATTCGGCCCCAGTCGAGTCGGATACCAACATTCTACTTCTTCAAAAGCTGGCTGGTATGGAAGAACAACTCAAGAAGGTTACCATAGCAAAGAATGCCCCGGAGATTTCTCTCCCTACATTGCCAGTTTTTCATCTACCACCTTCTGAGATGCCAAATTTTCGGCGATACAACGGAACTGGCAATCCATTTATTCATTTAAAGGACTTATGTATGAAATTTCCTTCTAGCAGGATAACAAAGCCTCATTGGCTTACCTGTTTAGAAGATCTCTAGAGGGGCCAGCTCTCAAGTGGTTCTATTCCTTAGAGCTGGCAGACGCTAGTGACTTTGATGTGGTTCAAAAGAAATTATTGCAAAAATATAGGGACCGGGTCGGACCCTCCCTATCAGTTACTGATCTGGTTGCGGAGAAAATGAAGTCCGAGGAGGACTTCATTATATTTGCTGACATATGGCGATTGATGGCCGAAAAATTGAAAGATACATTGTCGGAGTAGGAGCAGGTTAAGATGATTATTTCAAATGCAACCCCTCAGTTCCGACACATATTGGCCATGAACAGGCTGACTACCATGGAAGAGCTCTATGAGAGAGCTCGATAGATTCAAACTCAGATGAAAGATTCGCCCATCATGGGCATGTTTGAACAGAGACCACTGTTGGTCAAGAAGAATACAAATGTCAACAATAGCGGCGCCACAACCGAGGGTACCGTCACTAATGAGCAGGTTGGCGTGGTTGGCAACCCCACACCTTTCCGCCAATCTAACCCATGACCTCCGCCACCTCCACAACAAAACCCCTTCTTCAACTCACCCCCACAACACAAATTTGCTCCTCAACATTCCTTTGCTCCGCCACAAAACCAAACGCCTCCCCCGGACCCCCCAGCTCCACAACAATACCACCAAGTACCACCACCCGCCAACTATGGCCCACCACAACAACAACAAAGGAGACCACAAGGCCCCAAAAGGGCCTAGTATCCACCATTGCCGGAAAGTCTCCCAGACATATTCAATGCCCTCATGGCCGCCAACCTGCTCACATTGCCGAAAGAAAGGATGGCGTGGCCCGCTAACGTTGACACGTCCTACTACTGTGTTTTCCACCGCTCGCCTGGTCACAATATTGACCACTGCTTTCATTTCAAGGACTATATCTATGATTTAAATGACCAAGGCGGTATTAATTGGGACGAGATGAGGTAGTTTATCGCCACTCTAAAAGCAAGAAGGCCTCCTCGGCAACAGCAGGCTCAGCAGCCGCAGCAACTAGCTCCACAAGCACAACAGCAAGCTCCAGCACCGTAGCAAGATATGGGGATTGTCCACAATCCACTGTCGGAGCACCCCCTAAACTAGCATGTAAACCCTGTCACATCCCTCCACGAGGTGGAGAGACGGCAGGGATGGCACGAAGAAAATGCCTCTGTCGGGGCATTTAATCACAATTCAAATCAACCTCCGCGCCTCTTACGCACACTTCCTTCTTCTACTCCTCACTTGGCCCGTTCCCTTCTATGCCCCGTTAATCCATCTGCTCCAAATAATTCCCCATCCTTGCCAACCCGGCCTCTCCTTATCCGTTCTCCGCCATCGCAGCCTATGATGCAGCAAACTCCACCACCCCTCACCAACCCTTCACCCTTGCCATCTAGGCCACTCCTCATCTGCCCATCATTGACACCCGTTACATCCACCGCCATTACCCCTCCACCGGCAAGGATCCCTACACCATCAGTCCACCCCCCATTTGTACCCAGACCTCTCCTTATTCAACCAACTATTTCCTCCCACACTCAGGCGCCCCTTACTTCTCCTACGCCTCCTACCGGGGCTCCTTTTTTGAACCTTTCTCCGACACCCCCTACGGGGGCTTCTTCTTTGAACACCCCTCCCACACCTGCCAACACTAACACCCCTTCTTCTTCGCTAACCCTCCATCCACACTTAGCCCGACAGAGGCGTCACCAAACCAAACTATGGTACTCCGCAGTGGACGGATATTCCACCGCATTTTTCCTCAGAGGGAGCAAGAGCCCGCACAAGGGCCCAATGAGCAAGAACAGGAGCAAGAGTCTATCACGGGCACTCAATATGATTTACTAAAGCATCTGGACAGGACTCCAGCAAGAATTTCTATTTTAGAGTTGATTAAAAGGTCAACAACCCATCAATTGGCCTTAAAGGAATATCTGCAGAAGGTTATGGTTAATGAAGACATTCTTGCCGAGCATATAACCACAGTCCGAACGCCCGCTAGCGGTCAGCCGGCAATTACTTTTTATGAACATGAACTAGCACCTCAACTAGCTAGAAAATATGCTCTGTGTATCACAGTTGACATTAACAAGGTGGCAGTAAAACAATGTTTGGTGGACACTGGGGCATCCATCAATGTATTTCCGCCCAGCACTTTAAAGATGTGCGACATTCCGGAAAGTCAGATTCGGCCGTCCACTATAACAGTCACAGCTTACGACAACACCAAGAAGCCTCGTTTGGGGATGATAACATTAAAGGTCAGTTTGGGCCCAGCTACAATCACAGCAGATTTTCACATCTTGGACATGGATCCAACATTTAATGGCATCCTGGGCCACCCCTATATTCAACAGCTAGATGCAGTTCCCTCTACAAATCATCAATGCCTCAAGTTTCCACATAAGGGCCGCATTATCAAAGTCGCTAGCATGCCGATTCTGCCAGATGAAGACATACACTTAGCAACGTCAGTTCCTTCTATTTGGCTTTCCAATAAACCGTTGCTATCAGTGTTAGATATCACTAACCCACGGCCGATGCCATCCAAGACAGTTACAACAATTGCCATGACACCCCTGACTTCCAAGGGGAAGAAGAAGAAGAGCATAATGAATACCCCTGGCTGGAATATTCTGATGAAAATAGGGTACCAGGTCGGCAAAGGCCTAGGTGTCAATTTCCAAGGCAGAACTAAGCCCATTATGCCACAAAAATTAATGGTACGGGGCGGCCTAGGCTATAAAGGGCCGAGTAAGAATGAAGAAGAACCATGGGCAATTATGACATCCACTTTGAAGACAGATCGCCAACCGCTTACCTGGACACTACAAACACATTTTGTCAAAGGTGGCGATCAAAACAATGAGTAGACTACAATAGTTACTTCTATGCTAGACTATCAAGATGTGCATGCAAGGCAGTTTGCTCGCCACATAGCACCACTGGCCACTTACAAAGCCTTGGAATCCTTGCGACCAGGTAAGAGAAGAAAGATGGATGACCTGGAGTGTGACTGGTATAGATGGTTTGATATGAATGACATTACCATTGCTCTAAGCCGACTGTTTATGACAACTGATCCAGAATGGCCGCCATTGATTCATGAGCTAATTGAAAAGCCAGCAGTGATCACAGACAAGAGGCAGTTGTTAAGTGATCATACAGATACCAGAGAGCTTGATGTGCGTTTCGAGGAGGGCTTTAATATAGATAGGTTGTGGGCCGGCCTCTTCCTTACCAAGTCCATTCACTCGACGGCTGTTGTCCGTTTGATTGATCAATTGTTTTTCTCAGATATTCCTAGACCACCCGCGGTCTTAATAAACTTTTCCCCAAATTCACTTCAAGTTTCTCCTCTAATTCCTCCCTTGCTCCTCGAGCAATTTTCCAAGCTCTCCATCACACCCCCGCGCGGGTCATCTTTGGTTCAATCTTTTACCAATCTTTCAATTTCAACTCCACCGCATGTTTCCCCCTCACATTGCCTTCTCCTTGAAATTGAAAATGAAAATAAAAATGAAAACAAAAAAAATGCCAAAAATCCAACTTTTCACTACTCCATCTCCATTGAGGAGACCTCCTATCTCCTTTCTGAGTGTGTCCCGACCCAGGGGCCGCTCTTCCAGGATTCATTGATAAATCTTTTCCACCCCTCTGGCGAGGGGTCTTCATCTGTATCCCCTTCTGTACCCACTTTTCTCCTCGTTTCTCTTCTTTGTCAGGTTCTAGTGATCAAGCTAGTTGTTCTTATTCCTCTGATGATAAGACTCATGGGGTAGTTTCACATAAGAAATCCAAAGGTAAGCAAATTCCCCGTAGGTTTCTCACAGAATTAGCCGTCATATGTCAGGCTTGCCTAGCCATCCCCGAATTCGTGGAGAATCCGATTATCCTACCGGAGTTGGAATATGAGGATACTTGTGCTTTTTATGAGGGTTTTGGTGTTTATGATATTATGAATGATGAAGACCCTATTGAAGAGGGGGATGAAAGTTACGAAGAATATGAGGACGAGGCTGATACTTTTGCTAGTGGCATGAGGAGATTTGATGAACCATCAGCCTCAGTAGAAGAGCCTACCAAAGAAATAAATCTGGGTACTGAAGAAGATCCTAGGATTGTCCTCATTAGCAAAAACTTGCCGCCATCTGAAGAGGAGGCGCTTATTTTGGTACTTCAAGAATATAAGGACACATTCGCATGGAGTTATGAAGATATGCCTGGATTAGAACCTGCGCTCGTTGAACATCGGCTTACACTTAAGTCAGGGTCTGTCCCGGTCAAACAACGGTTGAGACGTTTCCACCCTAATATGGCTTTAAAGATGAAAGAAGAGGTCGACAAGCTTCATAAGGCTAGATTTGTTAGAGTTGTCCTCTATCCCAATTGGGTGGCTAACATCGTCCCAGTCATGAAGAAGGATGGAAATGTCAGGATTTGTATAGACTTTCGGGACCTGAACAGTGCGTGTCCTAAAGATGACCTCCCCCTCCCTCATATTGATGTTTGGATTGATAATACGGCAGGATATGAGACTCTCTCCTTCATGGATGGTTTTTCAGGCTATAATCAAATTCGCCTGGCTGAGGAAGACCAAGAGAAAACATCATTCACTACACCGTGGGGTACATACTGCTATGTGGTCATGCCTTTTGGACTTAAGAACGCTGGAGCCACCTATTAGAGGGCTATGATGGCAATTTTTCATGATATGATCCACATTTATATTGAGGTGTATGTGGATGACCTGGTAGTAAAATCAAGAACAAGGATTGAGCATCCTGGGGTTCTAGCTAAAGTTTTGCAAAGATCACAAGAGTATCAGTTGAAGATGAACCCCAAGAAGTGCGTATTTGGCGTTTCATCAGGGAAATTACTCGAATTTATTGTTAGCAAAAGGGGAATTGAAGTCGATCCTAATAAGGCGAAGGCAATCAGAGATATGTCTCCTCCCAAGAATTTGAAGGAAGTTCGAGGATTAATCGGGAGGTTGCAATTTATTCGTCGCTTTGTCTCCCAGCATTCACAAAGATGCAGGCCGTTTTACGAGCTTACTAAGCCGGGAGTCAAGTTTAATTGGGATGACAAGTGTCAGGCAACTTTTGACGGGCTGAAGGATTATCTGGCCAATCCTCCTGTCCTGAGGCCGCCAGTGCCAGGCAAACCGCTCATTCTCTATGTCTCTGTCGTGGATGACTCTGTAGGTGCTGTCCTTGCACAGGTAGATGAAAAAGGGAAGGAGAGGGCAGCATACTACTTGTCTAAACTTATTAACCCCTGTGAGCAGAAGTACTCAGCCATGGAGAAGACTTGCGTCGCTTTAGTCTGGGTAGTTCAGAAGTTAAAGCATTATTTCTTAGCTCACGAGGTTCACCTCATTGCTCGCATGAATCCGATTAAATTCCTTCTTGAAAAATCTATCCTTACCGACCGATTAGCACGTTGGCAAAGTTTCCTTTCCCAATTCGACATAACTTACATTCAACAGAAAGCTATCAAAGGCTATGCCATTGTCGAACATCTTGCTCACCACCCTCTACCCTGATTTGATCCAGTCAATTCAGAGTTTCCAGATGAGGAACTAATGTCCATTAATCAACCCCACGATCCTATGTGGACATTACATTTTGATGGAGCTCTAATACATTTTGATGGAGCTCTAAATTCTCAGGGAAGAGGGATCGGCATGGTTCTATTAACACCAGAAGGGGTCACCATCCCATTCGCCGCTCAGCTTACTTTCCTTGTCACAAACAATATAGATGAGTATGAAGCTCTTTTGACCGGCCTGCAAATCACTCATGAATATGGTGTGACCAATTACGAATCATTGGTGATAGTCAACTCATTCTACGCCAAGTGCTTGTCAAATGCCGCACTATCAATCCTAAGCTGAAGCCATACCAGGAACTTGCTTCAGCTTATGCCAAACTCTTTACCAAATTGATCTTTGTCCATGTCCCTCATAGCCAAACATCTTAGCTGACGCCCTTGCTTCATTAGCTTCTACTTTAGTCTTCCCTCCTGAACGAGATTTCCATGTTCCCCTCATTCATCAGCGTGACACTCCAGCTATTAAGGATCGTGCGTTCCTCGACATTAGGGACAAGGTGCTTGAGAAGGTCAGGCAGAGTGAAGCTCTTAAAAATAAAGAGGTCATGTTATTAGATTGGGAAGAAGAATTGGCTGATGAGGAGAAACAATGGTATTACGAGATTGCCAGATATTTCAATGATTAGTCCTATCCTAAAGAAGCCACTACGGAAGAAAAGAAAGTAATTAGAAGAGTGGCTCAACGTTATGTTTTGGTTGGAGGTGTGCTCTATAGAAGAGGGCTCACCGGTGTTTTATTAAGATGCCTCGACGATGATGAATCTTGGAAGGTCGTGGAAGAGGCGCATTCAGGAGTGTGTGGTGGTCATGTGAACAGCCAGATGCTAGCTAAGAAGATCCTTAGGCTAGGCTTCTATTGGCCCACTTTATAAGATGATTGTTCTATCTATGTCCGAAGGTGTGTTAAGTGCCAACTGCACGCCGATAAGATCCATTCTCCTGCTTCTTCACTCCATCCTATGTCTTCCCCATGGCCTTTCTCCATGTGGGCTTTCGATATCATTGGACCTCTTGGTGATTCGAACCTCCTCACAAAGCAAAAGTCCTTCATCCTCACGGCAACGGAGTACTTCACCAAGTGGGCGGAAGCATAAGCATACGTGGAGATTAAAACGTCAACCGTTTGCAAGTTTATAATGAAGAACATCATCACAAAGTTTGGCATCCCAAGTACCATCGTCACCGACAATGGACCCCAGTTCATCCCTCAGGAGCTTAAAGATCTCTGCAACAGGTATAACATTGCATTGCATCATTCATCTCCTTATTATCCGCAGGGCAATGGTCAAGCAGAGGCAACTAACAAAACTTTGATTAAAATTGTCAAGAAAACGTGTGAGGCTAATAAGTTTGTGGATTGGCCGGAAAAGCTGGTTGAAGCTCTTTGGGTCAATCGCACTTCCATTCGTACCCCTACTAGGCAGACCCCTTTCGCCCTCACTTATGGAATGGAGTGAAGTCCCGTGATTAATGGCACCCAAGAGGGGGGTGAATTGGGTGAAAACAAAGGTTATACACGATTTAAAAATGATGCAAGAAAACCGAGAAATAAGTGCAGGATAAACTAAATCTATCAGAAATAATCACTGCAAAAACCTTTGGTACTAGGCGGAGTTAAGAAATCTGTAGATTTACTCACGCAAACTGTTGTCTTCCTAACAAGGATAACCTTGTTGGTCTGATTCCAGCTTTTGATATACCAAGGATCTAAAGATAGCAATTAAACTGAATCCACAACCATGCTCAGAAGTGGGATAGAAGAAAAGGAACAAACTACAAGGAGACAGCAATTTTTAGGTGGTTCGGATGCCACAGCAGCAACCTACGTCCACCCCTCACTAACCGTGAGGATCCACACACAATCTTGTGAAAAGATACAAGATCAACCCACACACACCCACACAAATGCAATCAAACTTGACTGCATACACACACTGATCTATAAAGATACACACACACACACAAATGGTTTAGGATACAATTAGAACACACTTGAAACTAAAGGGAAAGTGAAGGTAAAAGAACACAAGAGCAAAAGCTGAATTAATGCTCCCCCTTTGTTGATGAAGGGTTCTTCGGATGCAGCTTGATGTCTACTTGATCCAGGCTTAATCTTCTTCAGATGTAGCTTGATCTTCACTCTAGAAAGAAGGAAGAAGGAAGAAGGATCTTCTCGGAGCACTGTTCACGTCTACAGTGCAAGCTCTCTCTTCTTCACCTTTGATAGCCTCCTTTGATCCACTCTTAGCATTAGGGTTTCCAAATCCTCTTGTATAAGTTTTATAGGTTCTTGAATGATCCAAGGACTCCCCCAGACCAGATCCATAAAATCTGGAGAGTTTGGTAGCTTAGGGATTAAACAATACCCATGAGAGTGGCTTGTCTCGAGAGAATAAAAAGTCAACAATTGTTGGCAGCTCGGGGCTGGCAGTCGACCTGCAGGGGCTGGTGGTCGACCGCCACTGAGACAAATGTAGATGGCCGGTCCCTGGGAAACCCGGTCGACCGGGATCTGAGGGGCGGTCGACCGCCACTGTGACAGACTGTAGGCGATTGCATTCTGTTATTTCAGGTCGACCGGACTGTCAAAAAGATTTTGGGGGATAGCCAACGGACTGCCGAGAGGGGCCACAAAACAAGACATGGGAAGTGAAGAAAGCAAGATGCACATATGAGAAGAGGTTCTGACTTTCCCTAGTAAGTACCTTTAGTATCAGCACACTGAGTCCACAGAGATTTGTGATCAAGAAATATTAAGCCATAGAAGTGTTATTCAAGAAGGGTTGGATACAAACAGGCATACAAGGTGAGTAAAAACACATAAGAAGGAAAAGATGCAAAATGCATGTTTTCTACCCTCGGTGCACATGATTTTTCTACAAATGCAATTCTATACCTAAGATGTAAACCTATGCATGTATGCTCTCACTCTTGCACATCCCAAGTTCTCTTCTTATCTTATTAAACTGATCCTGGTTGAGGGGTTTGGTGAAAATGTCAGCTAGCTGATTGTGTGTGTCAATGAAGTTCAATTCAAAGACCCCTTTTCCTACATGATCCCTTAGAAAATGATGACGGATGTCTATATGTTTGGTCCTGGAGTGCTGAACAGGGTTTTTAGACAAATTAATTGCACTGGTATTATCACACAGAATTGGAACAGTTTTCATTTCAACTTCTAAATCAAGCAGTTGATTTTTGATCCAAAGTACTTGGGCTCCACAACTTCTGGCGGCTACATATTCAGCCTCGGCCGTTGAGAGAGCTACTGAATGTTGTTTCTTGGAGGCCCATGAGATTAGGCAACCACCAAGAAACTGACAGTATCCACTTGTACTTTTACGATCCACGATGCACCCAGCATAATCCGCATCGGTATAAGTAATTAAATCAAAGGAACCACCGATAGGAAACCACAAGCCAAAGTCTAAGGATCCAATGAGATATCTGAAGATGCGTTTCACAGCTGATAAATGAGATTCCTTGGGGCATGATTGAAAGCGGGCACAGAGACATACACTGAATTGAATGTCAGGATGACATGCTGTAAGGTATAGTAGTGATCCGATCATACCTCGAAACAGTGTAGGATCTACTATTTTACCATTTTCATCTTTATCCAGCTTTGTGGTGGTAGCCATGGGAGTTGATATGGGTTTTGCTTCCGCCATCCCATATTTCTTCAACAGTTCCATTGTATATTTGGTTTGATTGATGAAGATTCCTTCTAAAGTTTGTTTCACCTGTAATCCAAGAAAAAAGGTTAGCTCCCCCATTAAACTCATCTCGAATTCTCCTTGCATGATTTTTGCAAATTCATTGCATAAGACATTGTTAGTAGCCCAAAAATAATGTCATCTACATACACTTGAACTACCAAAATGTCTTTACCTGATCTCTTGGTGAAAAGTGTTTGGTCAACCTTACCTTTCTTGAAATCATTTTCAACCAGAAATGAGGTAAGTCGTTCATACCATGCCCTTAGTGCTTGCTTTAGTCCATATAGGGCCTTTTAGAGCTTGTACACATGTTGTGGATGTTTAGAATCTTCAAAACCTGGAGGCTGCTCTACAAAAACATCCTCCTTGATATAGCCGTTAAGAAATGTAGATTTAACATCCATCTGAAACAACTTAAAGTTCAAAGAACAAGCATAGGACAGTAGGATTCGAACAGCTTCAAGTCTGGCAACAGGTGCAAAAGACTCATCAAAATCAATACCCATCTCTTGGCTATACCCCTTGGCCACAAGTCGGGCCTTATTCCTAACCACCAATCCCGCATCATTTAGCTTGTTTCTGAAAACCCAACGAGTTCCAATAGTGGGATGGTTCTTAGGACGCGGCACGAGAGTCCACACCTCGTTTCTTTCAAATTGGTGCAGTTCTTCATGCATAGCCTAAATCCAGGATTCATTTTGAAGAGCTTCACGAAAGTCCTTGGGTTCTTCTTGTGATAGCAGGGCTATCAAGTCTTCCTCTTCAACTTGCCTTAGAGAGGACCTAGTTCTTACCCCATCCTCCAAATTACCTATGATGTTCACAGCTGGATGATCCTTTAAATGGGTGGAGGAACTGGGTAGATCAGGATGCTGCACTTGTAGTTCTTGTAGTGTCTCGAGTATAGGATCTTCATCTTTTTGACTATTGCTCGAGGTTGCTTCCAACAATTCATCCTTAGCCTTGACACTCATTGAGTTCTTAAGATCTTCATCTGCACCCAAGGTAGAAGAAGTTTGGTCTATCAGTTTTGATTCAGATTCATCAAAGATGACATGAGGACTTTCTTCAACAACCAAAGTCCTTTTATTAAATATACGGTAAGCTCTAGAATTGAGTGCATAACCTAGGAAGATTCCTTTATCACTCTTTTCATCAAACTTACCCAAGTTGGACTTACCATTGTTCAAAATATAGCAAGGGCATCCAAAGGGTTTAAGATAAGAGATGTTTGGCTTCTTACCCTTGTAGAGCTCATATGGAGTTTTCTTTAGAATGGGTCTTATCATTGCCCTGTTGATGATGTGACACGCTGTACTTACTGCCTCAGCCCAAAAGTACTTGGGTAGAGAGTTCTCACTAAGCATGGTCCGAGCCATATCCAATAATGTTCTATTTTTTCTCTCCACTACTCCATTTTGCTAGGGCGTCCTTGGTGATGAAAAATTGTGTGTGTATCCCTGCTCTTCACAGAAGATGCTGAATTCATGATTTTCAAACTCACCACCGTGATCGCTCTATATGGTAGTGATGAGGTGACCTCTTTCATTTTAGATTTTCCTGCAAAACACTTGGAACTCCATCAAGGCATCACTTTTATTGGCTAAAAATAACACCCATGTGAATCTGGAGTAATCATCAACAATTACGAATCCAAAAGATTTGCCCCCTAGACTGGAAGTCCTGGTAGGGCCAAACAAGTCAATATGCAGCAGTTCAAGAGGACGGGAGGTAGAAACAATGTTTTTGTTTTTGAAAGAAGCACGTGTCTGCTTGCCTTTTGTGCAAGCCTCACAAATTTTATCACTATCAAATTTCAATTTGGGCAGATCTATCACCAAGTCATGTCTAGACAACTTAGAGATCACTCCAAAACTAGCATGACCTAGTCTACGGTGCCATAGCCATGCATTTTCATGGTTGTTAGCTACCAAATACACATTATCAACTGAAACATCATCAAGATCAATGGTGTACACATTATTGCTCCTTTTACCAATGAATTTGATTTCATTTGAGTTTGCGCACATGACAAGGCAGTGAGTCACATCAAAAACAATCTTAAAGCCCTTATCACACAGCTGACTTATACTTAGTAAATTATGATTCAAACCTTTCACCAAAAGGACATTTTCAATTAAGGTTTCAGAATTTTTACCTATGTCTCCAACTCCGATTATTTTACCTTTGTCCTTCCCGCCAAAGGCAACTGAACCTCCCTCCTTCTCTTACAGCTTGGAGAACACCTTCTTGTCTCCTGTCATATGCCTTGAGCAGCCGCTGTCCAGATACCATTTGCTCCCCCTGGCTTCAAGACATAGCTACAAGATATAATTTTCTCATGCAATGGTTTTTGGTACCCAAACAAGTTTGGGTCCATAAGAGTTAGTCCAGCTCTTTGAATGTATCATTTTTACCCATGGAGCATGATATCTAGGTGTGCTTTGTTTGAACCAGCAGTTAGATAGTACATGACCAAATCTACCATAATGAAAGCAATTAACATGTGAGAATGTTCTTTGGTATATGTGTGGCTTAGGCTGAGCATGTTGGGGTTTGGTGTGAGAGCACGAAGCATGATCATTTTCCTTTCCATGCACGTGAGATGTGATGATCTTGTGTTCAAGAGATTTTTTGTTCTGGGGTATGTACCCCAAACCTTCTCTTCGGAAGTTAACTTTAACCCCCAAAACATTGTCTAGGTTATGTTTCCCTTTAACAAACTTAGAGAGAGTGGATTGCAGGTCAGTCACTTCTTTATTCAAGATCACATTTTCATTTTTGAGTTTTCCACATGTGTTTTCAGTCTCACAAATTTTGCATGAAAGTTCCTCTTTAATTCTCTCAAGATCAGAAATTGTTTGAAGCAGTGTTTCCTTTTCTTCAGACATCTCAAACCATTCTTGTTCCAGTTTCTCAAATCTCACATAGATATCATCATGGGTTGACTCACTAATCTATTTCTTGAGATTTTTATTTTCACTTCTTATTTTCTTGTATCTTGTATACAACTTTTCATATTCTGACTCCCACTGTTCATTTGAAATAAAATTCGGGTCAGAATTTACCTCAGTTGAGTTGTCTTCATGTGCCATAAGACACAAGTTCTCCACTAGCTCTTGAACTTCTTCGTCGGATGGTTCATCCTCTTCGTCGCTCCAAGTGGCGACCATGGCTTTGGGCTTCCTGAATTTGTCTTTCTTGAATTTCTTCTTCAGATCTGGGCATTCTCCTCTCATGTGCCCAGGCTTCTTGCACTCGTAGCATATTATGCTGCTTGGTTTGCTTGGTTCGCCCTTAACTTGATTGGGCTTCCTTAGCTCCCTTCTGAAGTTACTTTGAAGGTTCCTCTTTCTTCTCAAGAATTTCTTCACTTGACGAGTGATCATTGCCAAGTCTTCTTCTTCAATGCTACCTTCACTAGATTCATCTTCTTGCAGGTTGTCATCAGACTGATGAGCTTTCAGTCCAACAATTCTCTTTTTCTTTGTATCCTCCTCATTTGTTCTCTTCATGTTTATCTCATAGGTCATTAGAGACCCTATGAGCTCATCCAAAGGCAATGTGGACAAATTTTTGGAATCCTCAATTAATGTGGCTTTTGTGTGCCACGCAGACGACAGTGACCTCAAAACTTTCCTTACTAGTTCGGAGTTTGTGTACTCCTTCCCAAGGCTCTTGAGACCATTCGTGATCTTAGTTAACCTTGCAAACATTTCTGAAATCGTTTCCTCGGGCTTCATTTTGAACAGTTCATAATCACTGACAAGCAAGTTGGCCTTGGTTTCTTTAACCTCTGAGGTTCCCTCATATATGAGACGCAGTTTGTCCCAAATTTCTTTAGCTGAGCTGCACATAGACACACGAGAGAACTCATTAGGGTGAATAGCACATTGCATAATATTCATAGCATTAAAATTTGTAGTGCATTTTTTAATTTCTTCAGGTGTCCATTTCTCTTCGTCATCCCCGAGTTTATATGGACCCTTGTCCACAACTCTCCATATCTCATACTCCTGGGCTCTTAGGAAGACATGCATCCTATTTTTCCAATAGGAATAATTCGAGCCATCGAAGTAAGGAGGACGATGAATTGAGTGGCCCTCAGGCATAGTTCCCTTGTTTGCCATTGATCGGATCTTGCTCTAGATCGTTAGATCTGATGAAAAGAGTCCTCGCTCTGATACCAATTGAAGTCCCGTGATTAATGGCACCCAAGAGGGGGGTGAATTGGGTGAAAACAAAGGTTATACACGATTTAAAAATGATGCAAGAAAATCGAGAAATAAGTGCAGGATAAACTAAATCTATCAGAAATAATCACTGCAAAAACCTTTGGTACTAGGCGGAGTTAAGAAATCCGTAGATTTACTCACGCAAACTGTTGTCTTCCTGACAAGAATAACCTTGTTGGTCTGATTCCAGCTTTTGATATACCAAGGATCTAAAGATAGCAATTAAACTGAATCCACAAGCATGCTTAGAAGTGGGATAGAAGAAAAGGAACAAACCACAAGGAGACAGCAATTTTTAGGTGGTTCGGATGCCACAGCAGCAACCTACGTCCACCCCTCACTAACCGTGAGGATCCACACACAATCTTGTGAAAAGATACAAGATCAACCCACACACACCCACACAAATGCAATCAAACTTGACTGCATACACACACTGATCTATGAAGATCCACACACACATAAATGGTTTAGGATACAATTAGAACACACTTGAAACTAAAGGGAAAGTGAAGGTAAAAGAACACAAGAGCAAAAGCTGAATTAATGCTCCCCCTTTGTTGATGAAGGGTTCTTCGGATGCAGCTTGATGTCTACTTGATCCAGGCTTAATCTTCTTCAGATGTAGCTTGATCTTCACTCTAGAAAGAAGGAAGAAGGAAGAAGGATCTTCTCGGAGCACTGTTCACGTCTATAGTGCAAGCTCTCTCCTCTTCACCTTTGATAGCCTCCTTTGATCCACTCTTAGCATTAGGGTTTCCCAAATCCTCTTGTATAAGTTTTATAGGTTCTTGAATGGTCCAAGGACTCCCCCAGACCAGATCCATAAAATCTGGAGAGTTTGGTAGCTTAGGGATTAAACAATACCCATGAGAGTGGCTTGTCTCGAGAGAATAAAAAGTCAACAATTGTTGGCAGCTCGGGGCTGGCGGTCGATCGCCACTGAGACAAATGTAGATGGCCGGTCCCTGGGAAACCCGATCGACCGGGATCTGAGGGGCGGTCGACTGCCACTGTGACAGACTGTAGGCGATTGCATTCTGTTATTTCAGGTCGACCGGACTGTCAAAAAACCTGAAAAATAAGGAGTTTTAGCCCAGAGAACCATATCCAAGAGATCGAGATATGAATTGGATGCATGTTTGTGAAAATTTCAAGTTCATTTGAGATCTTAGAACAGCCATTCGAAGGGCTAAAACCTTAAGCATAAGCATGAAAATATCCGGCCTTGAAAACGTGTGAAGACCACTTGGATCAAGGATGCATGACGAGTGAGCCACCAAAGATCCTTGGTTTTGTTATCATCAAAAACACGAGATAGATATACAACATGGAGGCGGTAGTTCCTTATGAGATTCACATTCCCTCTCTGTGAGTACAATTAGACAAGGAATTCTCTATTGATGAATGACATGAATCTCTCCTTACCCAGTTGGAACTCCTGGATGAGAGGCGTTTGGCCGCCGCCGAACATGCGCGTGTCTATCAAAACAGGCCTTTCACGTTTTTATCAAAAAAAAGTGATTGAGAGAAAGTTCAAAATCGGTGAGATGGTAATTAAAAGAATCTTTGTAAAGTCTGGTAGACCTCGTTCAAAACTCCAACCAAACTGGGAAGGACCCTTTGTTATAAAAGATGTTTATCCTGGCAATGCTTACGAATTGATTAATGCTGAAGGCGAAGAGCTAACTCATCCTTGGAATGGTCTCTATTTGAAGAAATACTACCCCTAAGTCAACAAAAAACCAAAACAAAAAGAAGAAAAGCAAAAAACAAAACAAAAACAAAAATTTGATCAAAAATCGCAGACATGGTGCATGGGCCACGAGCCTAAGTAATCATCCTTAATTCATTCTTCAGCCTCGATGATTTAATTTTGGGGGCAACTCCACATAAATTACACGTTTTACTCTTAAACTCAAGTAGCCCAGAATTCGAGGAAAGTCCGACCCAAACTAAGAGTGTAAAAACCCTACCTATTCTCTTCTTTTTGGCTCACGAGAGGGAGCACGAGTAAAGAGTTACTAACCAAGCCTGCCCGCCGCCCTAGTAGGTGGAAGTCATGGCCCAAAAAGGGAAGAAAATGCTTAAAGCCCAAGTACAATTAGGTCTTATCTATTTCAAAATAAAAGGAAGAAAAAGGAAGAAAGTTATGAAAGGAAGCATGTCAAGAAGGTAAAGTCCCCGCAAGGAAAACCTTGGTCGTAAGCATGCATGAATAAGGGCAAAAAGAGCAACAAAATTTCCCTAAGTCAAAGACCGAATTTCAACAGGCATTAGGGCAGGGGAGGAGCGTTCCCCATTCTCGAAAAACCTTTCGCGAGCTTCCTCAAATTATTCTTCTATTCTCCCTCCATGGTGGGTTGTAAACTCAAAGAATGGCAAAGATCGCCCAAGAAGGAGGGGATGCGAAAGAATATGAGTAAAAGCATAAGTCATTTATCACGTTGACCCCTTTCTTAAGTTTTTTGAGAAAGATTAATGAATTTAAGATCATGATGGCGTAAGGTTTAAAGGCCCCGTGCTATGCCTGCTTTCAAAAAAACAAAAACAAAAAACAAATATATATATATATAAAGAAAAAAATCAAATCATCACAAATAAATAAATAAAACAAAAAAAAATATTCACGCCTTTAATTAAGCCGTCATTTTAAAACAAACAAAAAAATGGAAACTGAAAAAATAAATCCGCGCCTTCTATACAGGCGTCTCTTTCAAAATTAACGACTTTCATGAAGTCGTCATTTTCAAATCAAACAAAAAAAATGTGTTTTTCAAAATAAACGCCTTTTGTGGTGGCGTCAATTTCACAATAAGCGCCATTTGCGAAGACATTAATTTTAAAAAATTGAACAAAACGAAAAAAAGAAAATGAATATATATATATATACAAAACAAAAAAAATGGAACTTTGTTATGCATATGCCTGGTTGCATTTTTTTGTGGGCATCTTCTATTTTGAGTTAGCATTTGCTTGCTTGCATGTCACATTTTCCTTATGCTTGATTATCATTTTGCCTTCATTGATTAAAGGTTTGGCCCCTTGACCCGTTACCAAGGTCAAAGTAAAGACATCCCCTTGCTTATTGAGCAAGGGGCCAAGTCGAACAGATGGATTAACCTGTTTGTTTAAGTATGAACTACATCTACAGGCACATGACAAATATATATATATATATATATATATATATATATATATCTGAGTATAGGTGTGAGGGTGGAGGAGTACAAGTAAGTCTCTCAGCTCTCGCCTCCACTCTCCTCTCTCCTACTCTCGACCTCACTCTCGTCCCCCCGACGAGGCGCTGGTGGAGGGGGCATGGACCCCCGTGAAGTAGCTCGAGCCGGCCCCTCTGCCTCGCTCCTCTGCCAAAGAGAGGAACCTGCTACGAAAGGGGAGCTGGTGAAGCTATACCCCGCAGCTCACGCCCGCTCCCCGCCTCGCTGAAGCCGCTCCTCGGTCGCTCGTAGCCGCTCCTGCGTAACGACTAGCTGGGCCCTCAAGGTTGTAAGCTCCCGCTCACAAGCTGACTGCTCCTCTCGCTCCCGGGCACGCTCTCTACGCTCCATCTTGAGTGCGACTCGCAGCTCCGCCACGTCCTGGGGCAGCTCCTCTCGCCGCCTCAAAGCCCACTTGAGCTCCGCAACCCGCTGGTCGCGGATGGCCAGCTCCGTCCCAGCTAAAGCGGTCTGGGTAAGTGTCGCATGCAACTCTAAGGACTGCAAACAAATAAACAAATCATCAGTTCCATAATTCAATAAATCATAAAAAAATAAGTAGTAAACAATTGGAAATAAATAAAACTCACCTGCATGGTCATCGCATGCTGCCCCTCCTCGACGCAGGTAAGAGCAGCTCGGAGCTCCTCAGTCTGTAAACATAATTTTTCATGAGTACATCATATAATCATTGAATGAATTTTGAGTTTAAGGTTTAAGGCATACCCGTGTGACGAGGTCACGCTCTGCCGCCTCGGCCCATGCCACCGCTCCGGCTAGCTGCTCCGCTAGTGCAGTCGTCTCTGGACTAGGCCCTCTCGAGCTGGAAGCCTCTCCTGTCCCTCTCACTACTGCTCCCTACTGGGCACGCTGCATTCATGAGATTGTCAGTGGCTAATCATCAATAATTCAAGATTTCATTTGCATATAAATAATTTAAACACTCACTAGGGTCTCAAGGTCTGCCCGTGTGGCAGCCAACTGGGTCTCTAGGCTGTGAAGGTGGGTCTGCATGTCCATCGCTGCTATATCCCGTGCATCCTGCATTCACCACATATTAGTCGCATAATAGATATACATAAGCATTTGCATTTAATTTAGAAATAAGTGCATTCATACATACCCCTAAGACCCTCATCTGGGGTCGACCGGCGTAAACCTCCCAGTAGTGTCGGAGGTACTCGGAGCTGTCCGCTGCCTAGGAAGTGACTCGGGTCCCGCCACGTTGCCAATCTGCGTACTGGTCGGAGAACCGCACTCTCCAGTCGATCGCCTTCATGCGACCGCACGTCTTCTTGCCTATCCCACGCGGCTCTCCAACCTCGATCCACTCCTGGTGTAGGTCGAGGGTCCTCATCACCAGCCTAAGCCATAGCGGCTCAATCTCGCTCAAGCAATGAACCCAAAGCTCATATCCGAAGCGAGGTCGGCCCGCTATGACCCAGGGCTGGCCCTCGTCGGTCATCCCCTCATAAGGCCTCCACCTCACCTACATTCACAAGCATGCATATCAGCATATCATCATCATATCAACATATTTCACATAAAAATAAATAAAAATTACATCACATCAAGTATACATACCAGTGAAGTGGGGAAGTCGCGGAACTCCCTCCGTAACACTCACAACTCGTAGGCGAGTGGGGCTCCAGTCACCACTGGTAGCCAGTGCCGTGCCAGAGGGAAGGATCCCTCGTCTCCAGACCGTGGGTCAACGCGCCCCATCGGCATGTATAAGTGGCTCCATATCTGCATCCATGCATTGCATTAGTAAAGCATTCAAATGCATATAAAAAAATGAAAAGAAAAGAAGGAAAAGAAAGAAAATGTGTACCTAAAGGAAGGGTGAAAAGTCACTGACCGTCGTCTCTCGACTGTCCCCGTGGACAAGTCGGCTATCAAGTGCGCCAGCAGCGCTGCTCCCCAGGCATATCGGCCGACTCCCTCTAAGTCCTCGAGTATGCCCAAGAATCGGTAGTTGATGACATCACCCTTTGTGCCAAGCAGTAGCCTCCCAAGCATCAAGAATAAAAACCTCCTCATATCTTGGTCTACCCTCTCCCGGTCAGCTAGGTCCTGGCAGTAGGCAGCCCTAGCCCCGTCTATCAACCTCTGTGAAAACTGCTGTAGGGACTCCCTAGACCTCTGCCTAGAATCACCTAATCCCATAGCTATGGTAAGGTCGGTGCGGAAGATGGTCCTACACTCGCTAGGTGTCTCGTAGACGATCTCTAGCCCTAGCAGTCTCTGTGTAAGCTCACTATAGTCGGGTAGGGTGATCCCGCTCACCGCCTCGCCGTCTACCCTCAACTCAGTAATCCTAGCCACATCGTCTAGGCTGGGGACCATATGCCCCCACGGCATCAGAAATGCCCGGCTAGTCCTATCCCATCTCTCTCTCAAAACCTGGATCAAGGGTAGGTCAGGTCTCACTGGCTCAATGCTAAGGAATGCCCCAAACCCCATAGCATCTACTCTAGCCCTCTGGAACTCGGGGAGGCCGTAATACGCTGCCCGGACCTGGACCCAAGAAATCCGCGTCCTCATCAACCCCTGCATGCATATAAAAGAACTTTTTTGCTTAAGTTTTCATGAGGAAATTCATTTAAGTTCATTTGCTGTGATATTTGCTGTTTGGTTAATTAACGACCTACCTTGGGTCGAGGTTTTCATGATTGACGCCCCTGAGGGCGGCATTATTTCCAAATGGGTTTCTGGTGATACTGTGCATTCATTGAATTGACGACCCAACCTGGGTCGTTGTTTATTTAAAAGACGTCCCTGTGGGAGGCGTTGTTTTGAAGCTAATTTCCTAAATTTTGAGAAATTTTTGAATTGACGCCCTTGTGCGTGGCGCTATTTTAAAAAGGTTATTTATGTTTAAAATTCAATACTGGAGAATGTTTAATTGACGACCAACCCCGTGGTCGTCGCCTAATGAATTGACGGGGGCGTTGTTTTCCCAGGGTTTTTTAAAATAAAACAACATGCGAAATAAATAAACAGGGGCACATATACTGAAAATAATTGAAGAAAGAAGCATGGAAAATAACAGCATGATGCTATGCATTATAATTTTTAAATGATGACATGCTGCAGGGCGTGGTTCATGAATTAACATTTTTCAAAAAAAATAAATTAATTGAAATTGACGCCCCAGTGGAGGGCGTTGTTTTAATTAGCGACACCCCTCGGGGGCGTCTTTTCTCTGTGTCACCCGAGAGCCATGGGCGATCATGGAAAATGGAAATAAAATTGAAAAAAAAATAGAAAATGGGGATTGAGGCTTACCTTTCGTCGTTCGGGCACCACTAGTCCTCCCCGGAGTTAGGGCCGAGGTTGCCGTGGCCGCCGTGCCTAGACGGGACGAGGGAGCACCGCCGCCGTGGCCGGTGATTCGTCTTCTCCTTCTTCTTGTTCTTATCCTTCTTCATCTTCTCCTTCCTCTTCTTCACCTTCGTCTTCATCATCATCCTCGTCCTCATCTTCATCTTCATCATCATCTTCTTCATCTTGTGCCTCTTAATTAACCGCTTCTTCCTCCTCGCCGTGCTCCGCCGCCGGAGCTTCCTCGGCCACCGCGGGAGGGGCTTCCTCCGCGGCGAGTCCTTGTTCTTCCAAGTCCACCACGTCGAGGGCCATGACGCGTTGGCGTTTGTGTGCCATGGGTGCCAGTAGAGAGAGAGAGAGATAGAAAGTGAGAGTGAGAGAGTTGGAGATGGGGGCTCGGTTAGGGTTGCAGAAGGAAGAAAGAGGGAAAATGGACGAAAAAAGAGGAAGAAAGGAGGGAAAGAAAAATCAAACGGTCGAGATTAATTGACGACCTAAGGAAAGGCGCCGCTTTTTGAATTGACGGATATACCTTTGGGCGTTATTTCAAGATTGAACGACATGCGTGGGGGCGTCATTTGCGTGGGAATTAGTAACCGTCGTCAGGCGCATTTAATGGAGTTGATAGATGTGATTGAAGTAATCATTACAGTTTTTTTATTGACGACTTCGTTGGAGGCATTATTTACATAAGAAGTGGCTTATCTGAAGGCATTATTTATAGATTTTAAACGATTAATCTTTGGAATTTGAATTAAATTAACGCCTTGACCTGAGGCGTGAATCAATTAGCGCCACTTGCTGAAGGCGTCAATCATGGGAATTGATATTTTGGATTTCGGAAAATGATTAATGATTGACGACGTGTTTGAAGGCGTTACTTTTGGAATTGACGACATTCTCTATGTCATTATTCAGAATAGAAACGCAATTTGTTGGAAGAATTAATCAGAAACAGTATAATTGGCTCCAATGGAAGTTTATCTTTGTTTTATTGAAGAAAAGATCATTGTACATCTAATGAGCCATTTTGGGCCTTAGACTTCTTAAAGCTATTACATATACTTTCCATTGATCCTTGTCTTCTTCTAAGTCTTCCACAGGTTGATGTGCTTTGCTAATTGTCCATAAAGCTTGAATTGGTGTTGTTTCTTCTCCATCTTCATTGCTGCCAATGTCCCTTGTCTTGATAGGAGGAAGATGAGATAAGTCCTCGAATAATCGCCGTGGGAGCCCGAGTTGGGGAAGGCACCTATGAGAGTTGTATAGTGCAAATTCCGTGGCGCCTATTAGCCGAAGATCCGTCTCGGGAGAGAATCGTGCGTGGAGTTGTTGAACCTTGAGTAGTCCCGGGGCGCATGTGAAAAGATTCATAGGCATCACCTTGAGGTGCTCCCTCCATTCCACTCTTTTCTTGATTTGAGGAATCCGGTTCATCACTCTATTGCTCAACCCCAATGAGCCGGTCATATAGGAAAGAGGGCTTTTAGAGAATATCCTTGATGGTTGTTGGGCCTCCTCGCATGGGTCAAATTTGAAATGGAGATCTACCCAACTAGAAAGAACGATCATGCATCCATAAATCGGTCTCCCCATTGCTGTCGAAGTAAGCCCACTATATAGGTACGCTAATATCGCCGGTCCCACTATCTCTCCTTCCCAAAAGCTGGCTATAGCACTCAATTGGGACTCTTCTAGAAAATCTTCCATGGAGGGGAACAAAATCGCTCCCGCTAAGCATACAACAAAGGCTTTTGTCACCCGTTCTACTTCATCATCCTCTTTAGCTTGGTCGGACCTTTTGTATACCCATGAGGCAAGCTTTAAGAGGTTAATCCCTTTGGTGGCTTTAATTTGATTCACTAGATTGGGGCTAGGAATCAAGCTTGATAGTAATTCATGAGAGGTGATTTGTCTTGGCATGATGGCCATTTTCTCCTCATCCCCTTGTTTCATCTTCTTTAAGCCTAAGATCATTTCTAACTCTTCTAATAAGATTGTGGCTTCAAAAGTAGAGAAAAGGAAGGTGTGGGTAGAAGGGTGCCATATCTCCACAAGAGCTCCTATAGCTGCCCAATCTAGGTGAATTTGGTCATAGTGTTTGGCATGGGTGACTAAACCTAGGAGATGCCATCTAGATAAGAAAACCCTCATGTCTGAATTGAACTTAGAAAGTAAGAGGGGGAGCCACTTATTCTTAGTGAACCTCCTTGCACCGGGAATGTTTGGATAGTCCTGTAAAAAGAGAAGAGAAGGCACAGAGGAGAAGAAGGATGAGCAGTTGAAGGAACAATGAAGAGCAAGAAGCAGATAACTGAATGTTGTTAAATACCTGGTTCATGGTGATTCGGTTGCTAATATGGCCGTTAATTTCGGAGAGCCTAGAGTGGAAGTCTTCGGTTTATTAATAGCTCTCTGCATATTTCGAGAGTGTGTTGCGAAGATAGCAGTAGCTTGCAGCACCTGTGTATGAACGAAGGAAGAAAGCAAAACAGAAAGGAGTTCGGATGATTTCGTTGACTAGCAGGAAAGGAAAACTCCTCCTTTTATAGAGATCGAAGGCTCTGATAGACGTTCAAGGCTCTGCTATTTGAATTTGAAAAGGATTGTGTCTCAAGCTTTCTATTTCAGAGACGGATCGAAATTTAAGTGAATTAACGACATGTTTCAGGGCGTCATTTATTGAATTAGCGACTTGCTTTAGGTCGTCTTTTATTTAACGCCTCCCTGGAGGGCGTCATTTGCTTTCCAAGACCTAATCGGACCTTTAATACAATTAACGCCTTTATGCTTGTCGTCTTATATCCTTTTGACGCCGCTTCCTGTGGTCATCAATTTCTGGGCTTACGTGTTGAACTACCTTACATCATTTTTATGAACTTAAGTGCTATATGTTTTAATTGGAATCATTTATATTATGCATTTATGATCATGTGATATTTTAAGTTGAGGATTCTTTCATGAGTTGATCATTCTTTCATGTGGACTGATGAATTTTTAAGTGCAGAAGAGTGCAGGTCTGGAAATGCGTGGTTGACTCTTTGGGGTAACATCACTCCATATTTTGTATTCTCTCATGTAAGCATTGTTACTATATGGTACCTACGTTATTATAACATATCAAGGACCTTGTGGTTCTGATAAACCTAGAATTTGAGTTCCCCTTCATCAAAAACAGTGATAATTCTAGGCGAATCTTGATCGCACGGATAGGCCGTGGAGTCATTAAAGGTTTGGGACGACGGTTCCACTTTATGAGTTGATGCGTGGACAAACGGGCTTCGGATTAGTGTCAGCTTAGAGATCTGGATTCTTGACCAAATTTAGATGGCTTAACAATATTATCCTTGATTATTTTCTATTTTTAGTTTGTTTTAATTTTTCTTTTAAGCCCAGCATGCATCATGTAGGACTTTGAGCTTAATGATGAAAATCTTCATATTACGTCTGTAATGAAGGTCGCTCGCTCTTAATTGAGATGGCATGAGATATTCCATTCCAAATCAAGTACTTTATTCTCTTTGAAGTCGCTCAGGCTGATTCCTTGAAAAGCATTCATTCGCTGGTCTTTTATCTCAGTTCCTTTTTCTTGCAAATCCACCTTGGTTGTAGCACGTCCACATTGGCTGGTAACTGCTCTCCAATGGTGTTTTCCTTCTGTGCCCTCGCGCACGTTTTTAGTTCATTTAGTTTTAGTTCCCTTTCTCCAGCTGATTGATGCTTTTCTTGTGATCATCCGAAGTTGTTTCATTCAGAATCTTGGAAATGTTTCTAACGCTTAGTGTCAGAGAGGTGTCACATCACACCTTGGCATCTACTTATCAGTTCATTCTATCTCATTCCGCTTGTTACACTTTCGCTTCATTTCGTCTCACTCCCTTGCAAAGCAGACGCCAAGGCGGGGCAGCTGTAGACATGCCAAAATTGATGCTGTGTCGAGTAAATCTCATGTCACCATGTGACGCCCCAAAGTGAACTTCAATATTACCGTAATATGAAGTTTTTCTATTTTTATGTGTTTTTTGTGATTTTCTTAACATTTTTTGAATTAACGTCTTGACATGGGGCGTCTTTTAAATAACGGCTTAGCCATGGGTGTCTCTTAATGAAAGGACGACCGTCGGCAGAGGCGTCAGTTTCTGGAATTTTACGGATCCTACTCAAATTGGAAAAGCAATAATTGACATCCCCCAGAGGGTCGTTTATCAACTAACGCCCGTTGGTATAGGCGTCATTTCATAATTTTTATTGAGGAAAGGATTTTGTTGCTAAAATTAAATCCATGAATTGACGCCTTTGTCGCGGTCGTCATTTTAATTAACGCCTTAAGACAGGCCGTCAATTTCAATTGACGCCCTTCTAGGAGTCGTCATTTCCCCTTTCGTGTCCTGCTTTAATGAAACTTTTCTGCAGAGTTCCCTACTATGTTTTAATCACTTTGTGGGATTAGGGAAGTAGAGGCCTTGCCGTAAATGAATGTTGCAAGTTCTAATCCTACTAAATCTATAGTTTATGCCCTATAAATAGAGCCTCAGCTCTGCCCGCGCGAGGGACAGAGACACACACAGATGAACACACAGACAAAAAAACCCCAAAGGTTCATAACATACAGGGTAGTCTGCTATGCTGTTCGTTGCTTATGAAGTCCTTCGACCTCTTCCTCCGGGGTCTCTTCCTGTTGCAACAGTCTGAAGTCCTCCGTTTCGTGTCCTCCCTTTACTGTTGTCAAGAACAGCAAGGACTTGTTAGCTTGCTCAATTGATATTCATCTCATCACCTTCATTCATCATATAGTGTTTCTTTTATACGTTTGTCTTAGTCTTTGCATCATATCTCCTCTCCCTAATTCTCTTAGGGGTTTTTTTTAAAAGACCAAAAAGGTGTGTTTTCATGTTCATATTTCATCATTATCTCATACTACTTGTGGATTGATACTACACTCTTGGCTAATCCTCTTCTGCTTTGGTTGATTGTGTTTTTGTTTAAGGGTAATCAAGAAAGAGAAACCCCCTTCATCGGTCGGCCGGTAGAAGGAGGAGGAGAAGAACCATAATCCATCCCGCATCACTTTTCTTACCAGGTATTCGCGATCATACTCCTTTTCTTTTGAGGTAATCCCTCTGGCGATCACACTCCATTAGCAACCTCTTGCTCTCCTTATTTAGTTTCTTTTAATTTTTGATGTCGGTGTGACACGGTTCACACTGACGAGAGTTTGTAAATTTCATACTTTCATATTCAGCTCTCCTTTTATAGAATCAATCAAAGATTAGGAATCTGGAATCGTTAATGTATACTAGCTTTATGTAGGAACTTAATAGTACATGATCAAGAATTCAAATCAAAGCTCAATAGCACTTGTGTATGTGTAACTACCAAATCCACAGCTTAGACAATTGCATCCCCCATTCGCTATTCCAAGCAAATGTCTTTCAACCATACACCTCTTAGATCAGAGCATTAAGTATATTAGCTTTTTTTCTGCCTTATTGCTTTGTCCATTTGGGATCTTTTATACCACACATGATGTTGTAGTACCCTTCACTGCTCAACATGAACCTCGACTCTTCCCTTAGGAGAAGCAGGTCCATTTTCGCAGATCAAGATTTCCTTTTCCATTTTACGCGAACCTCAACACGTCTTAGGTGAAGTAGGCACGGTTACTAAGACTAGGGGCATTTTTCATGGTATTTTTTTTCTTTTTTTTCTCTCTCTCTTTTTTTCGCCATTGCGCTTATTTGATAAATAATTTGGCAGAAAACTTTGTAAAAAGATCTCTTTTCTTAATAAGTGCAGAATATCAGACAACATACCAAAAATAGCAGAGGGCTTATATTACTTGTTTCATTAGTGTGTAACATGAATTTCTTTTTTCTAAAGTGCACATGAACTTTAAAGGGATTCTTATATCAGTTTTCCATGACTAGATTGACTAAATTTTCCATCATCCTTCTCCCTAATATTTTCTATTCCAGAATTACTTTTAATTTAAACATGAATCATGAAACTCAAAATGGAGTTTATATCTTTCAACTTTCATGTAACGATGACATGCAAGATATAACTCCTATCATGTTGTACTATATGCATCATGAAAAATTTTCTCTCCCCCCAACTTGAATGGCATTGTCCTAAATGGCATATAGAATTGAAAGCAATAGAACAATGTATCAATAAATACTTCTGAGTAGGAAAGAGACAATCGGATATACGGGACGAAACCTCCATCAATGTCATGGACGGCGACGAGTTCCTCTCCTTGGCCTTAACCTAACTACTAAAACACACTCAAACAAAAACGTCAAATAACAAAAATCTTGGGTTGCCTCTCAGAAGCGCTAAGTTTTCCGTCTTTAGCCAGACACACGCATAGAAGGTGCAAGCTTCATAACCAACATGTTGACTTGAGAATGAGCCACCACGTTATCTCGTCTTCATTAAAAAACCAACCATTATACCACAACAAGACGAGATTGAGAATGATAGCATAGGAACTAGAGTGGTTGTTATCACAATTAGGTTGATCATGCAATGCATGGGTTAACAACCTTACTTTTAACGGGGTGACCTGAGATAAATACCATGATGGATCAGTTAGACCAAAAGGATTCCCCTGATTAATGATCACAAAATTTTCTTCCCATTGGTGGTCTTTGTAAGTGTTGAAAATATTAATGAAGACCTTATTATCAAGCAAAATTTCATATTCTCCCTCACTTTTAGAGATTTCATAAACATCAGTGAGGTGAGAATATATCAAAGGGAGAGGAGTTTCAAGCAAAGAATCAGTGTCAAGGAGCTTAGGAGAATCAACAGTAAAAGAAGCATACACCTCAACATCATGAAACTTGGTTCAATGGAATCAGACAAATCGGCCAACATGAAAGTGTCTAACACAAAGTGAGAGTTGCCGATGTCAGGAGTAGATAGAAAATCAATATCCTCCCCTTGATTTAGAGATGCCCAATCGAGATAAAAATTATAAAAGGTACCCGCCTCCTCCTTTACTCAAGAGAGATCAGTAACTGCCTTACTCAATTCATTCTCCACTCGTACATCCTCTTTATCCTTCCATTGGAACAAGGTCTCCTCAAATTTAAGAAAGGAAGTGAATGGGGTTTTATCATGGCCTAGCATATTACTTTCTTCTTCTTCACCCCCTAACTTGAGATCATCAACTTCTTTAGAACTCTCCTCATAAGTGCAATTTAGCTCAAGCTTCTTGAGATCACCTTTTTGATTATTATCATGGCTATAACTATCTCTCTCTAAAACTTCCTGATAAGACTCCTCCATAATTCCCCCATTATCTAAATTGAGAGTGACTTGAGTATTAAGTTTATGGGGATTCATGGGTTGATCACAAAAGCTTTCAAATTGGGGAAGTTGATAATGAGAATTTACATTGGAGTAGTTAGGCAATTGATCCTCTTCCATGCCATTGATGTTTGTAGCAAGTCGATCTAGTCGAGCTTGGATGGATTGATTTTGAGCCATGATGAATTGATAAAATTGATTAAAGTTGTCCTCCTGCTTGAGAGCTGAATGTGGAGGAGATAAATGTATAGATTGAGAAGCAAAATTCGAAGGATAAGAAGTTGAATAGTGAGGTAGGGGAGATGATGTATGTTGTCCTCCATAGTGGGCTTGATCATAAGAGTGATTTGAAGATGGAGCACACTTTTGAAAAAAGTGATCTGGAAGATTTTGGGCCGGGCCTTGAAAAGAATCCCAAGAACTATTATGTTGTCCTCCTCCATAGGAATCATAAGAAGGTTTGGAGGGTCTGTGAGCAATTTGAGCATGTTCTTGGGGGCAAAATGAATTATAGGGCCCATGAAGGAATTGAGTGGATTTGACATGATCCTGATTAAAGGAATTAAGCTTGGCCCTCATGAGTGATGGGCTTTCATTATAAGCCGGCCAAGAGTGTGAACTATCGTAATGGGCCGGGCTAGGTTGGGTGAAAGGTAGAGGTTGAGTGGGACTATTATTAACATAATGGCCCGGCTTGGCCCACATGTCATTATGATCATGATAATAAGGTGGAATGAAGGAATTTAAATTCATAGCCCAAAGAATAGATCAAGAAACATGGGCCAACAAGTCTACTCATCGAATTTATTAACCCACTCAAAGATTAGAATTTTCTCACCCATTTTATTTTGAAATTCACTTTTTAATTATTTTTTTTATTTTTTTAAATGATGCAAATGCAATGAATTAATCACTATATGAATGCAAAATGATGATTTTTTTATTTTTGATGATGCTTTTTATTTTTATTTTTTTTATTTTTCTCAAACTAGACAAAGAGAGAGAAGATGAGATTTTATTTTTATTTTTTTATTTTTTTATGCAAACACAAACAAGTTGTCACACAAATTACCTAATGACCTAGATGTAATCTAGACCTACAAATTGGGTTTCACAAAATGGCTAAAGTGCAACTTGAGTTCACCCTCAATATTTTCACCAGCCAGGTAAGGGGTGGGGTAGTGGGAGGCTCCCCTTACTTTCGTAGGAACCTAATTACAAACCACTGGCCCGCTTAAGGCGTTTGCTGTCCGACCATCTTGCCTTAGGCATCGATTTTCACAAGAGGGTAAGTCAAATAACACAAGAACCACAGTGTGAACCTAGGGCCATCGTCTACTGAATTTTATTTAGGGTCTAGGTGATGCAAAGATGAAAGAAATTGTGATTTGTGGGCTAAGGAATGGTGATGAAATCACCACCTTATCTTGCTTATGAGTGTTGCCCTTAGAATATTTTAAAAATGATATGTAACAAATCAAGTTCAAACAAGGGGTTCTATGCAAGTATGCATGAGCATGTGATTAAGAAAAAGATTAGAAAAGAACTCACCTTGCCCCCCGCAATCTCTAAAATGTAATGACCAAAGTTAAACAACAAGGAAAAATAACTTCTATCCTAAATGATGCATGACATAGAACAAGAAAGTGTGATTTCTACTCTTGGAATGAGTATTTTTATTGGGTTCAAGTGAAGAGTTTTTTTTACTTTTTATTTAGTGAACCTATCTAACCACAATATGCAAGAACATTAAGGAAATAACACAAAATGAGAGGAGTTAGTACACTTACTTGAAGCGCAATCTCTCGTTCTTTTTTTTTTAAATGAATGTCAAAAAGACTCAGGAAAATGTGGAGAACTTACCTCAGATTTTTTTTTTGAAATTTTCCTTTTGTTTCTGTTAAAAAAGAGCTTTATTAATACACTATAAACACAAGGGAAATAAAGTTCTTAAATCAAAAATCATCATTGCTCCCCGACAACGACGCCAAAAATTGATAACGTGGAAATGTATGTCGTTACTACACACGCGCTAACAATCTTAAAACCAAACTCACACAAAATCATCAAAAGAGAACGTAGTACTATGATAAGCTCGGGTCGAATCCACAGAGAAGAATAGATTTTTAAAGTTAAAAACCTTATAACCTTTTAGAAAATATTTATGATTTTTTTTAGCTCGAAGAGAATGATTAAACGAAAAATGGTTCCAACAATTAATTAAAAATGCCTATGATTATGCACCTATGTTATGGAAAATAATTGCATGAAGTGGAAAAGAAGAGATAGAAGAAGGAGGTAGAGAGGGAAGAAGAGCAAGCTCTACATCAAAATAACAACTCCTTTCATTAACTTAAAAGAAAGAGTACATGAAATGCGAAACTAAATTGCACTAACAACACAACAAGATTATAATGAAGTGAAATAACATAAAAGTAATAAAAATAAGAAAAGTCTGGAGTTTGGAGATGGTAGCAGCAATGGTGATGATGGTGTCGTCCTCTCTTGGTCTTGGATCACGAACCACCTCACGGAAGATGTCGTCTACGCCGGGAGGAAAACACCTTCGTCGTTGAAGCCGCTCTTGGAGGAGAATGTATGGGGTGAGAAGAGAGATCTAAGGAGAGGAAGAGAGAGGTCAAGGTAAATCTAAGGGAGATGGCAATGGTTTAGAAGAGAATGAGATGGTGATGAAGGGAGGATTAACTAAGGCTACCTAGGTGAGATGGAAGAAGAAGAAGAAGATGACTTTAAAATATGAATAGTGAAAATCAGAGATAGAGCATTAGAACATTGGACATAACTTGAAATCCTGAAGGAATTAGAAGATGATGAAGAAGAAGAAGTTGTAGAGAACTTAAAAACAAAGAACGTTGGTGAAGAAAGCAAGAGGAGAAGAGGGATGGAGGAAGGAGAAAAATAAGTAAGAACAGGGGAGAATGTTGTCTCGGATTGCACAGGATAGCACAGTGCAAAACACAAAATAACTTGAAACCTGGAAGGAATTAGAAGATGTTGTAGAAGAAGAAGTTGTAAAGAACTTAAAAACAAAGAACTTTAGTGAAGAAAGAAAGAGGAGAAGAGGGGCGGAAGAGGGAGAAATCGGTGACCTAAGACGTAAGAGGGAGAGGGTGAAAATTGCCAAAAGAAGAACTCCCCTTCTCCTCCTTGTCATGGGCTATTTATAAGGCAAGTTGGGTCAATGGAGGGTGGAGATTGTATCAAAAGGAGATGGATGGCTGAGATTTAGGTAGAAGATGATATATGGGGAAAAGAAAAAGGAGGTGGGCACCCCCTTTCTTGGACTCTGGGCACCCCCTTTCCCAAGGCTCATCATGTCTCTCCTTTATTTCAAACTTTGAATTCAATTTTCTCTCCAACCAAAATATGTGTTTCTTTTCTCAATTTCAAACTTCTAAAATTTCTTTTCCCTCCAACCAAAATATGTGTTTTTGACTTGGTAAAAGTGGTGATGACAGTTTTACCTCCGGAGTTTCTTGCAATTACCTTCAGTGTCCTGCACACACATAATTATAATTTAATCCATAAAAAATATTATAATGTGCACATAAATCTCAAATGCTCATGGTTATGTAATGGAGAATTAATGCTCATGACCCTCAACTTCAATTTATTAAATAATATCATCAAATTAATCAATGTACGTGAAAGCTCCTATTTAAATCTGGAGTTGAGATTAACTATGAAATATACATAATTGTCTTAATTATATGCACATAAAATAATGTACATGCGATGAATTATCATCGAAAATAGACACTTATCAGCCGCTACGTCAATGATGTTTGTGAAGGAGACCGCGAGAAAGTTTGGGAATAAGACTACCGGTGGGAAACTGTTGACACTGAAAATATTTCTGACATTTCTTAAACCTTTTACTTTTGCAAGTATGGAGCCCTGGCCGAAGTACCCCTATGCCGATAAGAAAAGGAAAGAAGGAAATGAGTGGCAGAAGCCGAACAATGATGAAGAACAAAATAAAGAGAGAAGAAAAGAAAAGACGCCCAGCTCCAATGGACGGCCGCTGAAGCAAGACTCAAGAGCTCAGAAAAGGCTCGGGACCATCCCCGAATGAACAACATAAAATCTCGGACAGCAAGACAAGTCAGTCGATGGGTCAACCCTCGCAAAATGAGAAACGAACACAAATGGGCCTAAACAAACAAAAATGGGCCAAAGGATGCTAAGAAATGAGTTGAAACAGGCACAGAGGTTAACCGGCACGGGAGTGAACTGGTACGCCATTGAACCGGCATAGAGGTCAACCAGCACGAAGTGAAATCGGCACGAAATGAAATCGGCGCGGGATCACAATCGACGCGCAAACACCAATTAGCGCGTCGGTTCTTCTACGCGCCGATGGAAACAGGGCCACATCTCTATATATATAAACCTTGCTTCGAGCACAAAAAAAGGTGAGAGCGGTAGAAGCCAGAGAAAGGTGAGAGGTAGAAGCCAGAAAGAAAAAGAGAGAAGGGATCGAAGCCAGAGCAGCCACTGAAAAAGAAGAGACACGAGAGCCCGCTGAAAGGGATCTGAAGAAGGGGAGAGAGCAGCAGAAGCCCGGGGAAGGAGATCCAAGGTGGGGTTCGTCTGTCAAATGCTCTAAGGGGCTATATTCTCCCTTCCCCGTCTTTCGTTCGAGTCTATTTTCTTTCGTTTGGTCTGCTTCCGAGCACTGTTCTTCTGATGATATCAACTGCCAGTGTAGCCCGGTTGTCAAGGGGCATTCTCTATATTTGGATTCTCGCAATCTGATTTTTTCCTTCTGTGCTGAATGTATGCATCCTCTGCAATGAAACGAAGTATGAGGTTCTGGAGTTATTTCTCTTTCTCTCTGCCTCTCTACAATCTGTTGTATTCAATAGTCGATGTGAATAGATTTTGTTCTACTGTATGCTCACTCCTCAGGTTACATGAGTGATTCCTATTGCATCGTCTCTGTATTTTCAACCTCACGATCACGATGAGAGCCTAAGACAGTCCATCTCATGGCCTCTCATTCGTGAAATGGCGAGGGATATGTTCGTATCAAAGCTCACACGATTCAATCGATAATCTGGCTCCCAGTAATGCTCCGGAATGAAAGCTATCTTCTCCTCGGGGTGATTTCTTCCAAAACCATCCTCAGTCGCCATCTGAAAGCTCGTGAATAAACCCCCCCCCCAAAGCCCTGAACAAAGCCTCTCAAAATCCTTCCAAACGCCCAGAACCCTCGGCCTCACAAGACCCTCAGAAACCTTCTACCGCCCCCTTAACGGCCTCCCGGCTTGACCCTCCCGGCGCAACCTGCCCCCGGCGCGAGTTCCACGCCGAGTGCTGCTCGCGCCGGTTGGCCATTCACTCCCGGCTCGACCTTCCCGGCGTGACCATCCCGGCGTGACCCTCCCGGCGCGACCCCCTCCCGGCGTGAGTTCCACGCCGAGTGCTCTATTGGCCGTTCACACTCCCGGCGCGACCCTCTCCCGGCGTGAGTTCTGCGCCGGGTGCTGCTCGTGCCGATTGGCCATTCACCCTCCAGCGCGCCGAGGAACACCAGCGTGTCGACCACCCTTCAAACAGCTCCCCAGGCCGATGGCCCTTTGTGTTCTCTGTCGCGCCGAGACTAGCCGCGCCGACACCTTCATGCGGACACCCTCATGAATCCCTCAGCCTGATCATCTCCAATATAAAACCATCACCACCCAGGAGGAGTAATATCCCTTCACTCAAGCCCATGGGAACTAAATCAATGGGGTTAACCCCCCAACATTCTACTGCCCCACTGGCCTATGGAGTTCTGCCACTGCATACTCTCCCATGGCCTCTTCAGGGGGATATTAATAAATACCACGATGAGTGGACATTGTCCCGTCAGATTACGATCCTTCTGGATCTCGGGCTACGCCCATCTCTATTATGGCTTCCGTCTCGGCTCTCCATGGACGGTTTCCTATATACCCCATCAACCCTCCGGGTACGGGGGAGATGCTGCCGGATTTTTACCAGACATGCAGACTAACTGTTGAACCGTTAATAAAATAAAATAAAATAATAATAATAATAATAAACAAACATAAACAAATAGAATAAATAATAATAATAAATAAAAAATGAAAGCAAACAAATAAACAAATAAATAAAAATGAAATAAACAAATAAATATATAATAATAATAAATAAATAAATAAAAATACTAAAATAAAATATAAATCGAGAATTGGTCGGGGGCTCTCCTCGGCGCCATTATCTCTCTGCACCAAAACCACGCCGAGAGATAGTCACGCCGAGATGGAAGTCACGCCGAGAAACAAAACCAAATAAAACAATTAGCATGTGAATCGGCGGTGGTGGTGGTACCCTCGGCACCACCCATTCTCAAAAGCAAAACCAAAGCTAACATGTACAAAACAAAACTCTCTCGGCGCCAAACATCTCTCGGCGCCAGACACAACCGAACCAATACACACGTCCGCACCCGTGTAACACCCATTAAACAAGTCATATGCACACATCTATTAACACGTCTCCATTCACGTAACATGCATCGATCAAAACCATGCATATATGTATATATAATCCCACGTAACATACACACCCCCCCTAACACTAAGTATATGTTAAACTTAATCCATGCACTGTCACTAACCAACATATTAACCCGTTCGTGCTAACACATGTAACCATATTATAATACATACATATGCACATATGTCCACCCCATCTTATATATATATATATATATGCATATTCATATAAACACAAAAAAGAAGAAGCAAATAATAGAAAGAAATAAGACATTCCCCCCTTCAAAACTTAGAGAAATAAAAAATAGTTAAAATAGAAATACATAATAAACATGCAATGGACAAATAAGTCACAACAAACAAAATAAAAGTGACAAATAAATAATAAATAATGATGAATAAATAAATAATCGTCAAACAAGTACCAATAAAGAAATTAAAATGTGCATGCATCCCATATAAGAGAATATAAAATGATTAAATAAATAATAAATAAATAAATAACAAATGAGCAATAAAAAAGGGAAGAACATAAATAAAATGAGAACAAAGCAGTCATGCATCTAAAATAATAATAAGGATAAATAAAAGAATAATGAACTTGGCTGCGTCCGTCCCAGAACCTTCACTTTCCCCAAATCCTGGGTATGGGATATTAATGATGCTCCGACAAGCCGTGCTTGGATCTCAGGGCTCACCCCACTATAACCAAAGCGTGACCTCGTCCTGGGCTGATAACTCACTGAATTTGATTTGTTTCGATCATGTTTTAACAGCGTTCCCTTGGTTATTGAACATCAAATTTGCCGCTCCTCGGCATATATTGTCCCGATAATCTTCAAACTTGCTCGAATACGGTCACACCCTGCCCACTTCGTGGGTCCATGTATGTGCACTGTAATGTCGTGTACAGCTTCAAAATAAGAAGGCCTTGATGCCCCTCGGAGCAGGATGGCGTTGCCAAAATCTCTCTCGAAGTTATAAATAAATGATCAAACAAATAATAAATGATAATATTGAATACTGTTATCTTGCATGCTCGCATGATCCGATTCTCTGGTATATTAAATGGTGATTTGCGGAAAGCCGGGTTATGCCCGACCGGAAGCTATCACTATGCGTGATGATGGTCCTCGGACCTAAGTTCTCCGCCTCGTACCGTGAGTCGATTTAATTAATAAGTACTACCATATTGTGTGCTTGCATACAATTGCATCTTTAGTTATATGGGCCCCATGGTCTTTATTTTGGCGATTAATCAAGGGTTGTCTCTCTTTCGGAGAGGCGTAATTAACGTCGTAGCATTTATGGTACGATGGGTTTTGGGTCCCGACACGATCACCCATAATTGTCTGATTAGTCAGATGAGCGCATAATAAATTGTCACGACAGTGACTGGCACGCTTAATTAATAAACCTAATAAACAAGTAAAATAAATAAATAAATATCAAATAAAATATTCTAATAAAATCTCATCTCCCACAGAAACTCCCAAATGCAGTAGGTACCGCCAGGTACCCTTTGGTGGCATGAGCAGCCACAACTTGCTGACCGAAAGTAAGAGCAGCCAGTCTAGTCACCATGATGCTACCCTGTAAATGGCAAGAAACAAATTGTTAATATTTAATAAAGGGCCTTGGGGGCCCTCAATCCTGTCGAGAAGATGAATGGAGACTCCGTCCCACCGGGCGTGCCAACTTGGTGACACGCTTTTTTTTAAAGCTTATCGGGGTTATAGGCGTGACAGTCACGTGTGTGACAAAATTTTTATTGTGCGCTTGATCTAACTTGGTTAGATGAAGTGAAGTCCATGTCGGGACCAAAAGTCTCCCACACCATATAGGTATCGGCGTTAGTTACATCTCCCCAAAGAGGAGAAAACCCTTGATTAATCGCCAGGAGAGAGGGCCCTTGGGGTCGAGTAAAAATACATGAAAGTAATGTTTGTCACGTTAAGCAGTTTATAACACATGTGACTATGTGAGCATGTAATGCAGCGAGGTTTATTTATTAAATCGGCTCCCAGTACATGGCGGAGTGTTACACTCACGCATAGTGAAAGTTTCCTATCGAGCCTAGCCCAACCTTCCACTAGTTGCCATTTGATATACCGGAGTGCCGGGAAGGTGTAAGTGTTTATGCAAGACGCCTGCTCATTTTTAATTTGCTTTGTTGCATGCTCAAAGTGTGTGCATGTGATGATGAATGAATGCAGCTGGTGCGGACACCAAAGCTAGCGAGAGACACGATTCGGCAAGCCGTCGGTATCGAGCACGCAACACCACTCGAGCTACGCAGGCATCCTTTTGGCTTGGAGACAGTTTGGAGTCTCCATATTGAGTCCTACTATTTTTAGTATTTATTGGGTTTGTATTTGCTATGTGTAATGTGTGCTTATTTGGGTATTTGGGGATAAGAGAGTGTAATAGGGCTAAATTATTGGATTTCTTTGTAAAAGGCCGCGTAGGCCCAGCGGGCCCTCCCCCACCCTATCTCCCATTGGGCCACCTAGCTTCTAGGGCCCATATGGGATGGTCTATGGTCCATGGTGGACTTGGACCCAAGAAGAAAAATCTTTTTTTACTTCTTGAAAGGAGGGCACCCCCTTTTTTGTCTTCACATGTAATTTTTTTATTTTCTTTGACCGTTGGAGGAGAAAATGGAATCTGCCATCCCCTAAGTACCCCTCCTTAACCCTAGATCTGAGGGTAATAGTGGTCATTTATCTAGAGTTTCCATTTCATATAAAACCATTGTATTTTCTATTTTCAACATAATTAAGGAGAAGAAAAATTAGAAATTGTGTGTTCTTGCCAAGGGCGCCCCTCTCTCTTCCTCCCCTTGCAGCTGGATTACTGTGAATTCCTAGGGTGGATGCCTTAAAACTTGGTGGATTCCAAGGTGTATCTACTCCCATGGGTGTGAAGCTCAGCCACCGCCGCCGCCGCCTCTGTTCGTGCCGCCGTCGAGCTGCCACAATCGAATCTTCAACATGTTGTCCAGGATTTCGAGATCCATGACAGAAGCTTAAATATCAAGTTGGTTCTCCTAATCCATCTTTCTGATTGACCTCAAATTTTTAGGGTTTTTCCCCCCGTCGTCCCCTTCGTCCAGTTAAATTTTCACCCCGATCAGAGCTTGTTTGCCCCCCTTCCCAGTCAAATCGTTCCACCCCTGTCCCCTAGCAATCTGCCAGTTTACAGATCTGCGGGATAGTGCCATGTTCTTTTATTCCCCCCTAAACCGCGTCAGAAAAATCCCAAAATATTTGTGTGTCATCCTCACATCCCCCCTTCCACCCATAAAATTCCCAGAGTCTAGATCTATCGTTTTATTTCTGGTCAAAATTCATTTTTGGGCAGATCTCATTCTGTCCTGTGTGATCTGGATTCCGAGCCAGAAATATTTGTGGAGCACAGAGTTTTGTATTTTAAATCAGACCATTGGATGGATGTAAAAATCATGTATGTTGTAGATCTTTGAGTCTACTTTCCAAGAGCGCCGGACTCGCCTAGATCAGACACCATATCTGAGCGTGGCAATCATTTTCGTGGAGCGCGCAAATCTGTTCCGTGAATAGGCCAGCAAGAGCAGTCCAAGGTTAATTATCCCATAAATACTCGGCTCTGAACCAGTGACCGCCACTCCCGGGGATTGACCAGCAACCCCCAGCAGTGTCCCAGCCAGCCGCCGCAGCAAGGAGACGCTCGGACGCCACCGTCCCAGGAGTTGGACCCGCCTGGTGTCTCGTGGGCCCAGCAAAACTGAACCTGACCAGCAGCCCGTCTCCGGCCCGAAAGCCCTTCTGGCTTGCTGCCCGTCAACCCGAGTTCGCTACTCATGGGTCCCACTGTATCCCTTTACCTCCCTGCGTGGAGTGAGCATAAAATTCACTACTGTAACTATTATTTAATTAATGTACCGGAAGCACGAGTCTTCGCCGGGGTCGTCTTCCCCACGCCCGGAGCGTAGAGGTACATTCGCCTCTCTTTTTGTCTCATTTGCTTAGTTCGTATGTGTTCTTTTTATGCCGCTGCTTGAGTGTTAGAAGAATTAACCCGTTCATATTAATTTAATCTCCGCTGCAAGAGTGAGAGCGTGACCCGTCCCGTGACTCGATTCAAGCACGGAAGAGCCAGATACCCTTGACTCATTGCCGGTTTCTCAACCGCGCACATCCCCACATTTCCCTCGCTAGGGACGGGTTGCGAGTTTGCCTAGAGTATCAAGATTGCATTCAATTAGTATCGAGTCGCATATCGTCCCACATCAGCATCATTTCATAGAAAGAGTAATAACACTTCGCGGGCCAGACTTAAGAGGGTCCTGACTTCAGGAGAGGGACTTTTAGCCTGGAACAAGACGAGTCATGGCCATGATGGGGATGACCCCCTGGGATCCAAACTCAACTATTGGGACTTCAGATGCATGTTCCCCTTCTGGGATCTGAGGAAGATGAGAGCTCCACAAAGTCCGCCAGAACAAATATCTTATAACATTTTTTGTTTTATTATTTATTATTATTATTTCTCTTTTTTTAATTTCATTTGTGAATGGGATTTATTTCAACCATATGGATGCATTTACTGGGGTCTCAAATTGAGGGGAATAGGAGTCCTAATGATTTCCCCAATCCTTGGGGAGAAAGGGATGGGCAATTGGATTTAAAAAGACCTCAGCAAGTTGCTTTCAGACCCATATTTTATATATTATTTATTTTCTTTTTTATTATGGCTCACATGGCAGTGATGGGTAGAAAGGAGGATGGCTGGGTCAGAGAAGTAGTCGACTCCTGCTCGGCCTGGCCTCATGAGGGAGGTAGGCAGAAAGTGTGGAAAAATGAGTCGACTCCTAGAGTCGACTCCAGGATAGCCCATATGCAGAGAGAAGGGGTAGAGCGGTCAGGGGTTTATTTGAAGGAACATAAAAAGATGATTTTTAGCCTAGTGCCCAATCGGTGGCATTGAAGGAAGCTCATGAACAATTGCCAAAAAGAGGATCGGATATTCAGACAAGAATGGGTTTAGAAGGGACGGAAAGCCCAAGGTTCAAAAGATTAGAATGATTGCCACTCTCGAGGTTTTCTTCAGCTGCATCGACCTGCCCTTGGCTTGTTTTCTTCAGCTACATCGACCCGCCCTTGGCAGTGCATTTCACGTAGCTCTTCTTAATACACTTCATGTTCACCACAGTGATGAGGGTGCCAAGAAAGCCATTGGCAAGCAAGGGAAGGTGTGGATTGACTGATTGCCAGGATCAGATTATATTCGTTTGCTGCTTCCCACTGAATCCACTGAACTAGGAGGTTTAGGCTGTGGTGAAGCTAGTGTTGCAAGAAATGTTGGCATTGACTGCTGGGCTACTGCTTGTTACATCTGCAGGAGTACTGCCACTGCTGTTGCTTGAGTTGCTGCCACTACAAGGGTCTGCTGGAGCTTGCTGTGTTGCTGCATATATTGCACTGTTGAATTGCAACACTTGGACTGCGAGTGCAATCGCAGTTATTGCTGTTGCTGCTGGATTAGTAAAGGATATCAGCTAACTGAAGGTCCATTGATCTTGATTTTATCTGACCTTTAACTTGCGGATACTTTTCCCCCCTTTTATGTCATAGGGTCTGCTGATGTGCTTTTTCTTGGTCTGCTGAACTTGTGTTGTAGGTGTTGCTGGCTTGCTGCAGGTGAGGCTGTGTTGCTAGCTTGCTCATGCTAGCATCAAGTACTACTGCTGCTCAACTGATGTATTCGTATCTTTGGTTTTGGCTAGCTTGAACTCATCTGCTGCCTTCATATGCTGGTAAGAGACTGAAGTTTGCTGACTTTTTCCTTCCTTCATACACTCCTAGACTGCGTGAGGATAGTGAACTTGGCAATTCATTGAATACTTGAGGTAGATTACCTTTCTAACTCAATCCCTCAAGATATGACGGCTGAAGAACTTGGTCACAAGTCTTTTGGAAAGCCTCAGGCAGGTTGGCTCTTATGCCTAGCAGGTTGGCCTTTTCACATAAATTGCACCTTGGCCTTGTTGTACCTGAGAGTCTTCATGAAATATCATTTTATTTGCTTTTGCCGAATTGCTTAACTAAGGTGCGCTGAATTTTGCTAGTTTGCAGACAGACGTTTGCTAATATGAGCTGCAGCTGTGAAGTCTGCTGAATTTAGGTTTTCAACTGGAATGACCAATCTGCTGACTTGACTTCGAGAACCTGTGCTGATGTTCTCACTGTTTATTCAAAACTTCATATCCAAATGCCTATCTAATAAGGTCAGTTGTCTTAACTTAGCCATGTACCCACATAGACCGAGATCTTGGACAGATGTATTTGACTGGTCTTCACCAAATCTGTCAGCCATATATCAGAATCTGAACCCCATGAATCTTAACCAACCTGACTGGTCTTCTCTGATCTCTCCTAATGTTTATGTCAATTATACTCTTCTATGCATGCACATACATATTTCATGCTGGTGCATATGAAGGAATGCATGTAAAAAGACCCCTGCTACCATGGGGCAGTCCGAAGGCTTGAGCGTTTGCTGACAATGGTAATTATGCTTTTTCCATCTTATCTCTTCTGGCTGGACATGTTGTCTGGTTATGCACACACATTTTCAAATACCCCTGCAGGCAGAGGATACGCCTAATGCCATAGTGCTACTCAAATGGCCAAAGGGGTCAACTCTTTTTATTCGAAAACCATGGAAACTTCTGATCGTGCTGTATGCTTGGTTTGGGATCTCCTGCACATAAGTGAAAACCACTTTTTCCTTGTATTGAGAGGGGTTTTACAGAGGTTGGCAGGGCGCTGGCCAGTCGGCTGAACCTCTGGTTTGGTCGACCGAAAATCCCAGACTTGAATGGTTTGCAGGATTTACAGGTCGGTCGACCGAAATTATGGTTTGGTCAACTGAACCAAAAGGTAAATCAACTTTAGGCTGGGGGGGAAGTCAACTCCTACCTTGCTGCCAGTGGTTTTCTTGAAGTGGTTTAGTTTGATGCATTTGTGATGTTTTAACTCATTTAGAGCTACATAAATGATGGTTTTAATCTACCCGTGATTCCTTTTGTTCATGAAATGCATGAATGTGATTTGAAATTATTCATGGGATGCATGTGAGTGATCTTCGACTTGTTTATGTGATGCATATGAAATTCTTATCTATGCATGACATGAATATGAGTTGTTCTGGTTTGTTTATGCAAAGCATATGAACTTTTTACCTGTTCATGGCATGTATATGAATGATTTCAGTCCGTGCATGCAATGTGAAGGGAATATGCAACTAGGACGAAGAGCAAACTGATGGATGTTGGCCTTGTGCAGATCACTGCACAAAGAGGGGCTGTGCATACTCTCGGCGTAGCAGCGTGCAATAGGCATGGGCCTAATCTATGCACCACCAATGCAATGAGGAATGTATGTTAGAAGGGAGACATGATGGGTTCGGGATTCTCAACTATGCAAGAGATTGCCCATGGACTACATGTATGAGATTTTAAATTATTCATGGATTCTTTGACTTATGAGGCACATGGGCAGGATCTTAATTTTATTAATGGAATGCATGGGGATGATTTTGGTTCATTAATGCAATGCATACAGAACGTGGGTCAGAGACAAAAGGATTTGGCTGAAGGTCCTTGACTCTATACGACTCAATGACACATAAGGTGAAATAAAGGAGGGACAGTCATGGGGGGAAGTCGACACTTAGGTCTGCAAGTGTCGACTCTTGTGCAGCAGGCAGATATTTGATGGAGGATTTTCCAACCAAAGGACTCCATGTGCAATTTAAATGCAGTAGCCTGCAGTGCACACCGACCTGATTTGTGCATTGCCAATACAGAGGGGTTGTCTTGTTAAAAAGCTCTGTAGATCTCCAATGCAGGGCTATGCAGTATACTATCATGCACATGCTGAGTGCCAGCCTTCACTGCTCATGGTGGGTATGTCCAAAGGTTCAAGACTATACCATTCTATCCGGCAGAATTTGATTGGGTGCTCTCATGCACATATGCAATCGTGCTATACTCATAAAGTATGCTGAATTCCCAGAATGCAAGGAGACATGTTTAAGGTGTATCAAAATTCAGAAATGCAGGGAATCCCTGGGCTCGTGACGGTTCAGCAGTGGGGTGGGGTTAGCTACCATTTTGATATGCTGGCCGTCCAAGGCAGTCCAGCATGCATGAGGGGACTGTGTATGGAGGTTAATTCAGACATGACGGATGTATGCTCCAAAGTGAATCTTGACAGATTATATGGTGCCCAGGAATGCATAGAAGGAAGGATTCAATCATGCCTGTGCAAATTTGATAGACACTCATGAAGGCTTCATATGCAAGGGGAGAACGCTTAGGCTTTGTTATCAATGCAAGGTTGGTCCTTTGGTTAACAACGTAGCAGGCATTTAAGGAGGGGTCGACCCCGCAGGTGCAGACTATTGCATAGTGAACTGGAATAGTAAGAAACCAATGCTCTCTGATTCTGAAACTGCATGTGTGTATACCAGCATGCTGTCCACAAACTCCATGGGATCCGGACAACCATTACTTAAGGATGCAATGATATGTTCGTCAATGTCTGAATGCAACAGAACACAAAACATTTTATTCATCTCTTTGCACAGAGGGAGAAGTATATGCACTATACCAAGACCATGGGATCCGGACAACCATTACATAAGGATGAGAAGGAACAACATACAAATTCAGAAAAGAAAACGAACAAAGAAGGGAGAGGGAGGGGAATCTCCCCACACAAGCACACCTTCTCCAATCCCCTCTTCCTCTCTTCTTCCTCTTCACTCAGACGCGAGCACAGGGCTTGACTGCTGGCTAGCGGATGGGGCTCAGGGCGGCCAAAGGTTCTATTCTTCCTGAGCTTTGCTCGTTCTTATAGGGGCGACGCGAAGGGCACGGACGGGGAGACGCTGATGATTGGAGAGGTCTGTCCACGTGTCTCTGGTACGGCTTCGCACAGGCTTCCAGAAGAGCTTCGATGCCAGCTTGTGCCTCGCGCGTGAGGCTTCCCGTCGATCTTCGAAGCTCCATCGCGCTTCGTACGTGAAGCTTCTGCTTGGGGCGTTCGAACCCATCGGAGCAGAGAGTTCTTGGGCTGGGCTCGCGTCTCACTCTGGTGGTCCGGTATGTGCAGGTCTGCTATGCAGGTGGAGCGGCTGCGTGTATTGGGTGCATGCTTTCCGGACTAGGGTGCTCGGGACCTCGCCGGAGGTGGCCTGCCGGTGCTGCCGCCGTGTGCGAGGAGAGAGAGTGACGGGGTCCCCCCCCATTGGTTGAGCGCGGAGGAGGCTTTGGCCTTTTCCTTTGATTCATTCGTTCTTTTTATTTTTGTTTTTATTTTTTTGATATATATATATATATATATATATATATATCTTTATTTGGTCTATATTTTTATTCTTTATTATTATTATTATTTATTTTGTTTGTAACTCTGTTATTATTATTTTCTTTATCACTATTGATTTTCTTATTATTATTTTATTGATTTCTTTTTTATATAATTATTATTTTAGATGCTAACCGCTATAAAAGCCAAATGATAGTAGAAGTAAGACCATGAAAGCCAAGGACATTGGAAAGCGAGTTGTAAAAGCCAACAGATACTTGGAAGCGGGTTATACAGCCAAAGAGGATATTGGAAGCAGGTCGTGAAAGCCAAAGGGTATTTGGAGGCAGGCTATAAAGCCCAATAGGATATTGGAAGTAGGCTGTGAAAGTCAAAAGATATTGAAAAGAAGGATATAAAAGTCAAGGATATTGGGAAGCAAGCCGCAAAAGTCGAAGGATATTTGAAAGCAGGTCATAAAGCCCAAAAGGATATTGGAAGCAGGTTGTGAAAGCCCAAGGATAGCTGGAGAGCGGGCTGTAAAAGCCCAAGGAAAGCTGGAGAGCAGGCTGCCTAAGCCTAAGGATAGCTAGAGAGCAGGTTGTGTAAGCCCAAGAAAAGCTGGATAGCAGACTGTGTAAGCCCAAGGATAGCGGGAAAGCGGGTCGTGAGACCCAAAGGACAACGGGAGAGTGGGTTATAGAACCCAAGCGAGAGAGCCGACTGTGTAAGCATGAAGCTGGAGAGCAGGCTGTGTAGGCCCAAGGATAGCTGGAGAGTAGGCTGTGAAAGCCCGAGGGTAATTGGGGAGCGGGAAAGCTGGCTATAAGAGCCGGGGGATAGCAGCAGAGTAGGTTGTAAAACTCAAAGGATAGCGGGAAAGCAGGTTATGTAAGCCCAAAATCGGAGAACGAGCTTCGACCGAGGGTCCAAGCCGTTGAGTTTGTATTCGTTATCGTAGTGGGACAGATGGATTGGTCCCGATAGCCGACTTCAATGGGGATGCCTAAGCCGGGAGGTAGGATATCTTGAATATGCGAAAGTGGCCTTTGGCCGAAATGACCGAGCCAGAGGATGGGATATTTGATATATATATAAAAGCGGGTTTTGGCCGAGATGGCTAAACAAAAAGATAGCATATCCGAGATACATGAGAGCGAGCTTCGGCCGGACTGGTTGAGCCGCGAAATAAAACATTTGAACATATAAAAGCGGGCTTTGGCCATAATAGTCGAGCCGAAGGGTAGGATATCTAACATATGCATGAAAGCAGGCTTTGGCCTAGATTGCTAAGCCGAAGGATAGAACTTCTGCACTATATGAAGACAAGCTCTTCTTTTATCTTGTGCTTTTCTTTCTTCTTTTGTTTTCAGCATTTGCCCCCAGAGCAGAGCACCATCTGCATCTTGAATTTTTCTTCGGCTTCTCGCCACGGCTTGAGAGGCCTGAAATACCCTTTAGCATAAGTGTTGCTTCAGCTGGTACATCGAGGCCGTGTTGGCCGACGTCTTAAAGATGAGAAATTGGTGGGGGCGAGATGGGTCCACCTTGTGTTCACCCATTCGTAATTCGCCTTTCTGGATTAGGCCTTCGACGATATCTTTGAATACATAGCAGTCCTCAATAGAGTGCCCCCTTTGTTGGTGATAGGAACAAAATTGAGGGTCATCTTTCCATCTGGCATCATTCGGCCTTTTGGGCTCCGGGAGGACGACCTTGTCATATCCGCAGGCCCACTCAAATAGCGTCTGAGTTTTATCCTTCGGAAAGGAATATGGCTTCTTCATTCTTCCCCTCAACGAGGATTTTTGCTCAGCGGGCTTGGTGGCAGAAGGGCCGGCCCCCTCTTTTGATTTGTTCCTCTACTGCTCGAAAGCTGTAAAATCAATAGCGTGCATTTCTTCTTGCGCCGGCCATCTACCAACTAGCTTGTTCTTTTGAATCGGGGCAGCAGTAACTGAGTAGTGCTTTGCCAGAAGGGCTTCAACTACATCTATTGCCAAATCATTCAACTGATCGAAGGACTTGACTTCGACGCCAATTTCCCTTAGTAGGTTATGCATCTTCATGCCACATTGGCACATTTGTATAGCATCCCTATGGCCAGGTGGGTGTCTGCACCTCGCACTGAGATTTCTCCATCGTTGGATGTAGACCGAAGCAAACTCACCATCCTTTTGCTCGGTCAGATATAGTTGTGCCTCGGTGACTTCTCCCTCGACTGGCTTCATTTCAACTGTTTGTTGCATTTTTAGCTCGTTCATTACTAGCAGAGCTATCAGACTCAGACACAAGCTGGCTGATTGTAGAATCGAGTTTATTGGTGGGATTGCCTGGGGTGTAATAATTGCCTCCTGGCGTGCCCGGGAAGTTGAGGGATGCGCCGAGGGTGCATGTTGCAGCTATTGAGGGAGGGTGCCCCCTGCCTAGCCATACATATTTCGAGACATTGCCGGCGTCGATGAGGCTTCGAGCGGCTCAGTACTGCCATGTAGAGCTTTGGATGAGGGTCCTATTCGCTTGGGTGTATCTAGGTATAAACCCATCCTGCTTAGTTCTTTTCTCAGCACTTCTCCTTCTTGGAGGTTTTGGTAAGCTTGGCCACCATGGCAAGATCAGATTGATAAGAGCGGAGAATGTTGCTTCCCATCTTGACTTCGGGTGGGGCCAATGGCGTCCTATCATCATGTTCGGACATGTTTAGTCCCTCAACAGTTGAAGTTTTTACCCCCAGGCCCTCATACGGAGGAGGGGTATAATAGCATGCCTCTTCGTTGGGCGGTGGAAGATGCCCCTGGTTCTCCGAGGAACACTTAGTGTGATGAGAGGTAGTGGCTTCAGCTTGACCCATGCTTGCTGGCGTGAGGCATATCTCTTCATCATTTCCTTCAGAAGCATGAGCTTCGGATATCTCTTCAGCCAGTGGTTGGCATACGGATACCATGTTGACAAATCTTTTCATATCAGGGAGTTCGTGAGCACGTGGAGGATCCACTTTGTGCTTGCCCATTTGTAATTCTCCTTTCTTGATCAACCTTTCAATAGCATCCTTGAATGGATAACAATCTTCAATAGAATGCCCAATCATTTGGTGATATGGACAAAAGCGGGGATCATCATTTCTTCTAGCGTCTTCCGGTCTCTTCCGTTCTGGGAGGGTAATTTTGTTGTATTCAGTGGCCCATTTGAATAGGGCCTAAGTCATCTCCTTGGAGAAGGAATACAGCTTCTTCATCTTGGTCCGTAGGGACGGGCCTTCTTGTTGTTCGTCGGACTCAGCAAGGGGAGGGTTGCCAACCACCTTTTCTTTATCTGTTAGCTAGTCAAACGCCTTGAAGTCAACGGTGTGAACTTCTTCCGACACGGGCCATCTATCAGTCGGTTTGGCTCTTTGGCTTATAGAAGCAGGAGCAGAGGAGTGACTGGAGAGGATGGCCTCGATCTTCGCCACCACATTGTTCAGCCAGTCGAAAGACTTGATTTTGATCCCGATCATCTTTTCAAGAATCTCCCGCTTCAGGTTTTGCTTGTAGATTTGCACGGCATCTTCTTGGTGTGGCGGCCGCTTGCATCTCATGCAGAGGTTCTGCCATCTTTTAATATATTCCAAAGTGGTTTCATCATTCTTCTGCTTGGAAGCATATAATTCAGGTACGCTCACTTCTCTTTCAGCAACGTGAAACCATTCCTGAAACTTTCTTTGCATATTGGGCCAGTCATTGATAGATCTAGCCGGCAGATTTGAGTACCACTCAAAAGCGAGTCCTATGAGGGAGGACCCGAAGAACTTGAGTAGGTAGGATTCATCGGTGGCCAGATCGCCCATCACGTTGATGTAGTAGGCTATATGTTCTTTCAGTGAACCTTGTCTATTGAATTTATCAATCTTTAGTGGTTTGTTGACGCCTAGCGGCAGTCTCTTAGCAGCGTGATGGACAGGGTATGGCACCCGATACACATCAAAAGCGGCATACTCATTATTGCCTCTATCGGACAACGTCTTTTCAATCATTTGTTCTATCATTATTCTACTCATTATGGCGGGATCAACTGGGCTTGAGCAGGGTTGAGGTTGATGCATCTACGACATCGCCATAACTGCTGCTTGAGGTAAGATAGAAGGCCCCTAGGGCTGGGGAGTAAGTTGAGGGGTCATGCCCCCAGTGTAATCGAAAGCCGGCTGAGAGGTTGTTATCTGAGGAGGAGCCTCCAATTCAGCTGCGCCTCGCTGTGAGGCTTGAGGAAGAACCTCGTCATGTTTTGAAGTCGAAGCGTACACACTCAGTTCACTGAGTTGCCTTTTTAGCATTTTGATTTCTTGCTTGTATTCTTGGAGCATCATCATCATCATAGCTAAATCGGGTGTAGAGGAGCTGGGAGCCTGACCTCCCCCTTCCGTTGGAGCATTCGGGGAAGGTGGTGGCCTCTCACCGTCATTTGCATCAGTGATCACGTTCATAGTCATAGTGACCAGATTTGCATTCACATCTTTTGTGCGGGATTGCGTCGCCTCATTATGGTCTGCGGGCGAAGGCCCATAGCAGCCAGTTACCCGAGCCATATTGCAAGTGAATATCTAGGGCTGTCGACTTCTTTGGATGACCCTCCCGGCATCATATGAGTAACTGCTAACCTGCCAACCATAGGCTCGGAAGGTTGATTTGCAAGATGCCCGGGCAAGCATCTCAGTCTTCTCTTCCTTGTCTTCTTTTCTTGGAGTCGGGGCCCATGCCTTAGGCACCCATATCTATTTGAATCTGATTGGTTTAGGGGCCAATCTCCCCTTTGATTTGGACTCAAAGTGGTCCACCTTGCTTTGGGCCAGAGCTTGGAAGGAGTTGTGCACTGGTATTGTAAAAATCACCCTATCGGTGTGACCTTGTCCTGTCGGCCATTCAGAAACACTCGGACGCCTCTAATGAGCATGGACTTGCCTGAGGTTGAAAGCCGGCTCCGTAATGTGTCGGTGTTCTTCTTGGTTTCCCTCCTGGCAGTCGGGGTGTGCCTCTTCCTTGAGGCGGAGTGGTGAGCGGGGTGGACATGGTTGTCCACCGCTTCGGTCTTCTTTGGTGTCGCCGTTGCAGTGGCGATGAAGTTGTTCTCCTGGACGTCCAGGAGCTCAACGAAGACCACCCCCAAGAAGTTGGGGAAGCCAACAACAGGTGGGAAGCTGTCGAATTGGACCGGCACAACAAGATAGCCATGCTCAGCATGGCTGGCAACCACGAGCGGTTTGAATGTGACTGCCATTGGTTTCTTCAGAATTCAACCCTTGCAATTTCAAATTGAGGATGTTAGAATTTTAGGAGGAGGCCATGGGGCCCCAAATCTTGGCGAAGAGATGAAATGTAGTTTAGTCCCACCGGGTGTGCCAACTTGTTGGATGCACTAAAAATTATCTTGTTAATATCTTTTTTATTTATTTATTGGGGTGTTCTTCATTTTGGGATCATCTGTCCCACCGGGCGTGCCAACTTGTTGGAGGCACTCGATGTTCTTTGATATACTTTGTAATATCCGGGTATCGTTCATCGATTTATCAGTTTATCAAGTGCGAGGGCGTGCCAATCACCTAGGTGACAATGTGTTCGTGCTACGAGACTGGAGTGGTTCGAGGCTTGAGGTGCGCTCCGTCTGACTAACTAGACGATTGTGGGTATCGGGTCGGGACTGGAGACCCACCATGTCATAAAGTTACGACATTAATTACATCCCCTCAGAGAGTGAAAAATCTTTGATTAGTCACCAAGATTTGGGGCCTCATGGCCTAAACATCAACTTTTATGAAAGAAATACATAGCATGTTAAAAGGAGCTAAAATCCCCCACATTGGGGTGCAAAGGGATATTTAGAGTCATGTCGGCCCGTATTGGCCTTTTCATTATTCGAGCAAATGTCCTGGTTAGAAACATTACAAACTATTCGGGAAAGCCGAATCATATGTATGCCAAGGCACGATAAATTTACTGTTTGAAGAAATGGAGATATTCGGCTAAATCCTGATCAAGACGGTTCAAAATCAGCGAGATATCGTCCCGATGCAAGGTGAGGCTATGACCATAATGGGGATGATCCCCGAGGGCCAAGCATGCCTTGTGAAGGCACATTCATTATTCCCCCTCACGCGGGGTCAAAGGGGAGGTAACCCTGGATAGATGCTGCTAGGGCCTTTTGTTTATGTTTCATTTGTGTATTTTATTGTTTTCCTTTTCTCTTTTTGAGGTGAATGATTATATTGATAAATTCAGGTCTGCCGACCCAAGCAAGGGGGTAGCCCATAGGGTCCAATGCTTCCTTTACGGTGATGACTTCTTTTCTTTGTTTTATTTCTTATGATCCCATCATAGCAGATCTCAATAGATCCTAAGTTTGTTTCATATTTATTCCATTCAAATCTTACTCATGTAGCATGCAAAGATTTAATCACATGTTCCCATATATAGGTTTTTGAACCTGTTCATGTCCATGAGCTTCTGGATCCATTCATGCAGCGAACTCTCCGTATTGCTAGAGTGAGAGAGCTCCTTGTAATCATTCCGGAGATGAGCTCTCTAAATTTATTTGTGAAGGTAGGAATGAGGTTTAATTTGCTCATGCAATGCATGCAAGTGGTTTTAATTTGCTCAGGGTTGTCTTATCCCTAGAATGCATGTATAGCATTTTTTTATGGGGGTTGTGCATGCATGGCCATGGTGTAATGCCCCAGATTTTTCGGATATTTTTTGGATCATTTTAGTGGGTCTCGGAGCGTATTTTATGTTTTACACGTATTTTTCCCTGATGTGTCTTCGAACTCTGTACAGGGCAAACCGTGACATTCTCCGACTCCGGAACTGTACCGGCACGTTGTGTTCCTCCCGAGGATTGCGGAGGTAATTTTTTGTAATTTTCTAAATTTATGGAATTTTCATATTTTTCTATATATATTAGCCCTTTCTCTCTCTCCCCTCTCATTTCTCACTCTCTCCCTCTCTCTCTTCTCCCACGCTCTCTTCTCACCCTCTCTTCTCCGGCGGCCGACGGAGTGAGACGGGGGCGTGGCAGGGCCACGCGGGCGAGGAGGACAGCGAGGATGGGTCAAGGTTCGGGAGATGGAGGCGCGTGGAAGCTCGGTGGCGCATTCGTGAGCCGGAGAGGGTTTCGCGGCGATTTCTTCATGGATCGGCGTCCACGGCGCATTGTTTCTTCGGTGGAGGTAGGGAGATGGACCCCCAGCTCGTGCATTTCCTTTCCCACAAGTTTTGTAGGCCGCGATGAGCCGAGCGGGCGTATTTGGGGATTTTTGGTAAAAATCTATGTTTTAGGGCTTGTGGGCCGATCTACTGTTTCATTGTATTTTTGGCCGATCCGAGGCCATAGATGCATGCTAGGGGCTATTTGGGGGTTTCCCCCTTGTTTTCCCCCTCTCCCTGTGAGCGACGTCACGCGGTTCGGAGATGAAGACGGAGAGAGCAGAGCGCGCGGGCTCCTCTTTTGCTTTTATCCTGGTGCTTTAAGCTGCAACACAAAGAGATCAAGAGAGAAGAGAGAAGGGGCCACCACGAGAGATTGCTCCGGTGGGGCGAGCGGGACAAATACCGTATGTTAAAGATAAGAGAAGAGGAAAGGGGCCACCACGGGAGATTACTCCGGCGGGGCGAGCGGGACAAATATAATGTAAAAATCAAATAAGGGAAATTGAACGGCCATTGCGGGAAGCAACTCGCCGCGGCCTCGAGAATATAACAGTTGGAAGAATAACACGTAATATAATGGCAGGAATTTAAACGGCCATTGCGGGAGATGACCCTCCGCGGCCTCGAGAATACAACAGATATAAGAGACAGATATGAGAGTGATGCAGATTATAAAAGACGGAAATTTAAACGGCCATTGCAGGAAATGACTCTCCGCGGCCTCGAGAATATAGCAGTTGGAAGGGACAGATATGAGTACAAAACAAAATATGAGTGACAAATATTTAGACGGCCATTGCGGGAAGTAACTCGCCGCGGCCTCAAGAATATGACAATTATAAGAGATGAATGTGAGAAAGAGGCAGAATATGAATGACAAAAATTAAACGGCCATGGCGGGAAGTAACTCTCCGCGGCCTCGAGAATATAAGGTGATCGCCAGGGGTCAAGGACCCCAAAATAGAAGGGAGATTGCGCCTACCTCAAGAGCGGGAGACGGTGGGTTACTTCTTCCTCTCCTTCCGGCCGGCCGACGGAGAGGGCTTTCCTCGGTTACCCTTGCAAAATGATAGACAATAGATGAACGGAATTAGAAAACGACAGTGTAGTAACAATTCCTTGCAATAAAAATAACGAGATCATGGCAGGACACACACCTGGTTGGTGTGGTTTTAAACCCCTCTCGGACTCGAGTAGGAAGAAAATGCGATGATGAATGCAAGAAGTATATAAGAGAAGGCGCCCTTATGAAGGGAGATAGATGATGTGATATGATGAATGTAAAGAACTATAGAGAAAAAGGGGAAGAAATGGCTTATTGGACGAGCCGATGATGAGATCCGGCGGAGCTTCGGCAGCGTGGGGACGACATGGAAGCGCGGTGGACGAAGATAGCCTTCCTCTCGCGAGCCTGGGCACCCGAGAAGCCGACAGGACCTCCTCCTACAAAAGACCCCACGGGTTAGAAAAATGACTCCGGCAGCCTCTGGGCTCCGGCAGCCTATCGGATCGCTTCTTAGCTCCCTCAGAACTGAGGGGGTGGGCCTCTATTTATAGGGCTCCGAAGGGTGGAGGCGTCCAGGACCCTGGACACCTTCACCGGGGCAAAAATAATATTTTATTCTATTTTTATTTATTTATTTTTGAATATTTTCATGGAGGCGTCCAGGCAAGTGGACGCCTCCATAGAAGCCCACCGGACTCCCGCCGAAAGCCGCACGCGGTTTAGCACAACGCGTGATTTTGATCGGCGCCCGTGATTCAGAAATGGGCGCGTTCGGTTGGTTGGACGTCTCCACATTTTGGATCTTTTCACACACGACAAACCGACGAACGGTGGGCGGGGCCCCGTGGGCAAGGTGATGGAGGCGTCCTGGGTCCAGGACGCCTCCATAAATATATTATTATTTTTTGTTTTGTTTTTATACCATGACTGGTATTATTTATTTTTTATATTTTATTTTCATGGAGGCGTCCAGGGGCCTGGACGCCTCCATTAATTTATTAATTTTTTATGTATTTTTTGTATTTTTTAAAAAATAGCAAAGTCATGGAGGTGTCCAGGGTCCTGGACGCCTCCATTAAGACCCCCCCGGGTCCCCTGAAAAGGCGTCGACAGCCGCCCGGCAGACACTCTTCCTGGTTTCGGAACCTTCCGGTGCGTCCGATTGGTGTTGAGACCGTCTCAATGCCGCAACGAGACGATTTCGGGATGTCGAAAAGGTGGGAGAAGACTCAAGAGTAGGAAGTACTCAGTCGATTCAAAATGCGAAAGCCGCTGCGGGGCGTCGTATGGTAATATGAGACTTTCTCAGAAGATGTCAGGAATTACGTGTCTACAACTGTCCCGCCTTGGCGTCTGCTTTGTAAGGGAGTGACACGTAATGGAATGGTATCGAAGTGGAGTGAAATGGAGTGGGAACGGACTGATAAGTTGATGCCAAGGTGTGATGAGATGTGCTTTTGACGTTACTGTTTCAAATCTTTCCTGTAGTTTCAATGAGGCGACCTTTAAAGAAGGTCTTTCAAATCCTGACGATTGCTTGGACGGAGATCAAATAAAGGAGGGTGAGATGTGCGCTCAGGCACGAAAAAGAGACCAACTTCTCGGTGTGGAAGTACCTAGGTCATAAATCGGAGGTTTCACCTTTGGGGAGCGGTTACCAGCCAATGTGGAAGTGCTGCGGCCAAGGTGGGTTAAACAAGGTAAAAAGTAAAGGAATATCTGAGGGTCTTTCCAAACAAGGGTCTCCTTTGGAAGAGCAGCATAGGGCCGTTTCAAGGAAACTCAGTATTTCATTCGGAGTGGAATATCTCATATTTGTAAGAATTGAAACACAACGGCTTTCGCAATCGAATCACTTGAATGATCTTCCGCAACAAATTCAAAGTCCTATATGAATGCATGGTGGGTTGAAAGAAAAATTTAAAACAAACTAAAAATAGAAAATAGCCAAGGATAATATTGTCAACTTGTTAAGAACGGGTCAGGATACCAATCCGGTGAGCTGATACTGGGCTGGGGCCCGTTTATCCACGCACCGACTCACCGAATGGAACCGTCGTCCCCATGCTACCACAAATTAACGGCCTATCCGTGCAGCCCAAATTCTTCTGGTATCATCACCGTTTTTGTTGAAGGGGAACTCAAATCCCAGGTTTGTTCCGGCCGCAAGGTCCTTGACATGTTCTAGTAGCGTAGGTATCATATACTATGATGCATGACATGGTGGGACCAACCATCTAAAGGTGGGACGGGAGAGAAGACAAAGACGTCCGTTAGCAAAACCTGCACAGACCAGCATAGGTTAGTGACATTAGAAAGTAGCAGAATTATAACAGAATCGCACCACAGTACAAGGGGATCCAGACAAAACTCTGACAACTGACCACTGATGTGACATGTTCCGTCCTGTAGCGCCTCTCCTTTCCTACACTTCTTCTCTTGCACCAAGTTGTTTCGAGGCATGCCTCACGAGGCTTTGCCCTAAAAAATAGGGAATTACGCCCTTGCACGGAGGGATCCTCTTCTCTTTTTTTTCTTTTCTTATTTATTTTTTGTTTTCCCTTTTGGGCACGTCCTGGCGTGAGGATGCGTCTTAACTCTCGAATTTAAATTTAAAGCGCCAGGGGGCCTTTCTTCTGCCGTGCCTTACCTACAGACGCGCCAACCTCCCGTCGAGATTTGCTTGCCCTTCTTCGTCTTCTTCCTTTCTCGATCGATGGAGTTCGGTGGGCCGGACCACGGCCAAATGTGGAGAGGGACGAGGGACTCCTCACCCGAGGAGGGATACGCAAGAGCATGGAACGACGTCCATGGAGGAGGAAGGGCCGCTTCGGGCCCCTGAGGGACCCGAGGGGCCCGATGGCATGGAAGGAGGTGAACATAGTCCGGTAGGTCCCCCAATCTCTTCCCCTTTGATCCATTTTATGTTTTGAAACGAGCCATGCGAGGGGGAAAAGGGTTCGGTGAGTGTTGCGCTCAGATGATGGACGCGTCCTAGACAGGAGACACGTCTTCGTTATGACGCGAGGCCCTTCTTTTTTGGTGCAGGACACGGCGAGGACCCTAGGCTTGGCTGATGAGTGGGCGAGCGTAGATAAGCCAAGCCGCGTCAGGAAGGAGAGTCGCGGCAAGGTGAAGCTTGAAGACTGGCGTATACGTCTCCCTGGACAGCAAGGGAGCGTATTGGTGCAGGACAGTGCCGACTTCCTGTGATAGCAGAGAGAGAGTCATGTGGGGCTTTCCCAAGCCGAGGATACACGTGACATCAACGGCTTGCGTTCCCAGCTGACGGAGGCTAGGTGGCAACTGGCCGTCACTCAGTAGGAACTGTCGCTCCTGGTAAGTTAAGTGCTGCACTTTGTGTTTAAATCTAGAGCTTAGCTGATGGCTGTTGTTTGTTTGTTCCAGCGTGTCCATTAGACAGCGACGGTGGGAATGGCCGGCGGTGCGTCTTCCAGTTCCTCGGTCCCTTTTCTCTAGATTGCCTCCCTCCGGGAGTAACTTGCTGGTGCGGTGGCCCGCGCGGCCAGGGCGGAAGAGGAGCGTGATGCCTGGGTGGCGACTGTAGCGGAGCTGCGGCATCGCGGAGAGAAGAGGCCTTCTCCAGACATCCTAGAGTTGAGGGTTCTTCTCCAGATGACGAGGAGAGAGGCAGAGAGAGAGAGAAAGTCGAGAGAAGGGCCGAGAGACAGTGAGATCAGGCCGAGAGGAGGGCCTTGGAGGCCCAAGTGAGGGAGCTCCAGCTAGGCCTTCAGGTCGTGGTGCAGAGGCTAGGAGGGATGGAGACGCGCTACGAGAGAGCGTGAGAGTTCGGGGAGCGACTCCTCCAGTCTGGTCACTTTGCTGCTAGTAGCTTCTTCGCCACGCCAGGGGAGGAGCAGCGAGTCACTGCTGTGGAGCAGGCGCCACGAGGCGAAGCGGGTGCCGCTGCACAGGGATCTAGAAGGCTTCTGAGGGACCCTCGCCTCAGGGGAGAGGAGAGGGACACTTAGAGTGACAAACACGAAGATAATGGCGTGAGTTGGCGAGCTAGTGGACCCGCCTCCTCTCTATGATTATGATGTTTGTGACAGCTTATGTAGACCTATGAACAAAGTGATTTGATTTTCTGTTGCTTGTTTGTTCTCTTGTGCGTTCCTTCTTCCCCACACTTCTTCTCCTTTGCACTGCCCCCATGTGATGTGTCTGTCGATACTCCGCCCTAAATGGAGAATCGCGTCTTGTTGTGACCATTTTCCACGGGAATCTACTGTCGAAGTTAATAATGACGGCTCTAGTCCCTTCTCCCGGACGATATGTCAAATTTTGCGGACGCCCTCCAAAGCATGATAGGGTATCCCTAGACAATCATAGGGGGTGGGTCATCGTATTACACCGTCCAATCGATCACCCTGCGCGAGCGGTGAAGTGACACATGGTACCGCATGGCAGGTGCCCCATCGCAAGGGCTATCATTTCCAGTGATGAAGGCAATCTTGGCTCGCACTTCTCCCCTTTCTATAAATTCCTGTCTCTTTCCTTCTCCCCGGTATATCGAGAGCTAACTCGAGGAGTACAAGTTTTCACGGTAGAGGAGGAGCTCAAAATTCCAAGATCTGGATGGAGGGTGAATCTTTCCACTCTTTGAAGAGAAGTAGGTCCAGCGGTAGCAGTTCCAGGAGGCTCTCGGACCTCGAAGGGCATTTCAGCGAAAGGGCCCAATCACAACTCGTAAGCTGAGCTTTCCCGCCCTTTTATTGTTCTTTCTTCCTCTTATTCTTTCTTAACACCCTTCTCCATTTCTTATGCACGCACAGAGTGTGATGAAATCACACATTTCATGGGAGCTAGCAGTGGCCGCATACAGGGGTCTCCCGAATTTTCAGAAGGCCAGGCTAGACGTGATGGGATTTGGTGCCTTTCTTCGGATCGAGCCGATCCAACTCGACCTGGCCCTCATCCAAGCCTTGTGCGAGAGATGGGATCCGGTAAGTCGGGCATTCTTGATGCCATGAGGGCACATGGTGCCTAGTCTGGAGGACGTGGTCCGAATCACGAGCCTCAAGGTGGATGGCGAGGCAGTGACTGGAGTCACTTATGCAGACTACCTAGAAGGTGCCCAGAAGCTACTGGGTTTGGACCTAGATGGCCGGAAGAACAGGTTAGTAACCAGGGCATCTATCATAGAGGCATTAGGGCTCACTGATACTCGTCGACGGGACGATGAGTCCTCAGAAGAATTCATGGAAAGGATGGAGAGAGGATGCCGTGCTGTGTACTGCACAGATTTTGGCAATCATGAGAGATCCAACAGGGATTTGAGGAGATTTCTCCTCTTCTTACTGGGAAGATTGATACTGAGCTCGAAGGGAGATGGTATCCATTGTCATTTCCTGGAGCTGCTATTAGACCTTGAAAGAGTGGGGCACTACGCCTGGGGAGCTACCATGCTGGCGCATTTGTTTACAGGTCTGTTCCAAGAGGCGGACCGCGAGATGACTGTGAGTGGTTTCACACCATTCATCCAGGTATTATTTTTTTTCGTTTTATATTTTTTTTGTTAGTTTTTTTGTGATAGTGCACTGACGACATGTGCTAAAGCAGTTGTGGAGCTATTATTACCTCCCGATGCGGAGAGCTCGACATTGGCGACCAGTGACGGTGCCGCTAGCCAGGCGGTGGCAACCCATCATGAGTGCGGCACCCCTAACCTACTAACTGATGGTGCTAAGGCGGGAGATGCACGAGTTCCCTGCAGCAATGGTGGGATTTTTTGGAATTATTTTGATTTTGTTTTTGTTTTTTGGTTTTGACCAACTAAACGGGTACGTACAACCTAACCTAGGTAAACTGGAGACCCTACTCTGGCATGGTCGACGTCGACCAACCGTGGGTTCTAACAAGTCGTGCCCGGTTCGGACGGGAACTATGGATGCACTGCCTGAATGAAATCGAGCCGCTCCGGCTATGATTAGTTATGAGGATCTTAGGACTGGCTCAGGAGTGGGTGGATACGGCTGTGCCACCTCGCGTCGGGAGAAAGACACAGGGACCGGCAACCTGCATTGATTGGCATGTGCGGTTCCCTGAACAGTATGAAGATTGGCAACGGGGTGGCACGATCGTGGAATCACATGCACATGATAGTGAAGACTATCTGCGTCTGTATAAGACAATGTATGCAGAGCGGATCCAACCCCGGAGACATGTGGAGGTATGTCTCCCCTCTTCTCTCTTTTCCTCTTGATTTTATTCGCGGAAATGCTGACTCCTATGGCTGTAGGATGTCCGTGACACCATGATTGTGAATTTGCGATCTCGCCTGGCAGAGAGGGAGCAGCAATTGGATGACACACGTGAAGCCCTGAGTGCCTCGGTAGGTGTACAGTGCATACTCCTAATCAAGACCGTAGATTCATGGTGTTCGACCACTAACTATCACGTGTGTGATCATAGTGCGCCCAGATTGACACGACTTCCTCAGTGATGGGAGCGGGTGGCATCTCCAGCTTATGGATCCCTACCTCAGAGCTTGATTTACTTCACGAGCAACTTGCTCGTGCTACACAGCATGCCGCGGAGGCAGAAGGGATGCTCTCTATACAAGTAAGAGTCTCATTGTGTAGTTCTCCATGTTTGTGCCATGTCGTATACCTGAGACGGTACATCTGGCAGGAAAAGGAGACGCAAGAATCACTTGCCCAAGCTGTGCAGAGGGAGGCTAGAATAGCAGAGTTGGAGGAGGAATTGCGGCGTCATCCTGATGATGACTCTTCTAGGGATGCTATGGAGTTGAGGATCACTCTCCAGTTGGCGAGGGAAGACCATGAAAGGGAACGCGCAGAGAAGGAAAGAGAAAGAGAGAGAGAGAGAGAGAGAGAGAGCCGACAGATTGGCTGGAAGGGAGGAACGAAGGGCCATGGAGACCCAACTGTTCGAGCTTTGGACCAGCCTTGGTCTTGCTGAACAGTGGCTGAGAGACGGTGAGGAGCGCTACCGAAGAGCACGAGAGCGTGGCTTTCGTGTTGGTAGTTTTCTGGCTGCTCCCACGGATCAACGTTGGGGTGTGGGAAGAGGAGGAGGAGTTCAGAGCGGTAGGAGTACCGCTTTCCGTAGTTGGGTAGCACCCTTAAGAGCGTTCTGCCCGGAGAGTAGCGGGACAAGTAATGCAGAGAGAGAGAGAGAGGTCGGAACTTGATGTAATTTTTATTTTTGGAATAAAATATAAGGTTCGGTTTGTTTGGTCTTCACCTTTGCTTTTGTTGCCTAGAACCACCCCTGCATACATCACTGAACAAACAAATCAGAATTTCTGCTCTGACTTGGCCCCTTGCTCAATAAGCAAATGGTCACTTTGACTGTTCTTGATAACTGGTCAAGGGGCCAAGTCTTTATTTAACGAAGACAAGGGAAAGATGCGGTGATGATGAATGCAACAGACAAGCACACGAATGCAAGCGGTATTAAAAGTGAAATGTTGCATACAAATGCAATCATGCAAAATTGATTTGTTTTCTTTTTATATTTGGCATTTTTTTGTTGTTTTATCATAAAAAAGATTTTTTTGTTTGTAAATATGTACATTTTCTTTTTTTTCCATTTTTTGTTATTTTTATCATTTCATTTATTTATTTATTTATTGTTGCTAACGCCTGGCGAACACCCAAATGACACCTAACATACATGAGAACATGGGTTTCTTACTAACCTCCCAGGTATCCTAAGTACACATTTAGGTTGATTTGGGCCTCTAGACCCCTCGAATGATGATCCCGCCGGCTAAGACTTATCCTGATGACAATACCGTCATGCCATGCTTAGGCTCCCAGTCACTTCCGACCACGGGGATTCACCCAAAAGGTGTTTGAGGTAAATGATTTGTCCGACCCGGGTCTAATTCCTCACAACTCTAGATGGTATATGATGGAACACCCTGGAACCCTAACAACCCACCGCGCGACGCTGATCCGGAATTAGACGCCGTCGTACCCATAGGTGACGCGCTTGCATTGGCCTAAGCCCAAGGTTAAATAAGAAGACATCAAGGTGGTAAACAGGGGTCTTGACCAGCTAGAGACACAGAGACTCCTTCGTAGCGATTGTTTTTGCTTTTCAAAGTAGGCAACCATATGTGTATGTTAAAATAAGGTCGCAAACCTTGGCGGGTTTTGCCCTTTAGAAACTCCATCTAGCGTTCATCTTTAAAGGGAGAAGGAAGAGTGTAGGGGATAAACCTCCTGAGAGGATCGACAAAACCGTTAACTCGGCGAGCCAATAAGGGCCCATTTAACTCTTACCTTTCGGATAACTTCGGACCAATTCTCGAGCATTTACATTCAATGGCCCCTTTTGTGGATTCAGACTTTTGCTTTGAGGGGTTCCATTTATCGCATCAGACACGGTCACGACCAGACTTTTCTCTTGATTTTGATTTTGTGTTTCTTTTTTGCGAGGGGGATATAGTCATTTGACATTGTGGGCTCCCTTTTGTATGCCTGCGAGGACACTGCCCTCTTCTCGTGCTCTGATCGATGCTCAAGGAAATGGATCCTACTCTTGCCCTTGGGGGTTCGAGTTTTGGTTTCTCATGCTCAGCATTTTAAGGGCGCCGACTGTCTCATTCGGTCGAAGAGAAAAGAATAAAGATTACAGCTTCTGGAGATCTTCCGGATGAGGCCCCACCGTAGGTGATGCTACCGACTTTTTTGAATAAAATACATAAATGAGCACATGTTGGCTTCCTTCGAGCGAGCATAGGCCGACGTGGCGGGGCAGGGATCTCCGCGGTTCTGGCAGACCAAGACCCGGTGCCTACCAAGCCTTAATGGGCCCTATCCTAACATGAAGGTCAGATGTAGGGACTTAACTACATGGTGACCGCCAGGCAGCGGCATTTTGAATTTTTCATATTTTTAGTGATTTTCAATATTTTTTGTTATTTTTGTTATTTTCTATCTTTTTATCATTTTTTTATGTTTTGACATTAAGCTAAGGGTAGTACTTCTTAAGATAAAGCCCATTCCAAGGGTGGGATAACTCGCCCCCCTCGGCGTTGATTAGCATGTAGGCGTTGTCAGGGTACACGACTTGAATTACAAACGGTCCTTCCCAATTGGGTTGGAGCTTAACATGCGGCCCTCCCGGTTTGACAAAACTTCTTTTTACGACCATCTCACCGACTTTGAATTTTCTCTCAACGACTTTCTTTTGATAAAAGCGAGCGAGTCTATTTTGATATACACGGGCATGTTCGGCAGCGGCCAGTCGTTTCTCATCTAAGAGTTCCAACTGGGCGAGGAGTGAATTACGACGTTCGTCAAGTGGAAATTCCTCGTCCAATTGTACCCTGAGAGAAGGGATCAGAGTCTTGTACGGGACTACCGCTTCCATACCATAAGTGAGGGCAAAGGGAGTCTATCCGGTGGGGGTACGGATTGAAGTGCGATAGGCCCATAGAGCTTCGATAAGCTTTTCTGGCCAATATGAAAACTTACTAGACTCGCAGGTTTTCTTGATGATTTTGAGCAATATTTTATTGGTGGCCTCCGCTTGGCCGTTACCTTGGGGATAGTACGGTGATGAATGATGCAATGCAATTACGTACCTTTTGCAGAGGTCCTGAAGGTCCGGAGAGATGAACTGTGGCCCATTGTCGGTGACGATTGTGCTCGGGATGCCGAACCTGGCGAGGATGTTCTTCATGATGAATTTGCAGACTGTTGATGCCTTGATTTCCGTGTAAGCTTCGGCTTCGACCCATTTGGTGAAGTATTCCGTCGTAGTAAGGATGAAAGATTTCTACTTGGTGAGGGAATTGGGATCACCTAGGGGACCAATGATGTCGATAGCCCACATGGAGAAAGGCCATGGAGAGGATATTGGATGAAGCGAGGAAGAAGGTGAATGAATTTTATCGGCGCGAAGTTGACACTTGGCACACCTACGGACATAGACGGCACAATCCTCTTCCAAAGTGGGCCAGTAAAAGCCTTGCCGAATGATCTTTTTGGCGAGCATCTGACTATTCACATGGCCACCGCACACACCCGAGTGTGTCTCCTCTACACATTTCCAGACCTCATCGTCATCAAGACATCTTAATGTTGGGTCCCGTGAGGTGTAAACGGATCTAGAAGGGGGGTTGAATAGATCCTATCAGAAACTTTGGCCTATTTAAAACTCTTAGCTAGCGGAAGCTTAAACCACTCTTATTAAGTGAATGAATCACTTAGGCACGATGCACATCGGAATTAAGTAGAGTGGCTCAAATGAAAAGACTTGAATTACAAGCTATGAAACATCCACGCTTCTTTAAGTGAATTACAAAGCATAACACATAGATGGACATGCAATAGCTTGCAACAACCGTGTGTGTGTGTGTATGCTATGTTGATCACTCAAAGTGCATATGTATGTGAGCAAGATAACCAAGTATGGAAGCACACGAACCTGCGAATGGGGTTAGAAGATATAGAGCAATCACACAAAATAAACAACCCACAACACAGGGATTTTAAGGTGGTTCAGTTGCAACCCCGCAACCTACGTCCACCCCTCACCAAAACCCGGTGAGGCTTCCTTGTTGACTCACAGCTTGACCCGGGGACACGCCCCAAACCACAGAACAGAGAAAACTCTCTTTCTGTCTTCCTACACACAAAGCCAGCAGGGACGGCTACACCGCAGATCGGAGAACTCCCGATTGCCTTCCTACTAACCACCTGGTAGGGACGTCAACACCGCAAATCTAACAACCTCCGATTGCTTTCCTACTAACCACCGGTAGGGACGATTCACAAGTTCAAGTGTTTAACAATATTGAAAGTAAAACAGATGTGAAGGAATTAAAACAAGAAATTGAGTAAGAAGGAATTGGCCCTTGTATCGATATGCTTTGTTGATCAGCAGCAGGGATCTCTTCTTCTTGCAAATCAATCTTCTTGTAATCACCCTTGAATGGATGCTTGTTCTTCACGGAGTACTGTTCATATGAATAGTAACTGTTCTTCCAATCTCCTCTCTTGATCTTCTTTTTGATCTCTTTGAATGGATGAAGAAGTGAATAGATGCTACCTTGATCCTTGCTTCCTTCTTCACAGATCTTAGAAGATGATCTCTTTGATATGAGCTTGAATACCTTGGATTGGATGAAGATGTTCTTCACGGAGTACTGTTCACGTGAATAGTAACTCTTCCTTCAATCTCCTCTTTTGATCTTCTCTTTGTATCTTCTTGAAGTGGATGAAGAGAGTAATTGATTCTACCTTGAATCTTGTTTCTTCAACAGCTTCTAGGAGTTTGAATGCTTCAGAAATCACCTTGGATGAATCGGAATGATGTAGATGATTTCTCTTGAAGATCTTGAATGAAACTAGCTTCCTTAGATCACCTTGATAGCCTAGCTTGCATCTGATCTTCCTTGAAGGTTGTTTGCCTTGATTTGAGCTTGAATCAACCTTGCTTGGATGAAGAACTTCTTCACGAAGTACTGTTCACGTGAACAGTACTTCGTCCCCTTTAGATCTTCAATTAAGCATATGGAAGCCCCCTTGAAGCATTAGGTTTTCCATCCCCTCAAGTGTTGGTTTTATAACCCTTGAATGGTCCATAGATGCCCCCTAGACCAGATTCACAAATCATGGAAGATTAGGTAAGATTTGATTAAACAAATCCATGGAAAGGGGCTAGCCACGAGGTGGATTTCGAGGTCAAACAAGGCTGCTTCGGGGCTGGCGGTCGACCTAAGGTTCCTGGCGGTCGACCGCTACTGTAAAACTTGAAAACGGGCGAACCCTGGGATTTCCGGTCGACCGCCACTAGTTAGCGGTCGACCGCTACTGAAAAAGCCTGTAGACGGTGAGGCTCTGGCTGGGGCGGTCGACTGCCCCTGTGCTGGCGGTCGACCGCCAGCTGGGCAGACCCCCAGTTCAGCCGGGTCAGTCCATTAACCTTTTTAGCTCCGTTGCTTGACTCCTTTAGCAGCCCATTCATGTCTATAGCATCAACCTTGACTGTCTTGTAGATTTGATTATAGAGTATTCAATCAAATTTTTGTTCCGGGGGCTCCGCCCCCGGAAACTCCCGCAAGGGGCGCTGCCCCCTTGACCCCCGCGACCTGACCGCGCAGGTCGATCCGCGTGCGAGGGTGCAACATTGAGCTTTCATATTTGCATTGAGCTTTCACATTTGCATTGAGCTTTGACATTTGCATTGAGCTTTCACATTTGCATTGAGCTTTGACATTTGCATTGAGCTTTCACGTTTGCATTGAGCTTTCACATTTGCATTGAGCTTTGACATTTGCATTGAGCTTTCACGTTTGCCTTGAGCTTTCACATTTGCCAATTCCACTTCATTCCTTGGATTATCTTGTAGCATGCTATCGAGAAGTTGCATCGACCTTGAATCATCCATAAGGTAAGACATGCACTGACCATATGAAGAATATGCAATGACCTTATGTGTGATGCTATTCATCTTGATTTCTGTGCTTGAAACATGCTATATGTTCGTGTATCCAATATTGTCATATGCCTTGATATCTGTCAATTCAGTTGTCTAGATTGGTGTGCCATTCTTGAGCTTTTACACTGGAAGTATAATGACCTGAAATGTATGAATATTAACATTATCAAATGCAGGTATAGTTCATTAATGACTAAAGAGGCAGACATCATCAAAACCAACTAAAGAGGCAGACAGCATCAAAACCATAAAGGATGTAATCATGTTGCACACATGTTCAACATTCTCTCCTTTGTTCAACACTTAACAGAACGCCAGTGAGGCTCCTCCTATAGAGTAGACCTCCAATCAATGTGTATTTCTGAGCCACCCTTCTTATGGCTTTCTTATCCTCTATGGTGGCCCCTTCAGGATAAGACTAATCTTGGCAGTATTTGACGATTTCATAGAACCATAGTTTCTCCTCATCAGCCAGTTCTTCTTCAGCCTCTGCCAACATGATTTCCCTCTTCTCAAGGATATCTTCCTGCATGATCTTCCTTGCTATCCTGTCTTTGATATTTACGTAAGAAGCATCATCGATTGCAGGGGCGTGAAGTTTGTAGATGGAAATGGACTCAAACCATCTCCCTAGAGGGAACCTTATGGCTGATGCCAACGAGGCGAGGGCATCGGCGAGGATATTCTGATGACGAGGGACATGAACAAAGATCAGTTTGGTGAACAGTTTGGCAAAGGCAGCAGTGAGTTCTTGGTATGGCTTGAGTTTAGGATCGCGAGTGCGATACTTAGTGCGCACCTGGCAAAGAATGAGTTGACTATCACCTACGACTCGTAATTCGGTGATACGAAAAGAATGAGCGAGTTCCAGGCCAGCTAGAAGAGCTTCATATTTGGCTATATTGTTGGTAATTGGGAATTTGAGCTGGTATGCTAGTGGGAATGTGAGGCCTTCGGGCGATAGGAGGGTAGTGCCGATTCCTCTCCCTTGAGAATTCAGAGCTCCATCAAAATATAACATCCACATAGGCTCTTCAGATTGAGTGACGGACATTAGTTCCTCATCTGGAAACTCTGATTGTACAAGATTGAACTTGGGAAGAGGATGGTGAGCGAGATGCTCGGCTATGGCATAGCCTTTAATCGCCTTTTGCTGGATATAGGTGATGTCGAACTAAGAGAGAAAACTTTGCCAGCGTGCTAGCCTATCTGTAAGAACGTATTTCTCTAGAAGGAACTTGATAAGATTCATGCGAGTAATCAAATGGACCTCATGAGCTAAGAAGTAGTGCTTCAACTTCTGTACTACCCAAACAAGGGCAGCACAGATTTTCTCCATGACTGTATACCTCTGCTCACAGGGATTGAGAAGTTTGGACAAGTAATAGGTTGCCCGTTCTTTTCCTTCTTCATCGGCTTGTGCGAGGACGGCTCCCACAGAATCATCCAAGACTGAGATGTAAAGGATCAGAGGTTTTTCTGGTTTTGGTGGAATGAGAACGGGTGGACTAGCCAGATATTCTTTTAACCCTTTAAAAGCTTTCTGACATTTAGAATCCCAGTGGAATTCTACTCCTGGCTTGGTCAACTCATAGAGAGGTCTACACCTTTGTGAGTGTTAGGACACAAACCGACGAATAAACTGTAACCTCCCGATTAAACCTCGAACTTCCCTCAAATTCTTGGGAGGCGGCATATCACTAATGGCCTTAGCTTTGTCGGGATCTATCTCGATCCCTCTTTTACTCACAATGAAACCCAGTAATTTACCCGACGACACACCAAACACACACTTCTTCGGGTTCATTTTCAATTGGAACTCCCTTGACCTCTGCAAGACCTTGGCCAAAACTTCTGGATGTTCCATCCTGGTCTTTGATTTCACCAACAAGTCATCCATATACACTTCCAGATATATGTGCATCATGTCATGAAATATGGCCATCATAGCTCTTTGGTAAGTAGCTCCAGCATTCTTTAACCCAAACGGCATGACCACGTAACAATATGTTCCCCAAGGGGTAGTGAATGACGTCTTCTCTTGATCCTCTTCTGCCAAACGAATTTGATTATATCCTAAAAATCCATCCATGAATGAGAGTGTCTCATAGCCTGCTGTGTTATCAATCAGTACATCAATGTGAGACAAGGGAAAATCATCCTTTGGACACGCGCGGTTAAGGTCCCGGAAGTCGATACAAATCCTAACTTTCCCATCCTTCTTCATAACCGGGACAATGTTCGCCACCCACTGAGGATAAAGAACGACTCTAATGAACCTGGCTTTGTGGAGTTTATCGACCTCTTCTTTCATTTTCAAAGCCATTTGAGGGTGGAAATGCCTTAACCTTTGTTTTACCGAGGCAGATCCTGGTTTTAGGGTTAAACGGTGTTCGACCAGGGTCGAATCCAGACCCGGCATATCCTCGTAACTCCATGCAAATGTGTCCTTATATTCCTTGAGAACCTCAATTAATGCCTCTTCTTCAGAGGGTGGTAGGTTGTCACTTATGAGGATGATCATAGGGTCTTCCTCGGTTCCCAAGTTGACTTCTTTGGTGGACTCTTCTATGGCGGTTGATGGCTCGTCAAATCTCCTCATTCCACTAGCATATGCGTTAGCCGCGTCCTCATATTCTTCACCCTCATCTTCAGTAGGGTATTCTTCATCCGTGATCTCGTAGACTCCATACCCTTCATCAGGTGCACCGTCACCCTCACATTCTATTTCCGGTAGCTGGATGGGATTTTCTAGCAACTGGGGGATGGTAAGAAGGGCCTGACACCTGGCGGCTAAATCCTGAAGGAACCGGCGAGGGATCTACCTACCCTTAGATTTCTTCCTAGGTACTACCCTTGACCTATTATTCCTAGATTGACTGACAATATTTATAGAGGAAGGAAAATATGAAGAGGATGGTGAAGAATGTACAGGAGAAGACCCCTTAGAGGAGGGGTAAAAAAGGTCGCTCATCGGACCTTGGACGGATGGTCCACAGGGCGGGACGCATCCGTGGGAGATGTAGGAGGTTTCCTCAACGAAGATGTGTTGTTGAAGAGTGAATCAGCAAAGGCTGAGATGAGTGAATGGAGAATATGGTGGCTAATGAGCCGTCGACGACAATGTTGATGACGGATAAAGATCCATTGGTGACAGAGTCCTTCTGGCGAGGACGTGGATGGCTTAGAACCTTGGCAACAGTGGTGATTTTCTCTAGCATTCCGGAGATCAATGGCGGTCCTTCAAGCTATGGAGACGAGAACAATGTTTCTAGTGCAACGAAAATGTCCCGTATGTCAAACCATTTGTCCCACTCGCATTCCGGATCTCTGATCTTACCTATTTTGGTGACGCTCGGACATTCTTCAGCCAAATACACAGCATGTGACCCCCCAAGTGCTTCTCGCAGGTAATCTCCTATCTGAATAACAGGCCCTTCGTTGAAGTGGTTTGATAGGGTCCATGTGAGGGGCTTCCAATCTACCTTGAATGGTCCTTTGAAGCCTAGGCCAAACCTACGGTTCGGCCTAATTTCTTTTGGCGGTTTGAGCCTACCCTGTAACTGCGCGCCCAAGCCCTTGCCCTGTTGGTAGCCGATATTCCTCATAATCTCCCAACCTTTGGAGTGAAAACAGAGACATGATGTTGCGGTTGCCCTGACCGGCTCCTTTGATGCTAGTGGAACGTGAGATAAATCACGTACATCCAGCAGTGACAATATGGGCCGATGAGACGGCCAAACAGAGGGCAGAGAGGTGTTGATAGCATCCACTGTGTGAAGGACAGGTGTACTGACCACTTTAATAATCCTCCCATTGTAAGAAAACTTCAGGCACTAATGGTTGGTGGAAGGCACAGCGTCCATGGCTTCGATGTAAGGGCGACCCAGTATAGCCTTGAATGTGGGGTCCATGTCGAGGACATGGAATTCTGTGGGAACTGACATGGGGCCTAGCTCTGCCTTCAGAATAATCATCCCCTGCGGCGGTCTTTTACTATTGTCATAAGCCGTGACTGTGATCGAAGAAGGTCTTATTTGTTCCTCGTTGACCCCACACAACTGAAGGGTGTCCATGGAGATCACATTTATGGACGCACCCGTGTCTACAAGGCACGGGTTTATGGATACCCCATTAATTTTTATTGAAATGCACAATGCATATTTCTGAGCTTCCTTGGGAGCGAGCTTGTAGTTGTGGAACATGATGGCTGGTTGTGTGTCTGTTGGGGTCAGGACGGTCGAAATCTTCTCCACAGGGAGGTCCTCATTAACCATGACCTTTTGGAGATACTCCATTAAGGTTGCCTGATGGGATGTGGATCTTTGGAGCAGTGTTCGCGACCTATTTCTTTCTTTCGCGGGTCGATCGACCAACTGACTAACTGGTAGTCAAATGACCGATTGACGACGCGGGCGTGCCAGTCACATGAGTGACGATTTTATGATGCGCTCATTCTGACCCATGTCGGGCGAGTGTGAGGTTCGGTCGGGACCAGCAGTCCGCCATACCATAAAGGTTATGGCGTTAATTACATCCCCCACGAGGAGGGAACACCTTTGATTAATTGACGAGATATCGGGCTGTCGAAGCCGAATAAAAAAAAGTACATGATGACCATGACGAAGGCATGCGGGATGCATTTATTTATCATGCAAAGGATGCGTAGTTCATAGAATTAGAGATCCTGGATACGTGGCGGAGGACGTAGGTCCGAAGACCACCACCGCGCATAGCGAAGACTTCCGATCGGGCGTAACCCGACCTTCTATCGACGCCATTCGATATACCCAAGGATCTATGCAAGCATGCATATGTAACGTTCATGACTAGATTAGGCATGACAATAGAGTTATGAAAGCAGATGGTAATCGACCACATTTATTACCCCTCATTGAGAAGAGAGAAGGTAGCACAAATATGATAGCGAGAGCAAAATGCTAACGGACATAGTAATGAAGACATGATGACCATATAGTTCGGACTCGCTAGGCCCTTCTTTTATTCAATTTATTACCAGCTATGGCTTATCGGCATCGACCCCGAGAGACGAGAATTGCCTTGGGGAAAATGAGCGATTCAAACGGCAACATGTTTCAAAACCGGCGTGACCACGCGAGAGGTAACTCATACGGCGCGATAAAACATAGGTATAGATGGCTAATACGGCGCGGCCCCATAACCGGCTAAAACGGCGCGCAAGGGAATGGGGCGCGCCGGAAAGGCGCAAGGAAATTTTTTTTGATTATGAGTGTGGGGTTAACCCAGCGCGGGGGGGGGTACCGCACCGGTTTAAGGCGCGCCGGTTAAGACCACGCCGTATTAGCCCTATTTTTGTTGAATTTTGAACTTTTTCAAATTTATTAAACTCCCATAGAACATTTTAGAGTTGTTTAGGCCAATTGATTGTTTGATTGAAGCCCAGAGCCCTCTAGGAATGAGGGAGAAAGTCAGTGCGAGGTTCATACTCAAGCACTGAGGTAATTAGATTCAGAATGAACATCTCATCCACTTTAGTTATGCTAAATCTATCTAAAATTTGGCAGCATCTCCCCTGAACATGAAGAGTTGCAGGGGAGAATTGGGGTCATGCTCACTCGTGGAACAAGCCCCTTAACCGCCGGTGTGCACGAAGGCAGCCAGCAAACCCCATTGGATGGAATACCCCGAGGACTAGCCTGCTAGGGGCACCAAAGTTCCATAGGGAGAAGAAACAGAGAGATGAAGCCGTTGACGATGGGAGCAGCGCCCCGAGGGCTAGCCTGCGAAGGGTGGATGACCCACAGTGTATGACTTATCCCTTAGAGGGACTGACCATTAGGAAGATGGAACTCCGAGGGCTAGCCTACGAGGAGCATACATCCCCGGTCTTCATTGGGTCTTGAATTGTTGGGGTCGAGCTCGTTGAGCCAAGACCCCTCTGTTGCTATCTACTGTGGGCTCAGGGGGAAACGCTTGCCATCAAGGGGTAGGGTTCTCAGTTGCCCAGCAGTTCCGTGGAGCTACGTGGGGAATGTTCCCCTTCCCGGGTGATCGAGACGATGAGAAAACCTCGGAACCATTCAGATGATGATGAATAGGGGTGGTAAATGCATAAGTGAGACGGGCCCGCGGCAGGGGCATATGCTCGAACAGTTAGAAAGCGACGTTCAAGGGATGGACCCTGCACATGGTGGAGAGAGGCACGCGCAAAAGCACGGCTCCATCCGAGAAGAAAAGGGGATGCGAGAACCCTTGAGTCAGACATGAAGATGAGCGAAAGAGAAGCCCCCGGGGAGGGGTATTTCTGTAGCCCACGATGACTCGGGGCATGCTAGGAACTTCAGGGAAAGCGGAATCAGAGAACGATGCAAAGAAAGCCTCATACGCACGCATTGGCATACATAAGAAAGGGGAGGTGAAGATCATTCATTCAACCCGTTAATCCCAGCATTCAGCATATATATATATATATTACCATCCCAGAAATGGGAATGGCTCAGCATTTACATAATCAGAACATGGCACCAGCACCATCGCTCGGTCGCCGTTCGCCGGTAGCAGAGGCAGGGGGATATGCAGAGCACAACAGCGGAGAAAGAAATAAAAAAGAATCGCATGGAAGGGGGGAGGAGAATCGGCTCATATCATCGCCGCTCCTTCCCCGTCGCTTACATTTGATGTGCAGAAATTTCGGAAGAGGGAATCTACAGAAAGCAGAAAGAGGACCGGCGCCGGCGCCCACCTGTTCCTGGAATAGGGTATCAGGGAGGAGGAAGACGATCGGCGGAAGCTTCAATCAAGGAACCCTACTCCCTCTCGGCTCCCTTTCTTTTCCTTCTTCCCGAAAGCCCTCTTCCTTTTTTCCTTCTGTCTTTTTTTCTTCCGTCCCCCCTCTCTCTTCTCTCTTTTCAAACAGCCACACATATATATAGGGGGTGAGTTCAAATCTTCATCCGGCGTGAGATCAACGCGCCGGGAAGAGGCTTCAGCAAATTAGCGTGCCGGTCTTGGAGGGCGCCGGCTTAACGGGCGCGCCGTATTAGCATTTCCCGCGCGTTGTAGGTTAGTCGATGAATCCGTAGATGATCCCGGAGGTCACCGTGAACGTTTATCTTGCCAATGCCCATCGAAACCTTGACGAGGTGTTTTGTGGAGCCCCTCGGCTGACGTGCGACCGTTCTCGAGACTCCAGATAGCTTTGGTTTGATCGTACGGGCTTTCCGCTAAAACGGCCTGCGGCTCTATGGTTCGTGCTGCTGGCTCAGTCTGGCTCGTACCTAGAGCTCTCTAGGGGGTTGGATAACACCAGAGATAGTTCCGCCTATGATGGGCGATCATTTGGCCACTAATGGGCCCATCTTGTCAGGAAGTCGTACCCATGCCGGGTGATCAAGATCTTCCGCTGACAGAGCTTTCGGTCCTCCATCTCGGAGAGCCAGGGGGGACTCCTTTATCTTCAGGAGGGCCTTTCATGAGGTGGGTAGCCACCGGGTAGACCGTTGTCCTTGATCGGACAACAGGTGTAATGTATGCGGCACGACAGAGTCGATGCCAGTTCATTGGGCAGGCTTGGTCGCACTGCCGGTTGGTTGTGAATTCATCTCGGCTCTCCTGAGGTGACGTCCCCATGCTCATACGGAGTGACTTGAGGCTCTGGAAGCTTGAGAAGTCTTCAATATGTTGATCTTTACCGACTTCCGTGCTTCAACGGGCCGGGTCCTTCGCCTTTGTGGTTTGGTCACCGACGATCATATTTTGGGTGCCAACAAATGCCCCCCAGACGTGGGTGTTGCGAGCAAGGCACGAGTGCAGCAAGGCCGATGGATGAATTTCACCCGGAATGATCTCCTCTTCGGTTGACAGAGCTGGGGACGGCCCATAATCCGCCACGGACGTTAATCCGGCGTCGTTTGTATTTTAATACGGCGCGAGATTGCTTCGGCACGCCCTTGATTTTTAGATGTTAGTCTGGCGCGCTTCTGGCCCTTTGGGTTTTTAATACGGCGCGGCCCTGGGTGTTTGCTTGCTAATCTGGCGCGGCCGATTCCGGCGCGCCTTTTGTTGGGGGGATGTTAATTCGGCGCGCAAAATAGCGCGCCGGATTAACCACAGGGGTCCCCCCCATATATATTTTCTCCTTCAAGTTTTTCCTTCATCGCCTCTCATTTGCAAGTTTCCCTTCTCTCTCCTCCCTTTCTTCTCTCCCTCTGGCGCCGAGCGAGTTGAGGGTGAGAGCGGCGACGGTCCTTCAGGTGAGTGGAGACGCTGTCTATTTGGGGTTTCAAAACCCTTTCTTTGGGCCCCGGGAGGCTTCTAGCAGGGCTTGCCCTCGGCGCTGTTTCCCTGGGTGTTCCCTTTGGCCTCGGTGTAATGTCGATGGCTGCCTTTCAGGGACCGTTCCTCAGTGGACGTGTTCCCACTTTTCTTTGGCAATCCCCTGTGCTGGGGAGACTCTGCCGAAATTTTGTCAGAAATTCACCTTTGATTAGCTATTTTCTAACTTTTGCTTTTGTTTGGTATGCCTTTTTTTTTGCAGCTATCATGGCATCCAGCTCTTCTTGTCGCGCTGTAGTGACATGGGAGAATGTCAATTCCCTCGACTGGGGGCACGGCCAAGTGGCTATAGTCGCGGAGTCTTCGGATTCAGAGACGGACACTGTAGACACCAGCCGTCTCCTTATCCTCGGAGGTGACTCTTTTCATTATGACAGAGAGAGCGTGACCAGGAGGGATTATCCCAAGGACAAGCACCTGATGTCCCTTCTTCAACGCTTCAACCTTCAGGGGAAGAGGGATGTGTTCGCCGTTCGGAAGGTCGAGCAGGCCTTGCTGGTGGAGAGAGACAGCCTGGCAGAATGTGTGATGCGGGGAAGACCCATCTATCTCCCCGGGGAGGTCAGGAAGTGGAGCATTGTGCTGGGGCTGCAAGACCTGGCTCCGACAGATGGATTGCTGACGAGGGCTCCCGAGTTTGTACCCGCTCGGTGGAATGACTCCGCAGGCAGAGTGGATCGGGAGAAGCCGATCTTTGGTTTATTCCTTGCCCCATTGAGGTGGGGATATAGAGACGAATCGTTCTTGCTGGACTGCTTGGCGGTTCGCTTCAAGCACCAAATATCAGTGGGGTGGTTTGCTGAGCTGAAAGCTACAGACGCTCATGCATTCAGGCCCGGAGCAGTGGAGTTCACAGATTACGTGTTGCATCATTACGCTCCTCTTCTGACCAGGGCCGGCATATATCATAGAGTGTACGCTTCAAGGTACCGGTACCCAATCTCACGGGGCTTGTGTTGTGGAATGATCGAGGTATTTTGCCCCGAATATAACACTTTCTACACTTTAGAGGGGGAGACCTCTTTAGACTTGTGGAGTCTATCGCAGCTCAGCGGCCTACCCATTGACGGGGAACCGTATGAAGAAGTTTGCTGGCCTTACTGGTTGAAAGACCAGACCGACGGCGACGGTCGGTATTTGGCGGGCTACGCCTATCGGTATCTGATGAAGGCGTATCGCACCCTTTTTCATTCGTTGCACGATACGAGGGAAGCTCGGAAGCCGAGCGAGAAGCGAAGAGTGCGGATGGGCGCCTGACTTCAATATTTCTTCCAGGGGAAGAATAAGTATGAAGATTTTCTCCAATAGCACCAGTGGCCCAGAAGTGGAAGAAGAGGGTGCGACGCCAGGCAGCTTCATCATCTTCTTCGAAAGGAGGGCAGGGGGAAAATCCAAACCCCACTAGTGTTGATGCAGTCACTCACTGTGATGCATACTTGGTTTATTGGCACTGTTCTTTCGCTCTTCCGCAAGGTGACGAGAGCGTGATCAGGGCGGAAGCCATTTATCCGGCCTGCCTTATGGCTTGGGGTACCAAGCTGTCCCTTTGCCCAGTGGCTTTGTGCCTCATTTACAAGATGTTGGGAGACTTGCACAAGACGCGTCTCCCCAGAAGCCTTCGGACGGTCGGCCCGTTACATTTCTTTAATGCTTGGGTCTGCTCCCTGTTTCCGGAGGCAACTCCTCGGGCATTACAAGCGGTTCCTCTGGTCCCGCGTATGATAGAGTTTGCGAGTGTTGAGCCATCTTTACTAGCGGAGCAACTCTACGCTATTCGGGGTAAATTGGCCCATATTCCCATGGATTCGCCCGTGGTTCTTCATTTCTGGAGCTTAGCTGCCCATTCGAGCCCGCTGACGAATAGGATGAGGCAGTGCAAGCTCTTTGAAACTGAGGAGTACATCCATCCGATTTCCAAGGCCAAATATACCAAGCATATTCTGGAGCCAGATTTGATTGATTGGGCACTGGCCATCAGGCCTAGCGTCCTTGTATTTCGCAAGAGCGGCATTCTGTGGTTGGAGCCGTATTACCCGTTCCGCTTCAGTCGGAACTTTGACTACGACCAGCAGATTCCACATTCTTCTTCACAATTTGCATTGCCCAACAGACATAGGGCCGAGTAGGTTTCAAACGACGATGCCCGAATATGGTGGGACTTTTTCCATCGTCATGAAGATGTTTCTTTTCGGGTGCCCGCCCCTGCGCGCTTCCCTCGCGTCACGCCTGAATACGTCAAGTGGTGGAACGCGCGGACGGGATTTTACAGGAACTCCCGGAGAGAGTGCTGGGCCGTGGCGGAGCACAGGTTTTTAGCTTCCCAGCCGGGCCAGTTCTTGACATTGACACCTCTTATTTGAAGAAGCTGAAGTCCTGGACCAACACAGAAGTGAAGGCCTATATGGAGGCCCGCAAGATTGTGAAGGGCCGCAAAATGAAAGTTGAACCGAAGCTGCCCCTGATCAACAAGGATGATTATGTGAAGACCCTTCGGGGTTTATGCCGGGTAAGCAGTGAGAGGGTGATTCTCCAACAACTCCCTTTACCGGTAGAGGAGCCCATCGCGGCTGTGGCCAACTGGCGTCCCGAGGTGGATAGGTTGTATCCCTATCGGACTTTCATTCGCAAGGAAGACAGGCGGGATGCCTTGTACGACAACACCCCCTGGCTATTTGGACTCCTTCGGTCGCATGGCCCGTCGGTGGGCGGTCCGAGTGAAGCCATCCTGGACCATCCTCTTCAGATCTCATTCAAATATGCAGACAGGTGGGGGCTGGACCACCTGAGCCTGTATTATCTCCTATCCTCTCATGGTCATCAGGACCTGGCGCTACTGGCCGAGCCGAGCGAAAAGATTGGAGATCTATGCTGGCTTATTCGCGAGGCGGCTTCGAGGGACAAAACGCCGTCGCTATTCTATTGGCCTCTCTTCCCCTTCTATACGGGACCGGCAAGTATGTTTCATTTCTTCTTTCAGGCCTTTTGGCCAGCTTCTTCTTTTCATTGTGGTGTGCCATTCTCACCTTCGTGCATGTGCAGTCCGACCGACTTCGGAGGAGACCCGACACTTCAGGGAGCTGATCATAAAGGCCCAAAAGCCAACATATTTTGAAGTTCCTGAACCTGCCCCGACCACGACGCCACTGCCTCCTGGGGATTCGAGGAAGAGGACTCGGTCTCAGCTGAGGGAGGCCGTCGGAAAGGCAAAAGAGGTGGTGACCCGGGTGACACGGGCACGTCGAAAGAAGGCTGCAGAGAAGGAGTCGGCAACCGTCCTTCCTTCGGTTGTATCCTTTGAAGAATTTGAAGCTTCCCGTGCACAAGGGCTAGAGGCTGAAGGTAGGCTCTTTTCCTTTTCAAAGTGCATTAGCTTGTTTCGACTGCCTTGGCTAGCCCATGCTGACGGTTGCTGACACAGTTGCCGCGGTCGTCGGGCTGGGGGCGACGGTAGATGTAGCGGCTAGGGACGGGGCAGAGGAAGTCCCTACTACTCCCGTAGAAAGGGATCTGCCCTCTCCAACACCCAGGTAGGAGATGGAAGGTAATCAATAGTTTAGTTGCGATAGCACCGCGAGTCTTCATGTCTTTAGCTAGCTTGACCCCTTCTTGCCGTAAATTGCAGTTGATATACAACCGTCATTGCTTCCGGGCTCGGAGGGTGTAGAGGAGACGATCCCCTCGGGGCAGGGCGGACCTGCTCTTGAGGTATCATCTATTGTTGCCCCTGGTGCGGAGAGCACCGGGGAAGTTCCTGCCGAGGGTGATGCTCTTGCTGGCGAGGCTCCTACTCCGACGGCGGAGCGTCCTGAGAGAGCAGAGGGGTCCTCTTCCTCTGAGCAGGTAGATTATGGTGGCGGCTCCAGTGACGAGGAGATTTCACTGATTGATCTTGAGACCGATGATGCCGAGGCGTCCTCGGCCTATGAAAGTGATTATCCGACTTTCAGCCCGGCCCGGTTGTCGTGGGGCAGTCCCGAGCCGTCATTATCACTTGAGAGTGAAGAAGCCGGTGCCGGGGGAGCTGCTCTTAAAGATTTGAGCTTAGTACCCGCTGAGGTAAGGACCTACCTAGGGTCGGTGTTCACTGTTCTTCTTTATCTTCCCTCTAGCCTCATTTTTTAATGTATATATATTTCTAATGCAGGCTGAGGTGGCGCTGCCAACTATGACGGTGCAGATACCACTCCCGGCTCTGGGAACGGGCCATGTAACTCTCCCGTCCGTCATGCGGCCCATCGCATTGCGATACCCAAAGGACTATGCAGCAGCCATGGTTCCAGTCGGCCCGGAGCACTCGTGGAAGTTGACAGTTCGGCGGCAGCCGGAGATTCTCCATCAATGGAGACTGCACAGCAGTCAATTCTGAAAAGGGTGGTCCTGTTGAGATAGAAGCCGGAGAGATTATTGAAGAACAGACATCTTCGGCTCTTGACGCTCCTGTTGGACCTCCATCCCAGGGGGCAGGAAAAGAGATTGTTGTTATTGAGGCTCCGGCCACCGTATCTGCCAGCGCGCTCGTTCCTCACAGCAGTGGACTGCAGCTCATGCCATCGTCATCTTCCGGGACGGCCGATGACATTTGGGCTACCGTGGATAGCAGAGTGGAATTTGAACTACCCGAGACGTCGCCACTAGGTCTTCAATCTTCAAGTGACCTTGTGTGGCAGTTTCTGGGGACCCTCCGGCAGACCGTAACGGCCAGCAGGGATTTAACTTATGTTCAGCTGAGGGGCTTGATAGAGCATCTATCCCACTCGCTGTTGGCCTTTGGTTGTCCCATGGATGACTAGACTCCACGGGTGATCCTGCTCCTGAAGTATGTAAACAGGAGGGAATTTCTAGGCCGGGAAGCAGCTGACCAGCTGGCGGCCATATCATTGGAGCGGGCTGAAAGCCGGGCAGCTCTTATTTCTTTGCAAGAGACTGCGGCGAGGATGAGGGATGAAGCCAATACCTCTTTACAGCGCCGAAGTTTCTTGACGGCCAGGATGGCGGCATTACAGGCCGAACTTTCAAGGGTAGAGCCAGAACTTGAAGAAGTAGACCGTCTGGGAGTCCAGAGGGTGGAGGAAGCAGAGATGGCCGAGGGACAAGCTGCTTCCCTCGGGGAGAAGCTATCCGAGCTGGAGGCCACCGAGTTCAGATTGCAAGAACTGACCCGTCATCCTTCCCTGGGTATTCCTGCGCTGGAGGACATCTTCCGACGCCCTCTGCCGTAGTATCTTTTTCTTTATTTGCTCCCTTTTTGACGCACTTTATGTACTCCGGGGAATGGCCTGTGTAACATGTACCTTTTACTTCATAGTAATGGAAAATCTCCATCGTGCTTTTTGAATGAAGACTCCATCTTGTCATTATTCTTTTCTCTTCCATTCGCCCGTTGTTTCTAATCCGAGTGTATGAGTCACTAGGGCAGGAGAGCGCTCACGCCTTCAGCAAAGGGGTGAGGTGTTCGCTCCACCGCGCTGTGACTTTTCTCGAGACTAACAACGGCCTATGCCAGCCGAGAGTCCGGGGCACTCAAGACGGGATATCAAAACTGACGGGTAAGCGGTCCTACCGAGGATGGCAAGACCCGAGAATGGGTAGCGACCGGTCCTGTCGATGATGACGAAGGTCGAAAAAGGGTAGACGGTCTTGACGATGATGACAAGAACCGGACTAGGGTAGCGACCGATCTTGCCGATAGTGACAAGGGTCGAAAAGGGTAGACGGTCTTGCCGATGGTGACAAAAACCGGGTAGGGTAGCGACCGATCTTGCTGATGGTGACAAGGGTCGAAAAGGGTAGACGGTCTTGCCGATGGTGACAAAAACCGGATAGGGTAGCGACCGATCTTGCCGATGGTGACAAGGGTCGAAGAGGGTAGACGGTCTTGCTGATGGTGACAAAAATCGGGTAGGATGTAGCGACCGATCTTGTCGATGGTGACAAGGGTCGAAAGGGGTAGACGGTCTTGCCGATGGTGACAAAAACTGGATAGGGTAGCGACCGATCTTGTCGATGGTGACAAGGGTCGAAAGGGGTAGACGGTCTTGCCGATGGTGACAAAAACCAGATAGGGTAGCGACCGATCTTGCCGATGGTGACAAGGGTCGAAAAGGGTAGACGGTCTTGCCGATGGTGACAAAAACCGGATAGGGTAGCGACCGATCTTGCAGATGGTGACAAGGGTCGAAAGGGGTAGACGGTCTTGCCGATGGTGACAAAAACCGGATAGGGTAGCGACCGATCTTGCTGATGGTGACAAGGGTCGAAGAGGGTAGATGGTCTTGCTGATGGCGACAAAAACCGGGTAGGATGTAGCGACCGATCTTGTCGATGGTGACAAGGGTCGAAAAGGGTAGACGGTCTTGCCGATGGTGACAAAAATAGGGTAGGGTAGCGACCGATCTTGTCGATGGTGACAAGGGTCGAAAAGGGTAGACGGTCTTGTCGATGGTGACAAAAACCGGATAGGGTGTATAAGTGGGATATCAGATGAAGGTTCCGCCTCGGCTTTGTAAATGGCCTTTCGGACGGAGGATGGTTCATCACTATTCATCATTCATTTTTATTCACATTACTGACCTAAGCGCCCTTTCGGGTTTTCACCGAGGCCAGCCCCCTCTTGCTTTTGCCCGCGCCCCCTTTCGGGTTTTCACGCGGCGGGGTACCTGATTTTGCCTGCGACGCCCTTTCGGGTTTTCGCCACAGCTGGGTTATAGCCATTTTTGTACTTGTCCTGATATAGGAGCAAGTCTGGCGAGGCATCTCTATTTTTAACCCCATTTTCTTTGCTTTCTTTTTTTTTGAATTCGGGATGCAGAAGAACTGGACCACGAAAATGTTGGCTGGCCTTGTCGATGATGACAAGGATTGGATCCTGCTTCGGATCGTCGACACCGGATAGATGTCGAATCAAAGGATATGGTCTATTAACAAGGATGTAAGATCCGAGTTAGGGGTAAAGATCGACCGATCTCGCCGATGATGACGAGGGTCAAATGTGGGTTTATTAATCTGCATAGGTTATTGCCGAAACAAAGGTGGGTTTATTAGCAAGGACGGAAGGTCCAAGTTTAGGGGTAGGGATCGACCGATCTCGCCGATGATGACGACGGTCGACCATGGGTTTGATAAAGGATTTCCGGTGGGTCTTTGATGATTGTCCCTTTCGGAGTTCCCTTGAGTGGAGAATAGGAGCGGAACTTAGAAATTACCATTTTACTGACTTAAGCGCCCTTTCGGGTTTTCGCCGAAGGCAGCCCCCTCTTGCTTTTGCCCACGCGCCCTTTCGGGTTTTCACGCGGTGGGGTACCCGATTTTGCCTGCAGCGCCCTTTCGGGTTTTCGCCACAGCTGGGTTATAGCCATTTTTACACTTGTCCTAATATAGAGCAAGTCTGGCGGGGTATTGATAAGTGTGTATTTTTCCTTGTTAATTCATCATTATTCACATTTTTATGAGCTTAAATTATGATCAATATACACTTCTCACACTTATTATTGATTTTGTATAAAATGTTTAATTTTCTGAAATTAAATAAATTTTTATGATAATTTTTATGTATTTATGCAGGCACGCAGTTTGAGAAAAACTCCAAGAAAAAAAGAAAATAAAAGAAAATAAAAATTATATTTTGGATGGGCAAAAAGCTCGAGGATTGGTTCAAAAAGAAAAGAAAAAAAATTAGAACAAAAAATAAAATTATTTGCTATTTTTTTGGAATTTTCTAAGTATATATAGATATATATTTATATAATATATATATATTAATATTAAAAAAAATTCAAACCCGCCCCGCCCCCTTCCCGCCTTCGTCGCCCGGCACGGGCGACGAGGTCGGCGAAGGGGCGGGCAGGGGGTGCGTGGCAAGCGAGCAGAGGCGGCGGGGCTCGGCAGGTGGGCTCGGCAGGCCGGGACACGCGGCAGGCGGAGGGGGTGCACGGCACGCGGGCGCAGCGTGCGCCACGCGCACACGCGGCAGGCGCAGAACAGGCGGCGCACGGGGGTCCACCGAGCCGGCCGCCTAACAGTCGGCGCAACGTGCCGGCAGAGAGAAAAGAGAGAGAATAAGAGAAAAGAGAGAGAAAAAGGGCTGTAAAAATTCCAAAAAAAATCCAAAAAAATCAGAAAAAATGACAAAAGGTGCAGCACACTCCAGCCTACCAAGTTGGGTCAAAATTAGGTGCATTTGAGTGTTTTATATGAGCAAGAAGAGATTGTAAACCCTATATAAAGGTGGTATCACTTGTAATGAAAAGAGTTAGTTGGTTGTTAGAGTTAGAACTAGATGGAGTTAGGGAGAGAGCTAGCTATGGGCATTTGTAATGTAAGTTAGTTATTTACATTTCTGAAGTTTTTGATTGTTTAAGTTGTGTTTTTCCAAGCTTTTGAAGTCAAATTTGTAAGTTGAATTTATTGCAATACAAGTTTCATTTTGGCATTCAGTCTTTTCATAGCCTTATTTCTCATTATTGTGATCCTCATTTCAAATTTTTGTCTTCATAAAAGTTGTTCCTGTTTAAGTTTTCTTCAACTTCTCTGTTTAGCATTTCTTCAAATTCGTCCAAATTCATAGAGTTAAAACCCATTTTCTTAAGTGCTATCCTGTGCATTTACTGTTCATCTGTGGTGATACCTTCTTCCATTCATTCATTTTGAAGTCTTTCTAGTCCTCAAATAACTCTGAGTTCTTCATAAGAGTTGTTCCTCTCTTGTATCTCTAAGTTTTATTGTTATTGCACTTTGTCAAATTCCTCTTCCTTTGAGCTTTAGAATTAAGTTTTCTAGGTGCTGGTTTTCTGTCAGTTACTGTTCATCCGAACCAATAGGTCATAGTTTTTCAAGTTTTTCATTGTCTTCCTCTCATTTTCTGATTCTGTGTTCTTCATCAAGTTCTTCTTCATTCTCTATAACTTTCATATTTTCCATTTTGTCTAATTCCTTCTAGATTTCAAATTATTCTTTGCCTTCCAAACCTCTATTTCAATAGATTTCTGTTGTAATTGCCACTTGTGTTTCCACTTATGTTTTGTTTCAATTTCAATCCAAATCTTTTCTTCACTGTTTCTTCACACATACCCGAAGCGGTAAGTCATCTTTGAATCATCTCACGGCGTCGACTTCCAAGGCGGAGCGATCTTCATCAAAGGCTCGGCGAGGAAGCGACGGCGTTCTTCATCAATAGGCTAAACTTTCCTTAACTTATCTCTTGTTATTTAAAGTTGCAATTTCAATTCCATGTCGTTTTAATCGCACGCCAAATACAAAAATTTGCTTTTCCAAACATAAGGGTATTTCCAACGTGAGCTAAAATCAACTATTCTCTCCCCGTGGGATCGACCCGTATTCACCACTGTACTCGTATTTTCAACATCATTCGAGTGAGTGAGTGCGGTTATAAATTTGTGTGGCACGGCATTTTTAAACGACGACTGTCGAGCGAGCATCAAATTTTTGGCGCCGTTGCTGGGGAATGAATTATGTTGATAGTTGGATATTCTTGTGTTTGGTGTATATATGTGAATATTAATTTTGCTCTTTTTACTTGTGCAGGAAAATAAAAAAAAATCGCCAATCAAAGAAAGCGGAAGATCGGACATGAAATCTTATGGTTATGAAACGGTGTTGAAAGCCCGGCAGCATTGCTAAAGGGCTGAAATCAAGAAACAGGTTCTATCTTTCCACTTTCTGAAAATTTTTTACAAAAATCTGAAAATTTCTTGAAAACTATATAAAAATAAAAAAACAATCAAAACAAAAGAAAAATTTTCATGCTGGTTAGTTAGGTTCATTAACTAAAAACAAAAAAAAATAAAAAATCTTCATTTGTACCAAATAAAAGACCTCATTGCAAGAGTAGAAACTACACTTTCATGCTCTAGGTCATGCATCATTTAGCTTAGAATTTATCTTTGTTTAATTTCTGCATTGCATTTTGAAGATCGCGAGGGGCAAGGTACGTTCTACTGATCCCAATCTGGCATTCATTTTTGCATAAAGAACCCCTTGTTTGAAATTGTGGTGTGCATTTCATTTCAAAATACTTTAAGGGCAACACCCCTAACAAGATAAGGTGGGGATTTCATCACCCTCCCTTAGCCCGAAAACCACAATTTCCTTGCATCTCTGCATTACCTAGGCCTTAATAAAAGTCAGTAGACGTTGGCCCTAGGATCACACTGTGATTCCTGTGATATTTAGGTTTATCCTCTTATGAAAACTGGTGTCTAAGGCAAGACGGTCGGATGGCAAACGCTTTAAGCGGGATTGTGGTTTTGTATAATAAGGTCCCTACGAAAGTAGGGGGAACCTCCCACTTCCCCACCCCTTACCTGGCCGGTGGACATACTGAGGGTGAATTTAAGTTCATTTTAATCACTTTGTGAAACCACATTTGTAGGTCTGAGTCGCATCTAGGTCATTAGGATAATTTGTGTTAACTTGTTTGTGTTTGCATAAAAAAGTTTTGAAAAATTGAAAAAAAAATATATATATAATTTGAAATACTTAAAAAAAATGTAAAAACAATTCATTTTATGGCCATTCATCTTGGAGGGAAACCCACGCCTATGAAGGAGCATTTTTATCCTTCTTCTTACAAGCCCTCCACCTGTATTCAACTCCCCGATATTCACGTTGATCAATATGAGATTCGCCCTAGCCTCATCCAGATGCTCCCATCTTTTTATGGAAATCTCAATGAAAATCCTTATAGGCATCTAGATGATTTTCTAGAAGTTTGCTCACTGATCAAAATTCAGAATTTTAATGATGATGCCCTTAAATTAATTTTATTTCCATTCTCGTTAAAAGATAAAGCAAAATGTTGGTTAAGGAGTTTTCGAAAGATTATCAGGACTTGGGAGGGTATGCAGTCAGAATTTTTAAAAAAATTTTACCCCATAGGCCAAACCAACATGATGAGAAGGGCGATTACAGGATTTACTCAACGTCCGGGAGAGCAACTTCATGAATCTTGGGTGAGATTAAAGGAGCTAGTGAGTCAATGTCCACATCATGGGTTGCCCAGATGGCAAATTATCTTTACATTTTATGAGGGGTTATCCAATTTTGATAGGCAGATGGTGGATATATATTGTGGAGGGGCATTTTTAAGCAAAAGTGAAGATGAGGCATATGATCTATTTGAGATTTTGAGTGAAAATTCAATAAATCGTGCCTCTATCTCATCTCATCAACAACTTGTAGGACATGTCAAACAGGCGGAAAACCCAATCCACACTTTCATGGAAGTGTGTGAATTCTGTGCCAGTCTCACTCACCATGTGAGTGAATGCCCTACTATAGCCCGACTCTCTCCCGTCATCCAAGCACAGGTCCAAAATTCCCTAGGATTCTCTCAGCTCGAGCATGTTGCAGATGATGATAATCTTGGCTGAAGTAATCACACAAATTTGCTTTGGATGGATTCAACAATCCAAACCCATTTGTCTACACCTCTACCCCAAGCAATTCACGAGCAGCCCATGTATACTCAACTTCATCTCAACTCATCTCACCCCGATTTCGGACTCAATGTCAATACTAAGGGTGATTCACTGGGCCACTACTTTGAAGCTCAAAGCGTGTACTCTCAGTCTACTTACCATGACCCTTCGTCAAAATTCAACCAACCCCCTCGATACGTGAATGATGATGATGATGATCCGATGCCTGGCATTGTGGCTCAAGATATCATTATTGGGAGAGAGGGGGAGTGCGCAAGCCATACCATGATGAAGGAAGGGACGGAATTAGGGGATGAATTAAAGAATACAAATGATCCTATTGATATCATCACCCCATTCTTTGAATGTTTTGAGATTGAGAATATCACTGAGAAAATTAGAGGCCCAAACAACTTAATTGAGGATCTACATGTCGAGGAGGATTGCTTTATGATTAATAATCATGTTGATTTAGTGGAACTTAATTCTCCTCCCTTGGAAGAACTTGATGATGGGGCCTTGTTCGAAAAGTTTATATTTCATCTATCAACCCCATTTTTGAAAATTTGATTGAGAATCTTCAGGTGAGTGATGAGTATGATGAAAGCTCCGTCTTTGAAAAATTCCCATTTGATCTTACCTTTGATGAAGGGGCCGAACTGGAACAATTTACATTTGATCTTCCCAGTTCATTATTGGGAAATTTGATTCACAATTTTCGATTAAATGATGAGTGTGATAAAGGGGTTTTATTAGAAACTTTCAAATTTGATCTACCCATTGAGCCCGATCCCCTCATGTTTGAATCATTGGATCAATTTGATTCTGGACTCGTACTACCCCTGCCAGATGAGCCTCTTCCATATGACATTCTGGGACCTGAGGGGGATGGACCAACAATATTCACTTTTGATTTAACTCCCCATCAGGACAAGTTGATTAGTACCCTTCTAACACATGAGGCTGTTACTGGGAAGACTGTGGCTAATAATGACACTCTTATCCCTAAGCCACCGTTCGATGACCAAGTTCCCAAGGAGGAAGTAGTCAATAAAGAGGTCATCAGGAGGGACGATACAGGTGAAGGGGACCGATGGATTGATATTATGCAAGGGTTATACCTTGATCTTGACAAATTATTGGCCATAGATCATTTTTTGATCTCTAAAGCTGAAAACTGGATCGCACACAGGGTTAATGTTACAAACAATCATGTGCGAGTCCTGCCTCTTTCTAGCTCCGGTCCATACATGTCTACTCTTGTCTTCCAATGGATTAAGGGCTGGAATTTGAAGGAAGACAAGATCACGTGGTGGCTCATTCTGAATGCCACGCGTTGGTTAATGAGCTAATGAGCTCCATGGTGTCTGGCTGACGACATAAAAGTTAGCGCTTCTTAGGAGGCAACCTAAGTGATTTTTGTATGGTAATAAATTATTGTGGGAAATTAGATGTGTTGAGGGATTCGAGAGATAAGGACAAACGGAGAGCCAAGCAAAAAGTATTTTATTACACACAAAAGCAAACAAAAAGATTACATCGGAATCCACCTTCTTTCTTCACATTACTTGTCTTGCCGCTCTCTGGGGCAAGATTCTCTACAGGGTATTCCCAAGCCGAGAGCAGCGGTATTACTACCGCACTATGGATGCCGATCTGAGGGGGCAGCAAAGAAGCTACTGACACGAAAGCCACGCTCTCGTGCTCTTCGATAGCGTTCTTCGCCATCCTTCAGCCATTGCTCGGCTAGGCCGAGACTAGTCCTCAATTCAAAAAGTTGGGCCTCCAGGGCCCTCTTTTCCTCTTTCTCGGCCGATCTCTTGGCTTTCTCTCTGTCTCTGTCCTATTCTCTCTCAGCCCGTTCTCTCTCTCTATCTTCTCTTTCTAATTGAAGGGTGATTCTCAACTCCACAGCGTCCCTTGAAGAATCCTCATCTGGACGACGCTGTAGTTCTTCTTCCAGCTCAGTTATTCTAGCTTCCTTCTGAGTGGCATTTGCAAGTGCCTCTTGTGTTTCTTTCTCCTGCCACACATTTCATCTCAGGCAAATAGCAATACTTGAATAAGGGATGTTAAATGGTGAAATCATCACCTGTACAGAAAGCATCCCTTCTGCCTCTGCAGCCCGTTGTGTGGCATGAGCAAGTTGCTCGTGGAGTTGATCCAGCTCGGATGTGGGAATCCATAGACTGGAAGAAACACCATCTGCTCCCATCGTCGAAGAAACTGCATCAATCTGAGCACGCTGCACATGTAGTGACATTAAGTGGTTAACGCCCTGAATCTCAAAGCCTACCCGGAATATGTACTGAAATACTTACTGATGAACCTAGAGCCGCTCTGGTATCACTCAGCTCTTGCTCCGTGTCCGCCAGACGAGCTCGTAAGTTCGTTATTATAGTATCACGAACATCCTACAGTTATGGCTTTTGAGTTCACAAACAAAGAACAAAAAATTTAAAAACAACAAAATGTAGAAGATACAAGCATGGTTTCCTTACCTCTACAAGCCCTCCAGGCTGGAGCCTTTCTGCATACATTGCTCTGTAGAGGCGTAGGTAATCATCGCTATCTTGTGCTTGAGATTCCACGAGTGTGCCTCCCCGTTGCCAATCTTCATATTGTTCGGGGAAGCGCACTCTCCAATCAACACAGGTGGCTGGTCCACGCATCTGCCTTCCGACGCTAGGTGACATGGTCATATCCACCCATTATTGAGCCAGCCCTAGGGTCCGCATAGCTAATCGCAGCCTGAGGGGCTCGATTTCATTTAAGCAATGGAGCCAGAGGTCCCGTCCAAACTGGGCGCGGCTTCCAATTACCCAAGGCTGGTCAACATCGACCATGTTCATGAAAGGCCTCCAGTTCACCTTTAATGGGTTACACGTATCTTCTCAGTTAAAAAAAATGAAATAAATGACAAAATAAAAAAAAATTGAGAAAACAATTATCCTACCATCGTTGCAGGGAACTCTTGCAACTCTCGCCTGAACACCATCAGTTGGTAGGGTAAAGGTGCAGTGCTCATGATGGGTTGCCACCGTCTCGCTAGAGGGACCGTCAGTGGTCGACAGTGTCGAGCCCTCCCCATTGGAAGGTAATAGTAGCTCCACAGCTACACCATCATGTGTCATTGATGAAAACACAAACAAAAATCAGAAACTAAAAACAAATTTTTTTTTTTCATTACCTGGATTAAAGGCGTAAACCCATTGAGTGTCATCTCTTTGTCTGTCCTTTGCGACAGACTTGTAAACAGATGTGCCAGCACAGTAGCTCCCCAGACGTATTGTCCTACTCTTTCCAAGTCTACGAGCAGTTCTAAGAAATGACAGTGGATACTGTCTCCCTTGGACCCCAGCAACAACTTGCCTAATAGAAAAAGGAGGAACCTCCTCAGATCCATATTGGTCCACTCCCAATTGCTGGTATCCATACAATACATAGCACGGGCACTTCTTTCTGCCCTTTCCATAAATTCATCTATGGACTCATCATCACGCGGACGCATGTCAGTAAGCCCTAAAGCTTCCATGATCGATGCCCTGGCTACTGACATGTTCTTCCGATTATCTAAGTCCATCCCCAACAAGTTATGGGCACCTTCACGGTAATCCGCGTAGGTGACACCAGTCACTGCTTCCCCATCTACTTTGAGGCCCGTGATTCGGACCACATCTTCCAAGCTGGGTACCATATGCCCCCACGGCATCAGGAATGCCCTACTTACCGGGTCCCATCTTTCACGTAGAGCTTGGATCAAGGCAAGGTCGATCTTGAGTGGCTCAATTCTGAGAAAGGGCCTGAATCCCATCACGTCCAACCCCGCTTTCTGGAAGTCCGGGAGCCCTCGATATGTAGCCACGACCAGCTCCCACGAGATGTGTGACTTCATCACACTCTACACATATGCCAGAAATGAGAAATGGGAAGCTTTCCAAAGAAAGAACAGAGAAGAAGAAAGGAATGAAAAGAATCACTTACAAGCTGTGGTAGAGTCCTTTCACTCACAAGTCCTTCAACTTCAGAGAATCTCCTGGCACTACTGCCCGATCTACTCCTCTTCGAGGAGCGAGACGACTCCCCTTCAGCTCTGAAGCTCGATTCACCCTCCATTCTGAACCTTGAGCAACACTCACTACTCCCCTTTGCAACCTTTTCACTCGACTCTACTCTCACAACTTCGATGTTCTCCAGTCGAGTGGGAAGGGGGGGTATTTATAGGATTGGAGAGCAAGTGATCTACATCTCTCATCATCACCCCTAACCATAGCCTTTGCGACACGTCATCCTCCCGTTAATCTCGCACCCACTCTACTATGTGGAGTGGTCAAGTCGGAGGCGTGTTTTATTGACTTTCTCTCTCTTGTTGGTCCAAAGATTTGTAATGTTTATTGTCCCGTTGTGGCCACCTTTCGCATAACACACGCATTGAGGGGACATTTCTGCGAGAAATCCGGCTCCGTAACTCACGTTGCCATCATTGGTCGATTCCTTTTGAAATACATGTTCATTGGGTCCCACTCCTTGTGTTAATTCCTGGCTTTTGATATGATTTCTTGTTTTAGTATGTTTATTTTTCAGTTGTCAGGACAAGCTGCACCGACGCCCTCGTCATTTTACCCCGCCATCAGGTTGTATCCTTCCATCCCAACTTTATTATCTCTTTACATGTCCTCTGATCTTTCTACTATTTATGCCATTGTGGACAATGTCATTTAAGTTGGGGGGGGGGAGATATTCAAAAAAAAAATCAAAAAATTTCAAAAATTTCTAAAACTTTCAACAATTTTTTTTTTACTTTCTTGAATTGTCATGTGAAACAACAGTTTTCCCCGAGTTGAATTTCTTGATTCATGTCGCATGAAAAGTGATTCTAGAATGGAAATGACTAGAGACACGGATAATGGATAATTTATTTACTCTAGCCATGGAAAACTGATTTAAAGAATCTCTTTAAAAGTTCAGATGCACTTTCAAAGAAAAGAAAAATCACGTTGCACGCTAATGAAACAAGAAGGACAAGCCTTCTGTTATTTTAGACAGACTGTTTGATATTCTGCATTTTCTGAAGAAGAAATATGTTAGAAGCTTTCTGCCATAGAAAGGTATGAGAAAAAAATAAAGCACCATGAAAAATGCTCCGATTCTGAGTAACCGGGCCTACTTCACCTAAGACGTGTTGAGGTTCGCGTCAAAAGGAAAAGGGAACTTGGATCTGTGGAACCGGGCCTACTTCACCTAAGACGTGTTGAGGTTCGTGTAAAACAGTGAAGGGTAGTGCAACATCATGTGTGTAAAGAAAAAAAAAGGGGGGGAAAAAAGAAAGTAGAAAAGAAAAAAATATATATATAGTGATCCCAAAAGGGACATATCAATAAGGCAGATAAAAAGCTAGTGTGCATTGAACGCTCTAAGTAAGAAGTGCAGAATTGAAATGCATTTGTTCAGAATAGCAAGTGGAGGATGCAATTGTCTTCACTATGGACTTAGCATTACACATGCACAAGTGCTACTGAATTTTGATTAGATTCTTGATCATGTACCTGAATTTCCGACATAAGGCTAGTCTGTGGTAATTACTCCAGAGTCCTGATCTTTAGTTAACTCTATGAAAGATGAACTGAAAATGAGGCCTGAATATCTTTTAACTCTTGTTGGTCCTAAATTTTTCATTAATTACAATGTTAAGGGACTAGCAATGAGCAAGTTGGGGGGTGTGATAAGTGTGTATTTTTCCTTGTTAATTCATCATTATTCACATTTTTATGAGCTTAAATTATGATCAATATACACTTCTCACACTTATTATTGATTTTGTATCAAATGTTTAATTTTTTGAAATTAAATAAATTTTTATGATAATTTTTATGTATTTATGTAGGCACGCAGTTCGAGGAAAACTCCAAGAAAAGAAGAAAATAAAAGAAAATAAAAATTATATTTTGAATGGGCCAAAAGCTCGAGGATTGGTTCAAAAAGAAAAGAAAAAAATTTAGAACAAAAAATAAAATTATTTGCTATTTTTTTGGAATTTTCTAAGTATATATAGATATATATATAGTTATATAGATATATATTTATATAATATATATATATATTAATATTAAAAAAAATTCAAACCCGCCCCGCCCCCTTCCCGCCTTCGCCGCCCGGCACGGGCGACGAGGTCGGCGAAGGGGCGGGCGGGGGGTGCGTGGCAAGCGAGCAGAGGCGGCGGGGCTCGGCAGGTGGGCTCGGCAGGCCGGGACACGCGGCAGGCGGAGGGGGTGCGCGGCACGCGAGCGCAGCGTGCGCCACGCGCACACGCGGCAGGCGCAGAACAGGCGGCGCACGGGGGTCCACCGAGCCGGCCGCCTAACAGTCGGCGCCGGTCGGCGCAACGTGCCGGCAGAGAGAAAAGAGAGAGAATAAGAGAAAAGAGAGAGAAAAAGGGCTGTAAAAATTCCAAAAAAAATCCAAAAAAATCAGAAAAAATGACAAAAGGTGCAGCACACTCCAGCCTACCAAGTTGGGTCAAAATTAGGTGCATTTGAGTGTTTTATATGAGCAAGAAGAGATTGTAAACTCTATATAAAGGGGGTATCACTTGTAATGAAAAGAGTTAGTTGGTTGTTAGAGTTAGAACTAGATGGAGTTAAGGAGAGAGCTAGCTATGGGCATTTGTAATGTAAGTTAGTTCTTTACATTTCTGAAGTTTTTGATTGTTGAAGTTGTGTTTTTCCAAGCTTTTGAAGTCAAATTTGTAAGTTGAATTTATTGCAATACAAGTTTCATTTTGGCATTCAGTCTTTTCATAGCCTTATTTCTCATTATTGTGATCCTCATTTCAAATTCTTGTCTTCATAAAAGTTGTTCCTTTTTAAGTTTTCTTCAACGTCTCTATTTAGCATTTCTTCAAATTTGTCCAAATTCATAGAGTTAATGCTCATTTTCTTAAGTGCTGTCCTGTGCATTTACTGTTCATCTGTGGTGATATCTTCTTCCATTCATTCATTTTGAAGTCTTTCTAGTCCTCAAATAACTCTGAGTTCTTCATAAGAGTTGTTCCTCTCTTGTATCTCTAAGTTTTATTCTTATTGAACTTTGTCAAATTCCTCTTCCTTTGAGCTTTAGAATTAAGTTTTCTAGGTGCTGGTTTTCTGTCAGTTACTGTTCATCCGAACCAATAGGTCATAGTTTTTCAAGTTTTTCATTGTCTTCCTCTCATTTTCTGATTCTGTGTTCTTCATCAAAGTTCTTCATTCTTTCATTCTCTATAACTTTCATATTTTCCATTTTGTCTAATTCCTTCTAGATTTCAAATTATTCTTTGCCTTCCAAACCTCTATTTCAATAGATTTCTGTTGTAATTGTCACTTGTGTTTCCACTTATGTTTTGTTTCAATTTCAATCCAAATCTTTTCTTCACTGTTTCTTCACACATACCCGAAGCGGTAAGTCATCTTTGAATCATCTCACGGCGTCGACTTCCAAGGCGGAGCGATCTTCATCAAAGGCTCGGCGAGGAAGCGACGGCGTTCTTCATCAATAGGCTAAACTTTCCTTAACTTATCTCTTGTTATTTAAAGTTGCAATTTCAATTCCATGTCGTTTTAATCGCACGCCAAATACAAAAATTTGCTTTTCCAAATATAAGGGTATTTCCAACGTGAGCTAAAATCAACTATTCTCTCCCCGTGGGATCGACCCGTATTCACCACTGTACTCGTATTTTCAACATCATTCGAGTGAGTGAGTGCGGTTATAAATTTGTGTGGCACGGTATTTTTAAACGACGACTGTCGAGCGAGCATCAGGTATCTCTATTTTTAACCCTATTTTATCTTCTTTTCTTCTCTCTCTTTTTTTGTACGGGGTGACAGGTCGAAGTGTGATATTCGACTCTTGGTCGACAGTAGATGACCCGTAGCGGCAACAATGTGAGAAGGCCAGCCAGAACACGAAGTCTTAAGCCGACAAGGGTTTATTCGTTAGCGGGAAGATAATGCTAACGCAAGGAAGGGCTTTCGTGCCAATTCGAACGTAAGGCTCGTAATGGCGGTGCGACGTATTCTTTCGGAAGCTCGATCAGGGCAGAATGCCACTAGACCAAGGAGAAGGTAGCTTGATCAGGGCAGGATGTCACTGGACCAAGGGAAGGTAGCTCGATCAGGGCGGAATGTCACTGGACCAAGGAAAGGGTAGCTCAGTCAGGGCGGGATGCCACTGGACCAAGGGTGTAATACCCCGTATTTAATTAATAATTTTAATTAATTTTCCTGTCCAAATTGGAATTTTTAAGAATTTATTTGAGTTAAGTTGAATTAATAAATGAATAGAAATGGAAATAAACCATTAAAAATTTAATTTGAATTGAAAATGAAATATAATCCAAATGAAAATAAGGTATGAATGAAATGAAACACAAATGCAATTGATTTGGAATGAAAATGAAATTAAAAGAGGGAATTTGAAATTTGAATTTCGAATTTAATATTTTATTAATAAATGAATAGTGAAGTGGAATTTAGTTGACTATATTAAAATCCCGAAAAATGGTAATTTGGTAGTTGATCATTTGCTTAACAAACTTTTCTTCTATGATTAACCCTAATAAAATCGTTAACCTGGTCAAATCTGGAGTTTAAGTGGGATTAGAATCCACCAACCCCCAATAGTAACTTCTATAGTAACCTACACCTTAAAACACGAAATTAGAACCCATTCCTTAACTAAATTTGATGAGGTTAGAGGCAAATGAAAGGTATTGATTGGTAGTTTCATAACCCTTAACCAATTTCGTGTAAAATTAACCAGGATAGAAGTGATTAGATGAGTTTGATCGAGGTCAAGCATTTCGGCGGCGTAAGTTATACGTCTCTTCTAACTCGAAATTCACCCTTCCTGGAAGGATCCAGAAGGTGTATTAGGTATTAAAAGAAAGCTTAAAGAGTCTAGTTTCATTTGGTAGCTGGGTCAATCGACGAGGAGTCCAGATCTGGGAGTATTCGGCGATTTGGTGGAAGGTGTTCTACGTTCTTGGTTCTTCTTCATCCAACTCTTTGATCCTTGATTAAGGTAGGTACCCTTCACCAAATGAAGTATGTAAATATAGCATCTTGATCAGCTTGACGAGATCTATCGATTGAGACTGAAAGCCTAAATTTTATAGAGTATTGAGGGAGATATCAAGCGATCTTTGAAGGGTGTTCTTCTAGTTCGTGGGTTTTCTTATTTGCTGAGTTTAGATCTTCAATTGAGGTAGGTTCTAAAAGACCTAAACCTTATTGTTATATATAATGGAATCCTCATCGTGTTAGCTTCCTTTCACGTAGAAAGCCCTAATTCTTATCAATTATGTTAGGTTAATTTCTCGTTTTAGCAAGCTTATCTTCTTGTTAGGTTTAAGTGAACCCTTTTAGTTTAAGCCTGAATCCCCGTGACTAATCACAGGCTAAACATAAAATTGAGCATGGCATCTTGTTTATCTCTTTCCTGCCTTTCCATTGATATCTCGTTTGCTTAATTCCATGAAGAAACAGAGGAGTTATGTTGATTCCAATCAAGGGATCTTGAATCCCGTTCTCTGCTCGTTAACGCGCTGTGTACCAGGGGCGCGATATTTAACGCGCTAGCCCGATATAGCGCGATCTGGCAGGCCCCCATCCTGTCAGAACACGTTTAAAATTTTGAATTTTATTAATTGTTTAACCTGTTGGGAACGCGCTATGTTTACCTAGCGCCTTCTTCAGGAACGCGCTAGGCAAAGCTAGCACGATCTTCTTCTTACCCCAATCGCTTGAGGGGTCGAGTCGTAAGCCCTTTGATGCAAATTATAATTCTGTAAGATGTTATATGGTTTCTGTAAGATGCTATATAAGACGTATGTTCAGTTAGAAAACATCTTTGTCCAGTTTTCAAATTAATCAAAAGGGTTTTCATGTTCTTTTTAGTTTCCGATATTCTTTGATTCCAGAATTAAAATCTTTGATTCCAGAATTATAATGATTAGCTTCTAAATGTTTTCCCAATATACTTATAATATTTTTACGTAGTTCAGATGCTAATTGAGTAGTACTAATAGTTAGTACCCCACCTGTTAATCTAGATTTCAAATTTTATGAATTTATTTTCCTGGTCCTTATCGCGCTATGTTCACCTAGCACGTTCTGCATGTCGCGCTAGGGACATATAGCGCCTTCTTCCTGTTGACCCTGATCTTCCAGGGGTTAAAACAGAACGTTTCTGGCATGTTTTTCAAGCTATATTAAGTCCCTGCAGATGCTTATAAGTTGTGTTATGCATACATAAACTCTTAGAACCCCTGTGTTTATCCAGTTTTCAAATTAGAATGGTTTTTGGCCCTGTCTTGAATGAGCTATACTTCCATAGCACGTTCTTGATAAACGCGCTACCTGGGTATAGCGCGTTAATACACAGAATTTCGTTTTGAGCCGTTAGCTATCTTATTTCTATCAAATTATTGTATATTCTTATTTCTGAATACAGTAAGTTAATTTTTATCCCTCAAGGCTCCAGTATATCAAAAGTTGCTGTCCGAACGTTAGGCTACGCCTATCGGAAAGGTCGCATACTTGCGCGAGTGATCTTCGGATCGGTTATCTCCGCCACGTACCGAGTCCTTGTTGGAATCCTTAGTGTTTTTATCAACTGATTAGCTACCCACAGCATGTAATTGGTTCTGTTATAAGTATAATGATGCGATTGAACTTGAACGTATAACTATCATGTTAAACATTTGAGTTTATGAAAATGTAATCGGGTTAAATTTTAGCTTGAATTCTTAACAGCCTGAAAACTTGTTAACCAACAGAATAAAATGTTTAACTATGGAACTAAGAATGATCTAATTATTGAATTTTCCTACTTACCCTTTCGTTCTTGGTTTCCACGACTCGATATGTCGTTAAACATTATGCCAAAGTTGAATTCTCTATACTTCTTGTTATTTCGATATTCAATCAGATCTGTGCTTATTACTTGATAGCTTGTTCTTTGAAATTATTGGCCATGAAATGTGGAAGTCTAGATTCGTGGGATCTTGTGATCCAAATAAATCAATGCCTGGCAAACAAATAAGGGCTTGGTCTAGTCCTGGGAGGAGCACCCGAACACTACTTGTGTCCCCATGGAGGTGATTGACTAGGTGTGGCATTGGCACCAGTACTTGACATGTGATTAATCTAGGGGCTGTCCACTACTCTCTACTACTTTTGCACTTTCCACTTTTCTCTGTTCTATGGATTACTTGTGGTTACTCTACTTGCTATTACTTGAAAGTGGAAATGTTACATGCGTGATATACTTGCTTGATTGGCCAAGTTTAATTTCACTTGTACTCGTACTTGTTCTTACTTGTTCCTACTTGTTATTACTTGTTCATATTGAAGTTCTTGTTCTTGCATAAATTGTTATCTCTTGATTCTTGACTTTGCAAGATCTTATTACATTATTCTTGCTCTTGACATCCATTTCCTTGTTTATCATTGCATATAACATGTAATCAAAGTATTAATCACGTACACTTGCCTGTTATTACCTACTGAGCGTTGGCTCATAGTATTATTTTCCCCCTTTCCAGGTTATTCAGTTGGTGACGTTCACTCGGACGGGGAGTGATTTGAGTGATACTAGAGTGTGCCTTTATCTAGATTGACGTGTTGGCACAGTTGTATTTCCAGTTTGAACCTTTAGCGTTGTATTAGTGTTCTAAGTTCTGTTTTAGACCAGTTGTTGTATTATTGAGGTTTGGAACTTATGTTTAATCTGTTGATTGTTGTAATAAGAGAATGAGAATCTTCCTATCTCGTTGTGCAATCTTAGAACTTAATTTAGTGCTAGCGTGATTCTGACTGTACGTCCCGGATTTCCACGTCGGGGCGTGACAGTTTAGGTGGTATCAGAGCCTAGGTTTAATATTCCTAGGTTTTCTAAATTCTAGGACCCGACCTGGTGAGATTGGGTAGAAATTGGGTTAAGTTCGTTCCTTAATTGCGTTATTATCTGTTTTCTTGACCCAGAGTGATCTGTTCTTCGTGTAGGCTTTTGAAATGGCAGCCGATCGTGCGGAGTGGAGGAATTTGCAGCGCACGGTTCAAGGCCTTACGCAGGCATTGCAGCAAGTGGCTCAGGCAGGAGCAGCACATCATGGCACCGATGATTTATACCGGAACTTCCGTGGAATGAATCCACCCAGATTTGCTGGATCGACCGATCCCGATGAAGCCGAGCATTGGCTTGATGATATGGCGAGGATTTTTGAGGTCATACAATGCACCGATCAAGAACGTGTCCTATTATCGACTTTCCAACTGGAACGTGATGCACTTGCATGGTGGGATTCTATTAAGGCAGTACTTGGAGATCAGTCGATTACTTGGGGAGAGTTCGAGGAACATTTCAACAGCAAGTATTTTTCTGATCGAGTGTAAGAGAAGAAGGCGGCCGAGTTTGCGGCTCTGAAACAGCGGAGCTTATCAGTAGCAGAGTATGAAGCACAATTCTCCAGACTGTCTAGATATGCTACTCATCTCATTTCCACTGAAAAGATGAAGGCGAAGCGCTTTCTTAATGGGTTGAAGCTTCATTACATCAACCAATTGGCACCTATGGAGATATCGACTTATTCTGAGATGGTAAGAAAGGCGCAAGTTCTGGAAGACACTCTCGAGATGACGGAGAGGATCCGTGGCCAAGGCATGAAGAAAGAATAGTTGAAGGATTTCAAGAAAGGCAACGTCAAACCTAGTTTTATCAAGAAGAGGCCCGCGAGTGGGTCAAGTTCGTGGACCGGAGCAGGATCATGGAAAGGAAAGATGCCGAAGCAAGAGGAAAGGAAGCCCGGCCCTATCGTACCCTTTAAGGGTGTGTGCAGATATTGTGACCGTCCTGGTCATAGGATTGAAGAGTGCTGGCGCAAGTTGGGCGCATGTCTTCGTTGCGGGAGTAGGGAGCACCGTATCCCGGATTGTCCGTTAGTATCGGAGCAAGCTACACCGACAAAGCCTCAATTCTTCAAGAAGCCGCAAGGCAAGCTTCAAGCACTTCAGGTAGATGAAGCAAATACGGCCGAAGAAGGTGGACTCGTCGAAGGTACTCTCGTTATACTCGACAAGCCAGCCTTTGTTCTTTTTGATACTGGTGCAACGCATTCCTTTATTTCTCGGAGATTTGCTAAGTCTTTAGCTGTGGAACCTATTTTGATGAATTCTCGTTAGAAATTTCTACACCTATTGGCTCTAGATCAGTAATTCAGCATTTCTATCCTTCTAGTAAGGTTGTGATTGATGAGCAGAATTTCCCAGTTGATTTAGTTTGCATGGACATGAAGGATTATGATGTAATCCTAGGAGCAGATTGGTTGGCCAAGCATGAGGCCAATGTTCATTGCAGTTCTAGCTCGGTGTCTTTTAATAGACACCCGGGTCTTTCATTTATGGGGATTAGATACCATCGCTCCATCTCACTTATTTCGGCCCTTCGTGCTGATAAACTGATGAGGCGAGGTTGCAAGGCATTTCTAGCCTCTGTCTATGCTACTCCTGAGCAGCAAGTGGAGATTAAGGATATCCCTGTTGTCCGTGAATTTCTCGATATATTTCCTGAGGAACTACCTGATAAGTGTGTATTTTTCCTTGTTAATTCATCATTATTCACATTTTTATGAGCTTAAATTATGATCAATATACACTTCTCACACTTATTATTGAGTTTGTATCAAATGTTTAATTTTCTGAAATTAAATAAATTTTTATGATAATTTTTATGTATTTATGTAGGCACGCAATTCGAGGAAAGCTCCAAGAAAAAGAAAAAAAGAATAATAATATATATGTTCAACTGGGCCAAAAGACCAGAAACTTGTTTAAAAAGATAAGAAAAAAAATTAGAAAAAAAAATAAATTGATTTACTATTTTTTTAGCATTTTTTAACTATATACTAGATATATATAGATATATATATATTATATATAATAAATAAAACAAAAAAAATAATAAAAATATTTCAAACCCCCCCCCCCCCCCCCCCCGCCCCGCCCCTTCCCGCCTTCGCCGCCCGTACGGGCGACGAGGCGGAGAAGGCGAATGGGGGCGGGGGGGGGGGGGGGGGTCGTGGCGGCAAGCGGGCAGGGCCCGGGCGAAGGCGGGCGGGCCACGCGGCGGCCGTACGGCAGCGGGGCGCACGCGCCCGCAGGAGGACACGCGGCGGCGGCAGTAAGGCGGGCGCACGGCGGGCCCACCGACCGGCGGCCGAACCCGGCCTAACCGGTCGGCGCAACGCGCCGGGGAGAGAGAAAGAGAGAAAGAGAAGGAAGAAAGGGCCATAAAAATTCCAAACAAATCTGAAAAAAATCAGGAAAAATGACAAAAGGTTCAGCACACTCCAGCCTACCAAGTTGGGTCAAAATTAGGTGCATTTGAGTGTTTTATATGAGCAAGAAGAGATTGTAAACCCTATATAAAGGGGGTATCACTTGTAATGAAGAGAGTTGGTTGTTAGAATTAGAACTAGATGGCAAGGTTGCAAGGGAGAGAGAGCTAGCTTTGGGCATTTGTAATGTAAGTTCTTTACATTTCTGAAGTTTTTGATTGTTAAAGTTGTGTTTTTCCAAGCTTTTGAAGGCAAATTTGTAAGTTGAATTTATTGCAATACAAGTTTCATTTTAGAATTCAGTCTTTTCATAGCCTTATTTCTCATTATTGTGATCCTCAGTTCAAATTCTTGTCTTCATAAAAGTTGTTCCTTTTTAAGTTTTCTTCAACTTCTCTGTTTAGTATTTCTTCAAATTCGTCCAAATTCATAGAGTTAATACCCACTTTCTTAAGTGCTATCCTGTGCATTTACTGTTCATCCGTGGTGATACCTTCTTCCATTCATTCATTTTTAAGTCTTTATAGTCCTCAAATAACTCTGAGTTCTTCATAAGAGTTGTTCCTATCTTGTATCTCTAAGTTTTATTCTTCTTTCACTTTGTCAAATTCCTCTTCTTTTGAGCTCTGGAATTAAGTTTTCTAGGTGCTATTTTTTTTGTCAGTTACTGTTCATCCGAACCAATATGTCATAGTTTTTCAAGTTTTTCATTATCTTCCTCTCATTTTCTGATTCTGTGTTCTTCATCAAAGTTCTTCATTCTTTCATTCTCTATAACTTTCATATTTTCCATTTTGTCTAATTCCTTCTAGATTTCAAATTATTCTTTGTCTTCCAAACCTCTATTTCAATAGATTTCTGTTGTAATTGCCACTTGTGTTTCCACTTATGTTTTGTTTCAATTTCAATCCAAATCTTTTCTTCACTATTTCTTCACTGATACCCGAAGCAGTAAGTCATCTTTGAATCATCTCACGGTGTCGACTTCCAAGGCGGAGCGATCTTCATCAAAGGCTCGATGAGGAATTGACGGCGTTCTTCATCAATAGGCTAAACTTTCCTTAACTTATCTCTTGTTATTTAAAGTTACAATTTCAATTCCATGTCATTTTAATCGCACTCCAAATACAAAAATTTGCTTTTCCAAACATAAGGGTATTTCCAACGTGAGCTAAAATCAACTATTCTCTCCCCGTGGGATCGACCCGTATTCACCACTGTACTCGTATTTTCAACATCATTCGAGTGAGTGAGTGCAGTTATAAATTTATGTGGCACGGCATTTTTAAACGACGACTGTCGAGCTAGCATCAAATTTTTGGCGCCGTTGCCGGGGAATGAATTATGTTGATAGTTGGATATTCTTGTGTTTGGTGTATATATGTGAATATTAATTTTGCTCTTTTTACTTGTGCAGGAAAATGAACAAAATTTTTTTTTGAAAATCAAAGAAAGCGGAAGACCGGACATGAAATCCTATGGATATGAAACGTTGTTGAAAGCCCGGCAACATTGCTAAAGGGCTGAAATCAAGAAACAGGTTCTATCTTTCCCCTTTCTGAAATTTTTTTTACAAAAATCTGAAAATTTCTTGAAAACTCTATAAAAATAAAAAAACAATCAAAACAAAAGAAAAATTTTCATGCTGGTTAGTTAGGTTCATTAACTAAAAAACAAAAATAAAAAAATCTTCATTTGTACCAAATAAAAGACCTCATTGCAAGAGTAGAAACTACACTTTCATGCTCTAGGTCATGCATCATTTAGCTTAGAATTTGTCTTTATTTAATTTCTGCATTGCATTTTGAAGATTGCGAGGGGCAAGGTACGTTCTACTGATCTTATTATGGCATTCATATTGCATAAAGAACCTCTTGTTTGATATTGTGGTGTGCATTTTCATTTCAAAATACGTTAAGGGCACTACCCCTAAACAAGATAAGGTGGGGATTTCATCACCCTTCCTTAGCCCGAAAACCACAGTTCCCTTGCATCTCTGCATTACCTAGGCTTTAAAATAAAATTCAGTAGACATTGACCTTAGGATCACACTGTGATTCTTGTGTTATTTAGGTTTATCCTCTTATTAAAACCGGTGCCTAAGGCAAGACGGTCGGACAGCAAACGCTTTAAGCGGACTAGTGGTTTTGTATAATAAGGTCCCTACGCAAGTAGGGGGAACCTCCCACTTCCCCACCCCTTACCTGGCTGGTGGACATACTGAGGGTAAACTTAAGTTCACTTTAATCATTTTGTGAAACCCCATTTGTAGATGTAGGCCACATTTAGGTCATTAGAATCATTTGTGTGAAAACTTGTTTGTGCTTGCATAAAAAAAAAAAGAACTAAAAATAAGATAAAAAGAAAAAAACAAAAGAATCATCCTCTTCTCTTCTCTTCTCTCTTCTCTTCTCTCTCTTCATCTTGGTTGTGTTAAAATCAAAATAAAAAAAATAAATAAATAAATCATCATAAAAAGATTTGCTCTCATCTGTCCTAGTTTATGCAAGGTAGGAGATCCCTTCACCTACCTTTGTTAGGACCAATAGACGAGATTGAGAGGTTAGTGCATTCGAGAAATCACCATAAACCTAACCTCATGGCAGACCAAAATCAAAATCAAAATCCAATTCAACAAGTTGTTCCCAAACAAATGAAGGAATATTTCTTGCCGAATCAATATCAACCTTCATTTTTTCCTCAAACACCTAAAAATCAAGCAGCCCACTATGAAATAAAATCCAGCACCATTCAGATGTTGCCATCCTTTTATGGCAATACCAATGAAGATCCCTATAGACATCTGGATGAGTTCCTCCAGATTTGCTCCACTGTTAAAATTTCCAACTTCTCTGATGATGCTCTCAGGCTGACTCTCTTCCCCTTCTCTCTCAAAGACAAGGCCAAATATTGGTTGGGAGCCTTGGGTAGATCAATTGACACTTGGGCTGAAATGCAAAAGGAATTCTTGAAGAAATTTTACCCCATAGGACGAACCAATACCATGAGGAGAGCAATTACTGGATTCACGCAAAATCCTGGGGAACAAATCCACGAGGCATGGGATAGGTTGAAGGACTTATTAAGGAAATGCCCTCACCATGGATTATCACGATGGCAAATTGTCCAGGCATTCTATGAGGGATTGACTGATAATTACAGGCAAATGGTGGATGCCTCATGTGGGGGAGCTTTTATGAGTAAGAGCGAAGATGAGGCATATGATTTATTTGAGATGCTCAGTGAAAATTCCATTAGTCATGCCTCACTCTCGTCTTATGAAAGAGTAATTGGGCCGGCTAAAAAGGGCGAGCTTTATGAAGTGAAAAGCCAAGTTGAGTCTGAGAATAGGATGGATATCAATGCCTTGACTCAGAAATTGAATAAAATAGATTTGTTGGCACAGAAGATAGAAAAGGTTGATCTCGTAGCTCAAAAGCTAGATCAGTTGTTATCTAGGCATGAACCTTCTTCTTCAGCCTCTCAAACTCAACCATTCTCAACTCCTGATCATGGTGAAATTTGTGCCCTTTGTTCTAGCCCTGACCATGGTGTCACCGATTGCCCCACTGCAGCTCAGCTTCCCCCATTCATCCAGGAACAAATATTCGCTGCTCAGGATATTTCTAAGCCTCCTTATGATCCTTACTCCAACACCTACAATCCAGGCTGGAGAAATCACCCGAATTTTTCTTGGAAATCTCAACAAGTTCCTTCTACCCAATCAAATCCCTCTTTTCAAAAACAACCATTTCAACCTCACCAACAATACCAATCCCCGTTTCAACAAGCTCAGTCTCAGCATAATTTCCCTCAATCCAATGCACCGTTCCAACAATATTCTCAACCTCATTTTCAGCATTCGCAGGCCTCGTATCATCAACCTTCTACTCAACATTTTCAGGGCCAGTACCATCACTATCCCCCAAACCATTTTCAAGCTCCTCCTCCTCCTCAACATCCACATCCCAATTTTGATGAAAAATTTGACCAACTCCAACAGCTCATTCTTTCTCAGCAACAATCTATCGCCAAGTTGGAAGGTCAGATAGGGCAATTGGCAGCAAGTAATGTGAGGAGAGAGGTGGGTCAACTTCCTAGCCAACCTATGGCTAACCCTAGGAACCAACCTCCGGGTTTTCCTCAAAAAGTTCCTATTCTACCTCACCCAAACCAACCTCAGCCGCCCCCTCCTACAGGTCCCCAATTCGAGAATGTTAAGGCAATCTCTTCTCTTAGGAGCGGGAAGGTATTAGATGATCCTTACAAGGCCAGGGGAACTGACAGTAGTTCAGGCCAAGAAACCAAAGAGGAGTGTGATGAGGAAGAGGAGCCCGTAATTGGTAAAGAACTGAAGAAGCCGGATGGTGGAGAGAAGAAGATGGATAAAGGAAAGGCAAAGGTTGAAGGAGGACCCCAAGAATATGTGCCAAAAATCCCTTTTCCCGATGCTCTGAAGTCGAAGGCTCACAAGAAATTACCGGTGCATCAAGAAGAATTAGTGGAATTGTTTAAACAGGTTAATATAAATATTCCACTCTTGGACGCCATCAAGCATGTGCCAGCATATGCGAAGTTTTTAAAAGAGCTTTGTACTCCGAAGAGGGAGTCGACGGCGGTAACTCAAAAGATCCGCTTATCCGAGGATGTGAGTGTTGTTCTGACAAATCAGTTACCAAAGAAATTGAAGGACCCCGGAGCCCCGTTAATCTCATGTGCTATAGGTGGAGTTACTTTTGATAGAGCATTGCTAGACTTAGGTGCTAGCGTAAATCTGTTACCCACCTTTATCTATGAGAAATTTGATCTAGGAGAGTTAAAACCCACTTCAATCATCCTTCAATTGGCAGATCGGTCAGTGAAAACTCCAAGGGGTCTGTTGGAGGATGTTATTGTCAAGGTGCATGAATGTTATTTTCCGGTGGATTTTCTCATTTTGGATATGGCCTCGACCATGGACTTAAAGCACACACCCATCATTTTGGGTCGTCCATTTTTAGCTACGGCTAAGGCCAATATAAATTGTGCCACGGGAATGATGGATATATCGTTTGGAGGCGAAAAGGTTGCATTAAATGTGTTTAAGGCTTCTCAATACCCGGACCACGAAGAAGAATGTAATATCATTGATATCTGTGAGGAGGTGCTGGATGAAGGTCCGAATGATATCGAGGACACCTTAGAAGAGGGTAGCATGCTTCATGATTCTTTTCTCTCTTTCTCACCCTGGTCTAGGGTAGAATCACTCCCTCCATTACAATCCAAACCTGCACTGCCATCTCTAGATCAGCCGCCTACTCTTGAACTGAAACCTCTGCCGGATTCTCTCAAATATGCTTATCTGGGTCCTGACCAAACTCTACCCGTGATTATTGCTTCTCATCTCACTTCTGCTCAGGAATCTCAACTCTTAGATGTCCTTAAGGAGCATAGGGGGGCAATGGGATGGTCGGTGACAGATCTCAAGGGCATCAGTCCGGACGTTTGTATGCATCACATTTACTTAGAGGACAATGCCAAGCCGAGCAGGGAGATGCAACGCCGACTGAACCCGAACATGAAAGAGGTAGTCAAGCAAGAGGTGGTGAAGTGGTTGGATGCCGGGATTATATATCCCATCTCTGATAGCAAATGGGTCAGCCCCACACAAGTTGTTCCAAAGAAATCTGGGCTGACCGTGATTCAAAATGAGAAAGGAGAAGAAGTGCCAATGAGAATACAAACGGGGTGGAGAGTCTGTATGGATTACAGAAAATTAAATTCAATGACAAAGAAAGATCATTTCCCTCTCCCGTTTATAGATCAGATTTTGGAGAAATTGGCTGGGCAAAGATATTTTTGCTTCCTGGATGGATATTCTGGGTACAATCAAGTTGCGGTTTACCCGGACGATCAAGAAAAAACTACATTCACGTGTCCTTATGGCACGTTTGCTTTTCGGAGAATGCCGTTTGGGCTTTGTAATGCCCCTGCCACCTTTCAGCGGTGTATGATGGCAATCTTTTCTGAGATGGTGGGAGAATTTTTGGAAATTTTCATGGATGACTTCTCAGTTTTCGGTGACTCGTTTGATTGTTGCTTGGAAAATTTGAAGAAGGTGCTGGCACGATGCATTGAATCCAACCTGGTGTTAAGTTGGGAGAAAAGCCATTTTATGGTACGAGAGGGCATTGTGTTAGGCCATGTTATTTCTGAAAGGGGGATGGAAGTAGACAAAGCTAAGGTCAATCTGATTTCCAATCTTCCTCCCCCTTCGTCCGTCAAACAAATCCGCTCTTTTCTTGGCCATGCGGGTTTTTATAGAAGGTTCATTCAAAACTTCTCTACCATCACTCGTCCGCTCACTAAGCTCCTAGCCAAGGACACACCATTCCAGCTCGATGAGTCTTGTCTTGAAGCTTTCCATTCTCTGAAGGCAGCCTTGACCCAAGCTCCAATTCTTCAAACACCAGATTGGTCACTGTCGTTCGAAATCATGTGCGATGCCTCGGACTATGCTATTGGAGCTGTCTTGGGGCAAAGGATCGATAAGAAATCGGTGGTGATCTATTATGCGAGTCGCACTCTCGCGGATGCTCAATTGAATTATACCACCACTGAGAAAGAGCTTTTGGCCGTTGTTTTTGCCCTGGAGAAATTTCGCTCATATCTTTTGGGAGCCAAAGTTATTATCTATTCTGATCACGCTGCTCTGAAATATCTGCTCACCAAGAAGGATGCGAAACCCCGTTTGATTCGATGGATTCTATTACTACAAGAATTTGATTTGGAAATCAAAGACAAGAAGGGGTTAGAGAATGTTGTGGCTGATCATTTGTCTAGGATAGTGATACCTAAGAGTGCTCCCATGTCTGATTCCTTTCCGGATGAACATTTGTTATCTATCTCTCACATTTCCACCCCCTGGTACGCTCACATTGTCAACTTCTTGGCAGTAAAACAAATCCCGGGTGGGTGGACTAAGCAGGAAAAGGATCGGTTCTTTTCACAGGTCAAACACTATTTTTGGGAGGACCCGGAACTGTTCCACATGGGTCCTGATCAGATCATAAGGAGATGTGTCCCCGAAGAGGAACAACAGTCAGTATTAAATTTTTGTCACAATCTAGCTTGTGGGGGACACTTCTCGGGAAAGAAAACTGCGGCTAAGGTTTTACAAAGTGGATTTTATTGGCCCACTTTATTTAAGGATGCTTATGAATTTTCCAAAATATGTTTAAGGTGTCAAGCTGTGGGCAACCTTTCTAAGAGAGATATGATGCCGCTTAATCCCATTCTGGTAGTGGAAATTTTTGATGTTTGGGGAATTGATTTCATGGGACCGTTTCCACCATCCTTTGGATATGAATACATCTTGGTGGCGGTTGACTATGTTTCAAAATGGATTGAAGCTATAGCCACAAGGACCAATGATCATAAGGTGGTGATGAAATTTGTGAAAAAGAACATTTTCTCTAGATTTGGGTGTCCTCGGGCTATGATTAGTGATGGGGGGTCTCATTTCACGAACTTTCAATTCCGAGCTTTGCTTCGGAAATATGGCATCACTCATAAACTTGCTACCCCATATCATCCCCAAACCAGTGGGCAGGTGGAGGTTTCCAATAGGGAGATAAAGAACATATTGCATAAGACAGTTAGGCCGGATCGGAAAGACTGGTCCGAGAGACTAGATGATGCACTTTGGGCCTATAGAACTGCATTCAAAACTCCTATCGGTATGTCTCCCTATCGTCTCATTTTTGGAAAAGCCTGCCACTTGCCCGTCGAACTGGAACATAGAGCATATTGGGCCATTAAGCAAGTGAATTTTGATCTCAATCAAGCTGGAGCCCAAAGAGCATTACAACTGAATGAACTGGAGGAACTTCGGAACGAAGCATATGAAAATTCTCGGATTTATAAAGCTAAAACCAAGGCTTTCCATGATCAACATATTCATAGGAAAACTTTCCATGCAAATCAAAAGGTTTGGCTTTTTAACTCACGGCTACGTTTGTTCCCTGGTAAGTTGAAATCTAGATGGGATGGACCGTTTACTGTTGTTAAGGTATTTGACCATGGCGCCGTCCAAATTCTAAATCCACAAAATGGTCATATTTTTACTATTAACGGTCAAAGGTTAAAACCCTACTTGGAAAATGAGCTGTTATCACCTAAAGAATCCATCACATTAAGTGATCAGGTATGAATTCCTTTCAAACCTTCGTGCGTCTGGCTGAAGACGTTAAATTTAGCGCTTTTTGGGAGGCAGCCCAACATCTTCACAGTTTGGTGTGCAAATAAATGGCTTCTTGGGAGGCCACCCACGTTTTTTTTGTGATTTGATGATTTGGTTTAGTGTGTTTATTTTTCAGTTGTCAGGCCAAGCTGCACCAACGCCCTCGTCATTTTACCCCGCCATCAGGTTGTATCCTTCCATCCCAACTATATTATCTCTTTACATGTCCTCTGATCTTTCTACTGTTTATGCCATTGAGGACAATGTCATTTAAGTTGGGGGGGGGGAGATAAGTTCAAACATTTCAAAACTTTCAAAAATTTCAAAAATTTCTTAAACATTCAATTTTTTTTTTACTTTTTTGAATTGTCATGTGAAACAACAGTTTTCCCCGAGTTGAATTTCTTGATTCATGTCGCATGAAAAGTGATTCTAGAATGGAAATGACTAGAGAATCGGATGATGGATAATTTATTTACTCTAGCCATGGAAAACTGATTTAAAGAATCTCTTTAAAAGTTCAGATGCACTTTCAAAGAAAAGAAAAATCACGTTGCACGCTAATGAAACAAGAAGGACAAGCCTTCTGTTATTTTAGACAGACTGTCTGATATTCTGCATTTTCTGAAAAAGAAATATGTTAGAAGCTTTCTGCCATAGAAAAGTATGAGAAAAAAATAAAGCACCATGAAAAATGCTCTGATTCTGAGTAACCGGGCCTACTTCACCTAAGACGTGTTGAGGTTCGCGTCAAAAGGAAAAGGGAAATTGGATCTGTGGAACCGAGCCTACTTCACCTAAGACGTGTTGAGGTTCGCGTAAAACAGTGAAGGGTAGTGCAGCATCATGTGTGTAAAGAAAAAAAAAGGGAAAAAGAAAGTAGAAAAGAAAAATATATATATAGTGATCCCAAAGGGACATATCAATAAGGCAGACAAAAAGCTAGTGTGCATTGAACGCTCTAAGTAAGAAGTGCAGAATTGAAAGGCATTTGTTCAGAATAGCAAGTGGAGGATGCAATTGTCTTCACTGTGGACTTAGCATTACACATGCACAAGTGCTACTGAATTTTGATTAGATTCTTGATCATGTACCAGAATTTTCGACATAAGGCTAGTCTGTGGTAATTACTCCAGAGTCCTGATCTTTAGTTAACTCTATGAAAGATGAACTGGAAATGAGGCCTAAATATCTTTAAACTCTTGTTAGTCCTAAATTTTTTTCATTATGTGCATTGCTAAGGGACTAGCAATGAGTAAGTTGGGGGGTGTGATAAGTGTGTATTTTTCCTTGTTAATTCATCATTATTCACATTTTTATGAGCTTAAATTATGATCAATATACACTTCTCACACTTATTATTGAGTTTGTATCAAATGTTTAATTTTTTGAAATTAAATAAATTTTTATGATAATTTTTATGTATTTATGCATACACGTAATTCGAGGAAACTCCAAGAAAAAGAAAAAAAAGAATAATAATATATATGTTCAACTGGGCCAAAAGCCCAGAAACTTGTTTAAAAAGATAAGAAAAAAAATTAGAAAAAAAAATAAATTGATTTACTATTTTTTTAGCATTTTTTAACTATATACTAGATATATATATATATATATTATATATAATAAATAAAACAAAAAAAATAATAAAAATATTTCAAACCCCCCCCCCCCCCCGCCGCCGCCCCGCCCCTTCCCGCCTTCGCCGCCCGCACGGGCGACGAGGCGGAGAAGGCGAATGGGGGCGGGGGGGGGGGGGGGGTCGTGGCGGCAAGCGGGCAGGGCCCGGGCGAAGGCGGGCGGGCCACGCGGCGGCCGCATGGCAGCGGGGCGCACGCTCCCGCAGGAGGACACGCGGCGGCGGCAGGAAGGCGGGCGCACGGCGGGCCCACCGACCGGCGGCCTAACCGGTCGGCGCAACGCGCCGGGGAGAGAGAAAGAGAGAAAGAGAAGGAAGAAAGGGCCATAAAAATTCCAAAAAATCTGAAAAAAATCAAGAAAAATGACAAAAGGTTCAGCACACTCCAGCCTACCAAGTTGGGTCAAAATTAGGTGCATTTGAGTGTTTTATATGAGCAAGAAGAGATTGTAAACCCTATATAAAGGGGGTATCACTTGTAATGAAGAGAGTTGGTTGTTAGAATTAGAACTAGATGGCAAGGTTGCAAGGGAGAGAGAGCTAGCTTTGGGCATTTGTAATGTAAGTTCTTTACATTTCTGAAGTTTTTGATTGTTAAAGTTGTGTTTTTCCAAGCTTTTGAAGGCAAATTTGTAAGTTGAATTTATTGCAATACAAGTTTCATTTTGGAATTCAGTCTTTTCATAGCCTTATTTCTCATTATTGTGATCCTCAGTTCAAATTCTTGTCTTCATAAAAGTTGTTCCTTTTTAAGTTTTCTTCAACTTCTCTGTTTAGCATTTCTTCAAATTCGTCCAAATTCATAGAGTTAATACCCACTTTCTTAAGTGCTGTCCTGTGCATTTACTGTTCATCCGTGGTGATACCTTCTTCCATTCATTCATTTTGAAGTCTTTCTAGTCCTCAAATAACTCTGAGTTCTTCATAAGAGTTGTTCCTCTCTTGTATCTCTAAGTTTTATTCTTATTGCACTTTGTCAAATTCCTCTTCCTTTGAGCTTTAGAATTAAGTTTTCTAGGTGCTGGTTTTCTGTCAGTTACTGTTCATCCGAACCAATAGGTCATAGTTTTTCAAGTTTTTCATTGTCTTCCTCTCATTTTCTGATTCTGTGTTCTTCATCAAAGTTCTTCATTCTTTCATTCTCTATAACTTTCATATTTTCCATTTTGTCTAATTCCTTCTAGATTTCAAATTATTCTTTGCCTTCCAAACCTCTATTTTAATAGATTTCTGTTGTAATTGCCACTTGTGTTTCCACTTATGTTTTGTTTCAATTTCAATCCAAATCTTTTCTTCACTGTTTCTTCACACATACCCGAAGCGGTAAGTCATCTTTGAATCATCTCACGGCGTCGACTTCCAAGGCGGAGCGATCTTCATCAAAGGCTCGGCGAGGAAGCGACGGCGTTCTTCATCAATAGGCTAAACTTTCCTTAACTTATCTCTTGTTATTTAAAGTTGCAATTTCAATTCCATGTCATTTTAATCGCACGCCAAATACAAAAATTTACTTTTCCAAACATAAGGGTATTTCCAACGTGAGCTAAAATCAACTATTCTCTCCCCGTGGGATCGACCCGTATTCACCACTGTACTCGTATTTTCAACATCATTCGAGTGAGTGAGTGCGGTTATAAATTTGTATGGCACGGCATTTTTAAACGACGACTGTCGAGCTAGCATCACTACCTGGACTTCCGCCTGAGCGGGAAGTTATCTTCTCCATTGATGTTATTCCGGGTTCTTCTCCTGTCTCTAAAGCTCCTTATCGTATGTCTTCTGCGGAGCTGAGAGAATTGAAGCAGCAATTGATGGAGTTACTTGAGAAGGGTTTCATTCGCCCTAGTACTTCCCCTTGGGGAGCCCCTGTATTATTTGTTCTGAAGAAGGATGGTTCGATGAGACTGTGCATCGATTATCGGCAGTTGAATCAGTTGACTATCAAGAATAAGTACCCATTGCCGAGGATTGATGAGTTATTTGACCAGATAGCGGGAGCTCAATTCTTTTCTAAGATCGACCTTCGATCGGGATATCACCAGTTGCGGATTAAGGAGGAAGATATCTTTAAAACAGCTTTCCGCAGCAGGTATGGTCATTTTGAATTTATCGTTATGCCTTTTGGTCTAACGAATGCACCGGCAGCTTTTATGCAGTTGATGAACAGTGTGTTTAGACCCTATCTTGATCAATGGATCGTGGTCTTCATTGATGATATCTTGATCTATTCCAAGAGTGAAGGAGAGCATGCCGAACACTTGAGAATGGCACTACAGTTATTAAGAGACCATCAGTTATATGCCAAGTTTAGTAAGTGTGATTTCTGGTTGCCAGAGATAGCCTTTTTAGGGCATATTATTACCAAGGAAGGTATTTCTGTTGATCCGTCGAAAGTGGAAGCAGTGAAGAATTGGGAACAGCCTACTAGTGTGACCGAGATCAGAAGTTTCTTAGGCCTGGCAGGTTACTATCGTAGATTCATTCAAGATTTCTCCAAGATTGCGGTACCTCTTACTAGATTAACCCGCAAGGAGAACAAGTTCGAATGGTCAGAAGATTGTCAACGAAGTTTCCAGACTTTGAAGGAATGTTTGACTACAACACCTATTTTGGCTTTACCTTCTGGTGAAGGAGGTTTTGTGGTCTATATGCGTCTGGAATTGGTCTAGGCTGTGTGCTTATGCAGCATGGGAAGGTCATTGCTTATTCCTCTAGGCAGTTGAGGAAGCATGAAGAGAACTATCCTGTTCATGATTTAGAATTGGCAGCTGTTGTCTTTGCTTTGAAGATTTGGAGGCACTATCTGTATGGAGAATCTTTCACGGTATTCTCAGATCACAAGAGTTTGAAGTATTTGTTCTCTCAGAAAGAACTCAATATGCGGCAGCGCAGATGGCTGGAATATTTGAAGGACTTCGACTTTTCTATTGAGTATCACCCTGGTAAAGGTAATGTGGTGGCAGACGCATTGAGTCGGAAGCCTGTAGCGAAGTTATCCAGTCTGGTGATGCAAGAATGGAAGCTACTGAAACATATGGCTAGTTTGGATTTGAATGTCGATGATGATCGGGTCATTGTTGCACAGATGTAACTTAAGCCTGAATTATTGATGGAGATCAAGTCTTTGCAAGATAATGATCCCGAACTGGTGGAGATCAGGGGAAATTTGAGCAGCAGACCGGATTTCCTGATTTCTGATGATGGAAGACTTTTATTTCAAGGACGAACGTGTGTCCCTGACGTAGCTGAGATCAAGAACAAGATTCTGGACGAAGCTCATAGATCTAAATACACGATTCATCCTGGAGGCACTAAGATGTTCAAAGACTTGAAAAGATCCTTTTGGTGGCCGAATATGAAAAGAGAAGTGGCAGATTTTGTGAGTAGATGCCTGGTATGTCAGCAAGTTAAGGCCGAGCACTTCAGACCGGCAGGGAAATTGAAACCACTCGATATACCCCAATGGAAGTGGGAGAGTATTGGCATGGATTTTATCATGGGACTGCCTAGGACTCGTGGTGGTTTTGATGCAATTTGGGTAATTGTCGACAGACTGACAAAGTCAGCCCATTTCTTGTCCATTAAATCTAAATGGACAGTTGATGTTCTAGCAGCTCTGTATGTGAAGGAAGTGGTGAGATTGCATGGTATTCCAATGAATATAATATCTGATCGAGACCCTAGATTCACTTCTCATTTCTGGAAGGGACTGCAAGAGTCTTTAGGTACTTGTCTGAATTTCAGCACAGCATTCCATCTGCAGACAGATGAGCAGACAGAGAGAACTAACCAGATAGTGGAGGATATGATGAGAGCATGTATGATTGACTTTGGTGGTAATTGGAATGAGCATTTGGCATTAATCGAATTCACCTACAATAACAGTTATCAGTCTAGTATTCAGATGGCCCCATTTGAAGCCTTGTATGGGAGAAGTTGTCGATCCCCGTTATGTTGGGATGAGGTAGGTGAGAAGCAATGGCTTGGACCAGACCTTATCTCGGAATCATCACAGAATATCCGCATTATCCGAGACCGGTTACAAGTGGCCCAGTCGAGACAGAAAAGTTATTCCGACAACAGAAGAAGAGCATTGGAATTCCAAGTAGGTGACCATGTGTTTCTAAAGGTCTCTCCTACGAGAGGGATCCGAAGATTTGGCATTCATGGCAAGCTGAGTCCGAGATATATCGGTCCATTCGAGATTCTAGATAGAGTGGGAGAGGTGGCATACAGACTAGCCTTACCGCCTCAATTGTCTGGCGTGCACAATGTCTTCCATATTTCTATGTTGCGGAAGTATGTGTACGACCCCACCCACATTATTCAGCATGTGGACTTTGAACTGAAGGAGGATCTGACCTATGAGGAAAGACCAATAAAGATTTTGGACTAGAAGCAGCAGCAACTCCGGAGTCGAGCTATACCTATGGTCAAGGTACAATGGAGTCGGCGTGGAGCGGAAGAAGCTACCTGGGAATCCGAAGAGGTGATGCAAAAGCGGTATCCCGACCTTTTCTAGGTGAGCTAGTTGTCCCTTGAACTTATTATCCTTTATTTTCGCATCATAATGCAGTGAATTTGGAGGACCAAATTCTTTTAAGTAGGGGAGGGTGTAATACCCCGTATTTAATTAATAATTTTAATTAATTTTCCTGTCCAAATTGGAATTTTTAAGAATTTATTTGAATTAAGTTGAATTAATAAATGAATAGAAATGGAAATAAACCATTAAAAATTTAATTTGAAATGAAAATGAAATGTAATCCAAATGAAAATAAGGTATGAATGAAATGAAACACAAATGCAATTGATTTGGAATGAAAATGAAATTAAAAGAGGGAATTTGAAATTTGATTTTCGAATTTAATATTTTATTAATAAATGAATAGTGAAGTGGAATTTAGTTGACCATATTAAAATCCCAAAAATGGTAATTTGGTAGTTGATCATTTGCTTAACAAACTTTTCTTCTATGATTAACCCTAATAAAATCGTTAACCTGGTCAAATCTGGAGTTTAAGTGGGATTAGAATCCACCAACCCCCAATAGTAACTTCTATAGTAACCTACACCTTAAAACACGAAATTAGAACCCATTCCTTAACTAAATTCGATGAGGTTAGAGGCAAATGAAAGGTATTGATTGGTAGTTTCATAACCCTTAACCAATTTCGTGTAAAATTAACCACGATAGAAGTGATTAGATGAGTTTGATCGAGGTCAAGCATTTCGGCGGCGTAAGTTATACGTCTCTTCTAACTCGAAATTCACCCTTCCTGGAAGGATCCAGAAGGTGTATTAGGTATTAAAAGAAAGCTTAAAGAGTCTAGTTTCATTTGGTAGCTGGGTCAATCGACGAGGAGTCCAGATCTGGGAGTATTCGGCGATTTGGTGGAAGGTGTTCTATGTTCTTGGTTCTTCTTCATCCAACTCTTTGATCCTTGATTAAGGTAGGTACCCTTCACCAAATGAAGCATGTAAATATAGTATCTTGATCAGCTTGACGAGATCTATCGATTGAGACTGAAAGCCCTAAATTTTATAGAGTATTGAGGGAGATATCAAGCGATCTTTGAAGGGTGTTCTTCTAGTTCGTGGGTTTTCTTATTTGCTGAGTTTAGATCTTCAATTGAGGTAGGTTCTAACAGACCTAAACCTTATTGTTATATATGAATAGAATCCTCATCGTGTTAGCTTCCTTTTCACGTAGAAAGCCCTAATTCTTATCAATCATGTTAGGTTAATTTCTCGTTTTAGCAAGCTTATGTTCTTGTTAGGTTTAAGTGAACCCTTTTAGTTTAAGCATGAATCCCCGTGACTAATCACAGGCTAAACATAAAATTGAGCATGGCATCTTGTTTATCTCTTTCCTGCCTTTCCATTGATATCTCGTTTGCTTAATTCCATGAAGAAACAGAGGAGTTATGTTGATTCCAATCAAGGGATCTTGAATCCCGTTCTCTGCTCGTTAACGCGCTGTGTACCAGGGGCGCGATCTTTAACGCGCTAGCCCGATATAGCGCGATCTGGCAGGCCCCCATCCTGTCAGAACACGTTTAAAATTTTGAATTTTATTAATTGTTTAACCTGTTGAGAACGCGCTATGTTTACCTAGCGCCTTCTTCAGGAACGCGCTAGGTAAAGCTAGCACGATCTTCTTCTTACCCCAATCGCTTGAGGGGTCGAGTCGTAAGCCCTTTGATGCAAATTATAATTCTGTAAGATGTTATATGGTTTCTGTAAGATGCTATATAAGACGTATGTTCAGTTAGAAAACATCTTTGTCCAGTTTTCAAATTAATCAAAAGGGTTTTCATGTTCTTTTTAGTTTCCGATATTCTTTGATTCCAGAATTAAAATCTTTGATTCCAGAATTATAATGATTAGCTTCTGAATGTTTTCCCAATATACTTATAATATTTTTACGTAGTTCAGATGCTAATTGAGTAGTACTAATAGTTAGTACCCCACCTGTTAATCTAGATTTCAAATTTTATGAATTTATTTTCCTGGTCCTTATCGCGCTATGTTCACCTAGCGCGTTCTGCATGTCGCGCTAGGGACATATAGCGCCTTCTTCCTGTTGACCCTGATCTTCCAGGGGTTAAAACAGAACGTTTCTGGCATGTTTTTCAAGCTATATTAAGTCCCTGCAGACGCTTATAAGTTGTGTTATGCATACATGAACTCTTAGAACCCCTGTGTTTATCCAGTTTTCAAATTAGAATGGTTTTTGGCCCTGTCTTGAACGAGCTATACTTCCATAGCACGTTCTTGATAAACGCGCTACCTGGGTATAGCGCGTTAATACACATAATTTTGTTTTGAGCCGTTAGCTATCTTATTTCTATCAGATTATTGTATATTCTTATTTCTGAATGCAGTAAGTTAATTTTTATCCCTCAAGGCTCCAGTATATCAAAAGTTACTGTCCGAACGTTAGGCTACGCCTATCGGAAAGGTCGCATACTTGTGCGAGTGATCTTCGGATCGGTTATCTCCGCCACGTACCGAGTCTTTGTTGGAATCCTTAGTGTTTTTATCAACTGATTAGCTACCCACAGCATGTAATTGGTTCTGTTATAAGTATAATGATGCGATTGAACTTGAACGTATAACTATCATGTTAAACATTTGAGTTTATGAAAATGTAATCGGGTTAAATTTTAGCTTGAATTCTTAACAGCCTGAAAACTTGTTAACCAACAGAATAAAATGTTTAACTATGGAACTAAGAATGATCTAATTATTGCACTTTCCTACTTACCCTTTCGTTCTTGGTTTCCACGACTCGATATGTCGTTAAACATTATGCCAAAGTTGAATTCTCTATACTTCTTGTTATTTCGATATTCAATCAGATCTGTGCTTATTACTTGATAGCTTGTTCTTTGAAATTATTGGCCATGAAATGTGGAAGTCTAGATTCGTGGGATCTTGTGATCCAAATAAATCAATGCCTGGCAAACAAATAAGGGCTTGGTCTAGTCCTGGGAGGAGCACCCGAACACTACTTGTGTCCCCATGGAGGTGATTGACTAGGTGTGGCATTGGCACCAGTACTTGACATGTGATTAATCTAGGGGCTGTCCACTACTCTCTACTACTTTTGCACTTTCCACTTTTCTCTGTTCTATGGATTACTTGTGGTTACTCTACTTGCTATTACTTGAAAGTGGAAATGTTACATGCGTGATATACTTGCTTGATTGGCCAAATTATAACTACACTTGTACTCGTACTTGTTCTTACTTGTTCCTACTTGTTATTACTTGTTCATATTGAAGTTCTTGTTCTTGCATAAATTATTATCTCTTGATTCTTGACTTTGCAAGATCTTATTACATTATTCTTGCTCTTGACATCCATTTCTTTGTTTATCATTGCATATAACATGTAATCAAAGCATTAATCACGTACACTTGCCTGTTATTACCTACTGAGCGTTGGCTCATAGTATTGTTTTCCCCCTTTCCAGGTTATTCAGTTGGTGACGTTCACTCGGACGGGGAGTGATTTGAGTGATACTAGAGTGTGCCTTTATCTAGATTGCCGTGTTGGCACAGTTGTATTTCCAGTTTGAACCTTTAGCATTGTATTAGTGTTCTAAGTTCTATTTTAGACCAGTTGTTGTATTATTGAGTTTTGGAACTTATGTTTAATCTGTTGATTGTTGTAATAAGAGAATGAGAATCTTCCTATCTCGTTGTACAATCTTAGAACTTAATTTAGTGCTAGCGTGATTCTGACTGTACATCCTGGTTTTCCGCGTCGGGGTGTGACAAAGGGAAGGGTAGCTTGATCATGGAGGAGTGCCACTAGACCAAGGAGAGGTAGCTCGATCAGGGCGGAATGCCACTAGACCAGGGAAGGGTAGCTCGATCAGGGCGGAATGCCACTAAACTAAGGTAAGGATAGCTTGATCATGGAGGAGTGCCACTAGACCAAGGAAATGGTAGCTTGATCATGGCGGAGTGCCATTAGACCAAGGAGAGGTAGCTCGATTAGGACGGAATGCCACTAAACCAAGGAATGGTTGCTCGATCAGGGCGGCCACTAAACCAAGGTAAGGATAGCTTGATCATGGAGGAGTGCCACTAGACCAAGGAAGGGTAGCTTGGTTAGGGCGGAGTGCCACTAACTAGGAGAAGGTAGCTCGATTAGGGTGAAATGCCATTAACCAAGGAAAGGGTAGCTTGATCAGAGTGAAATGCCGCTAGACCAAGGGGAGGTAGCTCGATCAGGGCGGAATGCCACTAGACCAAGGTAAGGATAGCTTGTTCATGGAGGAGTGCCACTAGACCAAGGAAATGGTAGTTTGATCATGGCAGAGTGCCATTAAACCAAGGAGAGGTAGCTCGATTAGGGCGGAGTGCCACTAAACCAATGAGAAGGTAGCTTGGTTAGGGTGGAGTGCCACTAAACCAAGAAGAAGGTAACTTGGTTAGGGCGGAATGCCACTGACCAAGGAGAGGTAGCTCGATCAGGGCGGAGTGCCACTGACCAAGGAGAGGTAGCTTGATTAGGGCGGAATGCCACTAACCAAGGGGAAGATAGCTTGATCATGGCAGAGTGCCACTAAACCAAGGCGATGTAGCTCGATCAGGGCGGAATGCCACTAAACCAAGGAGAGGTAGCTCGATCAGGGCGGAATGCCACTAGACCAAGGAAGGGTAGCTTGGTTAGGGCGGAGTGCCACTAACCAAAGGGGAGGTAGCTTGATTAGGGTGGAGTGCCACTAACCAAGGAAAAGTAGCTTGGTTAGGGCGGAGTGCCACTAAACCAAGGAGAGGTAGCTCGATCAGGGCGGAATGCCACTAGACCAAGGAAGGGTAATTTGGTTAGGGCGGAGTGCCACTAAACCAAGGAAAAGGTAGCTTGATTAGGGCGAAACCCCACTAACTAAAGGGGAGGTAGCTCGATCAGGGCGGAGTGCCACTAACCAAGGAGAGGTAGCTTGATTAGGGCGGAATGCCACTAAACCAAGGTAAGGGTAGCTCGGTCAGGGCGGAATGCCACTGGACCAAAGAAAAGGTAGCTCCGACCGATCATTCGGGGAATGTTGGCTGTGCTGCATGGTACAACTTAATATGTTTTCCGTTGAGGGGAGAAAAGTGGATGACTCCTTTGTGGTCCGCCAGGACGTAGGCACCCCCTTCATATACTCGGCGGACGATATATGGTCCGACCCAGTTTTCAACCAGCTTCCCTTTGGGGTTGGAGGCCATCACTTCCCTTCTCTTGACCATTACCAGGTCTCCTTTCTTGAATTCTCGACCCTTGACTATCTTGTCAAAAGCACGGGCCATGCGAGCTTGGTAGAGTTGAATGTTTTGCTGTGCCCAGAGGCATTTTTCTTCGAGCTCAGCGAGCTCCTCCAATCTTCTTTCTGCATTGGTCTGCTCACCACTAACTAGTCCGTGCTGGATGGCAACTCGCAATGAAGGAACTTCAAGTTCAATGGGCACTACAGCTTCCAACCCATAGACGAGGGAGAAAGGTGAACAGCCGGTTGGGGTCTTATAAACAGTATGATAGGCCCAAAGTGCTTCGTACATCCTTTCTTCCCAATCTTTTTTATTAGACTTGACAGTCTTTGCCAGTAGTGTGCATAAGGTCTTGTTAAAGGCTTCTGCGAGTCCATTGGCTTGAGGGTTGTAGGGGGATGATGTCCTCCAGTAGATTTTGTATTTGTCAGCCAGCCGATAAACCTTCTGGTTCCTAAAATGACTGCCATTATCAGAGATGATTCGGCTGAGGATCCCGAACCGAAATATTACATTCTACCGGAAGAATCTTGCAACTAGTTCTCCCGTCACATCTCTTAGTGCTACTGCCTCCGCCCATCTGGAGAAGTAGTCTGTAGCTGCTAAGATGTATCTGCACCCTGATGAAGATGATGGTAGCGGCCCTACTACGTCCGTGCCCCACTGAGCAAACGGCCAGCTTGGTAGGGTGGGATGCAATGGCACTGAAGGTCACCTTGCCACATTAGCGTGTTCTTGACACTTCTGACAAGCTTTGGCAAACCTGCAGCAATCATCAAATGTAGTGGGCCAATAGTAACCCAGTTTCTTTATCTCAATTTTCATCTTTGGGCCAGCCTGGTGTGCTCCAGTTGATCCTGCATGGATCTCCTGCATCACCTGTCCCGCTTCTACTGAAGACAAGCAACGGAGTAAGACTTTCCTTTGGGCATCTGTCATAATTTGGAACAAGGTCCCGCTTCTCATCTCGTAAGAATCCTTGATCCTCAGGAGCTTCATTCTCTGTTCCTTTTCTTTTGGAAGTTACTGGTGTTGAAACCAGCGTAGGAGATGCTCTCGCCAATCGGGCTGCTAAACCCCTTTGATGACTGCTACTACTATCTCTTGTTCGTCGGCCAGGACCTCTGTTACGCTGGGGACCTGTCGACGGTTGATCACTGTTATATTCAGGCTTGTGTCTGGCGGGACTGCCAATGAACTGACCAGCTTAGCGAGGGCGTCTGCCTGAGCATTCTGGCCTCGATTGATGTGCTTGATGCTGATGAAGTAAAATCTTGACATCAGGCGAGTTGCCAACTGGTGATAGGGGAGGAGCTTTTGCTTTCGCACATCGAACTCTCCTTCCAGCTGTTTTATAACTAGCATGGAGTCTCTGAATGCTTCCAGCATCTGAATTCCCATGGACAGAGCAATTTGCAACCCGATTATCAGGGCTTCATATTCTGCTTCATTGTTTGTGCATTGTTTGTTTATGGAGAAGGATGTATGCACCACTTCTCCTTCTGGGGATTTCGGGACTATGCCTGCTCCTGCCCTGACTCTGGCTGATCCAGTGGTAGAGGTGTCAATTTTGGAAGCGCCATCAAAATATAGCTGCCATAAGGCGGGTTGTACTTGAACGGCTTCTAGGGTTTCATCTTCAGGAAGCTCCAGCTCCAACGGGCAATCCCCGGGCACTGGGTGCTCAGCGGAGAAGTCTGCAATAGGTTGGCCCTTGACAGCCTTGCGCGGCACGTAGGAGATGTCAAACTCCATAAGGATTACCGCCCATTTGCCCAGGCGGCCTTTGAGTGACGGTTGAGACATGATGTACTTCAGGGGATCCTCTTTGGATACCAAGCTGATTTCATGCGACAACATATAGTGTCGGAGCTTCTTAACTGTGAAGACCAGCGCCAGACAGATCTTCTCAATATAAGTATACTTCTCTTCAGTTCTGACCAGTCTCTGACAGAGGTAATAGAGGTCTTGCTCTTTCCCTTCTTCATTATTCTGGGCCAGCATTGCCCCCAGAGAATTATGCGTAGCTGCTATATACAGTATCAATGGTCGTCCTTTCACCGGTGCGCCCAGCACTAGAGGAGTTTTCAGGTAGTCTTTTAGCTTGTCAAAGGCTGCCTGAAAATCTTCATCCCAATAAAAGGGGACATCTTTCATCATTAGCTTGTGGAAGGGCTGGCATCGCCCTGAAAACTTGGAAATGAACTGCCGGATATAAGCCAAGCGGCCCTGTAGTGATCTCAGCTCGGAGATGTTCCTTGGCGGAGGTGACTCCTGAATTGCCTTGATCTTTGACGGGTCTATCTCGATTCCCCGATATCGTACGATGAAGCCTAAGAATTTTCCGCTCGACACTCTGAACGCACATTTCATAGGGTTCATCTTCAGTTCATGCTGTCTCAGCCTCTGAAAAAAAATCTGGAGGTCTTGCAGATGATCTTCTTTTCTTCTGGTTTTGACCACCAGGTCATCTATGTAGCATTCGACCTTGTGGTAGAGCAGCTCGTCAAAGATTTTGGTCATTGCGCGCTGATAGGTCGCGCCAGCATTCTTCAGTCCGAACGACATTCTCTTGTAATGATAAATACCTTTAGGGGTTCGGAAAGCAGTATGGACTCGGTCATGCTCCGCAATCCAAATCTGATTGTAGCCGGACAATCCATCCATGAATGATAGGGCCTCATGGCCGGTTGTAGCATCAATCATGACTTCGGTTATTGGCACCGGAAAGTCATCCTTGGGGCAGGCTTTATTTAGATCCCGGAAGTCGACACATATCCGGATCTGTCCATTCTTCTTTTTCACGGGGACGATATTCGCCAGCCACGTGGTGTACTGGTTTTCTTCAACAAATCCCACGTCAATGAGCTTGTCGACTTCAGTACAAATTTGGGTGATGAGCTCTGGCCTCATGCGCCGCGGTGGTTGCTTCACTGGTTCGGCCTCAGGGCTGATTGCCAGCTTATGTTGTGAGACGGCGGGGCTTAGACCTGGCATCTCTTTGTAAGTCCAGGCGAAGCAATCCCGATATTCTAGTAGCAATTGGATGTATAGCTCCCATTCTTCTGGGGATAGTTAGGCACTGAGGAAGGTAGGCCTAGGGTCCTTCTCATTGCCCAGGTTGACTTCTATCAGTTCATCGACTGTGGCTTGGCCTCCGTCTTCTATCTCCGGAGGTGCTGGTTGGAGGTCAACGAAGTCTGGAATACCATCTTGAGGGTCGAGTACTTCGACTTCCTCGTCGGACATCACCAGAGCTTCCTGAGGTTTCTTGATTTCTTGTGCCAGCGGTTGGGTGGATTGTTCTATTAGCCAATCCATTGCCGTCGCAGCTCCCAAGGATGAGAGAGCAGCCTCGGTGTTTGTGGATGAGGTTGCAGCCATAACGGACTGGTAGCTGTTTACCGTCGGACTCGGACAACATAGTGGTTTTATAACATAAGTTGAGGAAGTCTCGCCTTCCGGGGCAGTTGTATCTTCCACAGAAGTTGCTTTTTCTTTCCTGGTAGCTGGCTCCCCTTGATTGGAGTTGACCAAGGCTTCCCTGATTGGCAGAAAGTGTGCTGAAGTTGTCATTAGTAGGACCTCTGTGGAGGGAGAGACTCCTGCTTCTTGAATGTCTTCGGCTTCGCTGCTGCTAGCCGTATCAAATTCGGCTTGAAGGGCCGCTTCTTCAGGATGAACTTGCTCCCAGCATCGACAAGGGGCCGAGGTTTCTGCTTCTTGGTTTCCGGACCGAGCCAGTTCAAGATATTCGGCTTCCACCGGATACTTATCAAAGGTTGCCCCCAGAGGGCTATCTTCAGTAGGATAGAAGGCAGAGATAGTATCGACCTCGTACCGCCCACTGTAATAATATTTCTCCAGGGTGAAGCCCAACCCTGGATGTTGAGAGACACGTCTCATTTCCTTATCCAGATTTGCAGGATGCCACATCTTCTGGAAAGCTTCTTTGCGCTTTTGAGACTGATCGGGAGGGATGTGTTGCTTCTGAAACATCTTAGCCATCCGATCAGTTGTAAATGCCAGACCTTGGACAGGAACCCGTAGGTTGCCTAGATCTTCAGGGAGGTTGCAGTCTGTGTCTTCCCGAGTGGGATGCTCCTCAGCTGTATAGAACAAACTGCGGGGCCCATCTTCCTGTGTCACCTCCCAGGCTTTGAAAGGTTTGATAGTGGGATCATTAAGGCCGGGACTAGCTTGGTGAGGCCGACCGGGACTCCGATGCGGTTGTGCTGTCGATTGACCTGCGCTTCCTTAGCCTTGGGGTACAATGCTGGGGATGTCACCCTGCCGACATCTCCAGAAGCTATGATGTGGGAGACCACCTTCGGCTTGACATATCCGTGTGGCGGTGGTGGATACCAACCGTCACCCGATCTATTCTTCGATGCCCCTATGGGGGCCTCAGCTTCAGAAACCTTCCGGGGAGGCCCTGTATATAGGTTGGTGTCCGCCAAGTGACATTCAAACACCTCGAATGGGTGGATATCAGCAAATATCCTCTCCTCCTTCCCCTGGAGGCTGTATTTGATGCATTGGTGGAGCATGGAAGGTACCACCATATTTTCATGCAGCCAAGGGCGGCCGGGCAGCGCCTTGTAGGAGGTGCGAGAGTCAATGATATGAAACTGCACCGTTGTAGTGAAATCTGCCAGGGTCAGTGTGAACTCTGCCACTCCCATTGAAACCTCACATTTTTGGTTGAAGCCAGCGATACACATATCCCCGACTTTCTCGAGATGCACATTAAAGTGGTGCCTCTCGTATATTCTGTAAGGCAGAATGTTGACTACTGCACCGGGATCAACCAGTATTCTGTTCAGCTCCCTTCCATTCAGGTGCCCTTTCATGTATAACGGCCTGTTGTGGCTAGCAGTAGGCAATATCATGTCTTCCGGAGAGAAGGTCATACTAGCTTCTGGTATAGCCTCGGCTATGCAGGCTTCAAAATGAGCAGGCGTCTGTAGAGCAGTGATGATCACCTGTCGAGTTTCTTCACTCAAAGAGAGAATTTCCCAGATCGTAAATCGAGCGGGGAGCTTCTTGAGCAACTTCATTATTCAGCTCCCGGCCCGGACATTGGAGAGCTTCATCTCTTCAGCCCATCTAGGCTTGGGGAGGATTTGATTTACGGGTCCAGATGGACCTGCTTCATCTTCCTCGGACTCAGCACCCTCTTGGTTGGCACCGGCTGTCGGGTCTTCTTTATTAGTTGCTGTAGGGCAAGCTCCATCTGCATTCGCATCCTCAGTAAATTACGCTGGCTGCGGGTGAATGGCCCCGGGTGTAGGGTTAGCCTCTTGGCAGGGTTGTTTCCCCTTTGACATCTACATAAATTCCAGGAATGAAGGGATGGCCTTGCCCCCACTCTTGTTGTATAGGCCTGACAGAGGAGGGATTTGAACTCCCTTAACCTCCGGCGGAGGTGTTTTGTAGGGTCGCTCCCCTCTGAACATGATGTTGTGGTTGGGTGGTGGCTGGCGCCCCCATTTTCGGCCCGACGGAGTGGCATGTGCAGCAGTTGCGGCCTCGGCCTTGCCCCCCCCAGCATGGGGTGTGAAGCAAATTTCTTCTTCTTCCTCTTCTCCGGGTAGGTTGAAGAGTGCTGATAGGGTGTTGCAGGAGACAACCTGTGCTTTATTGGCCCCAGCGGCCTTTCTTTTCTTCTTCCTTTGCTTTCTCTTCTTTTTGGTTTCTGCGGGTGCCTGTCCCCAGAACAGGCTGCCCTCTTCAGGGGGTGCTGCTTCAGCTTCCTCCACCTGTTTGAGTGAGAGTTGTTCCAGCTCTTTCCATGGGACGTGGTCCCGTACCAGCAGAGGTTTCACTTTGGGCTGCACATATTCATCTAGCCCTTCAATCATGTGCTATAGTCGAAGGACCCCAGGATTGGTTTCCTTGATTACTGGCAGCGGAGTTTGTCTCCTCCTGTTAGGTGTATGTATTCTGACAGCTGTAGGTGGAGTGACCCATACGGGTGCTACCACTGGCGGAGCAGGCCGGGGTGTAATGCCACGGATATGTGCCCCCTCTTTCGGGCGGGGTGCCCTCTTCTTCTTGTGCTTCACAGGGATCTGCTGCCACCCCTGCTGTTCTTTCACGGGCTCCAAGAAATGGATTTAGTAGGTGCTCTGTGTGCTTGCTTCAGAGATCTCCTCAGGTAATGCCTAGTAGAGGGAGATCATGTTGACTGCTGCTCTCCTAAGAGGGGCTTCATGTGGCTGAGGAGGGTCTACTTTGTACTCTCCCAGCTCTATTTCATTCTTCTTTACCATTCCTTCGATGACGTCTTCGAAAACATAACAGTCTTCGATTGGATGTCCCAACATCTGGTGGTAGGGGCAGAATCTTGGACTGTCCTTTCTTTTCAGGTCCTCCGGCCTCCTCGGCTCAGGCAGGGTGACCATGCTGTATTCTGTTACCCAGTCGAACAGGACTCGGGTCTTGTCTTTTGGAAAGGAATAGGCTTTCTACATTTTGTCCCTCAGCGAAGGACCTTCTTTATCATCTGGAGCTTTCGCAGGTTGCGGGGGAGCCGCCTTCTTGCCTTTCTCCTTCTGCTGTTCGAACGCCTTGATATCAAGCGTATTCGCTTCTTTAGGTGTGGGGCGCCGTTCTGCAGCCTTGCCTTTCTGGGCAGCTGACGCCGGGACAGGCTTGGCTAGGAGAGCCTCCACTTCGGCCACCACATTATTCAGCCGGTCGAACGACCGTATTTCCATTCCAATCATCTTCTCCAGGACCTCCCTCCTGAGGTTTTGTTTGCATATTTGTACCGCGTCCTCCTGATGCGGGGGCCGCTTGCATCTCATCCCAAGGTTCCTCCACCTCTTGATGTAATCAAGGGCTGTCTCATCTGCCCTTTGTTTTGTTGAGTAGAGTTCGGCCACTGTGACCTCCCTCTCTGTGACATGGAATCTTTCTCTGAACTTTCTCTGCATATCCGACCAATCACTGATTGACCCGACCGAGAGGCTAGAGTACCATTCAAATGCGAGCCCTGTCAGCGAGGACCCGAAGAACTTCAGCAAATATGACTTGTCAGTGGCCAGATCACCTATAACGGTCATGTAATATGCAATATGCTCTTTAGGGGACCCTTTCCCATTGAATTTGTCAAACTTAGGCGGCTTGTTGACCCCCGGGGGAAGTCGTTTAGCCGCATGGTGTTGCGGGTAGGGCACCCGATAGGCATCAAATGCGACGTAGTCGCCTTCACTTTTCTCTGCGAGCTTTAGCTCGATCATCCTCTCCACCATCATCCGGTTCACGACCGTGGGATCAACCGGTTCTGGATAGAAGTGCACCGGCTTCAAGTATGGGGTGACCAGGGTGGTCGCCTGTGGAAGACGCAGCAGCGGGGGTGTCGGGTGCACCTGAGGGAGCACCGGAGGTAGCAGCGGCTGAGGCTGTGGCGGCCGCTGTTGCGCTGTCGCCATGCTTGGCTCTGACGGCTGGGACAGTGTATAAAGCGGTGGAGGGTCATCACGACGAGCCGCTCCATGGGATGACTCACCCTGGACTTCGGGTGGTTTAGAAGCCGATGAATGTTCAGTCTTTTCCATCAGCTGCTTCTTCAGAGAGTCTATCTCCCGTCGATATTTTTGTAGTAGCATCAGAACTGATGGGTCTATGGTGGTGGGGATACCTTTCGTTGTCTCCCCGGACGTACCCTCAGGCAGGATGTCGAGGAGGACGTCGTCTTCTTCTTCCGCCGTCACCACATTAGCGGTCAAGACGGGGGCCTTGTCATCCCAGTGGGGATAGACCTGGGGCTATTTCCCTTTAACCATCATCAGAAGCTCTCTTGCTGCTTCTGTTCTGCGGGTAGTTGGCCCCGGCCGTGCGGCCAATTGAGCCAATTCTTGGGGGTCTTCAGGAAGCTCCCCATATCGGCTGGATATACCAGCCATGTTGCAGGTGAAAACCTGCATCCTTCTCTTTTGTTGATAGACCCTCCTTCTAGTATGCTGCGGGAAGGATAGCCTTTCAAACACAGAAACTCTTCTTCTTTCTTCCCGCTCGGGGAAGGCTTCATCGGATTCGACCTCGAAGCCGTCATTATATCCATTGTCGTCGACTGACGACACCATCATTCTATCTCCCATATCTCCTTCATCTGCCGCTGATGGGCAGTAATCTTCCTCAGTGGCGACTGTCTGCACCAGTCGCTGCTGTCCGAGTGAGGGGTTGCCTAAGCCTCGGAAATAATTTCTGACCAAGCAGGTCATCTCTTCTCGACCCCGTTCTTGATATAGTACGGGGGTGATTGTCGACCTCCAACGGGAGGGATACAGGCCAGTCGAGCTCTGTCGGCCGGCTGTTGGAATCTTCGTCCCGCAGCAGGGATGTTGGCTTGACGGGCCGTAGCCCGGAAAGTTCTGTGGCGCGGAGGATCCGCGACCACCTCTTCTTCCTCCTTCGGGGGCAGGCCCCTTTCTCTTCTCACTTCCGCCTCGTCGTTCACAAGACGACGGCGGATGAGTGTTAGCTGGTAGGCAGGTCAGACCCGCTTGGGAACCCACACTTGTTTGAACTTCTTCGGCCTGGGTGCCGAGCTTCCTTGGCCATAGTGGCCAGTTTCTTCTATTTCTGCCCTCCTTCCAGCGAGAGCTTGATAGGCATTGTAAATAGGAATGTTGGGGATGACTCGGTCCGGGGTCACCCGTGCAGTGCGTCCGTCGAGGAAGACGCGCATACCCCCAACTAGCATAGATTTCCCGGACTGAGACAGAGTTCTGGTGACTACAGCAGCATTCTTGCGGGCCTGGCGACGCTGGCGTCCTCCAGGGTGTTTGTTGATGACATTGGGGTGAGTCCCACGTATGACGTGGTGCACTAGACAACTAGCGGCCGGGGCCAGACTTTCAGACAAGTCTTTGCAGTAGGGAACCCCCAGAGGCTCCATTTTTTCCACAGCTTCCTTGACAGGTTCTGGGGCTTCGACCTCCAGCATATCTACAAAGGCTAACCCCAAAAAGTTGGGGAAGCCCACAGCGGCAGGGAAGCTGCCGAATTCCATGGGTACCGCCAGGTACCCAAGCGCGTGTCCAGCGACTATCGATAGATCGAAGTCAACGTCAGTTATCCCGTTGATCGTCATTGATTCGCCTGTACAGACAAACAAAGCAATAATCAGTAGCCTTTGAGAGGGCTTCAAAGCCCGAATATCCCGGCAAAGAGATGAAAGGTGACACTGGTCCCACCGGGCATGCCAGACTTGTTCGTGACCTTTTTCTTTCTTTCGCGGGTCGATCGACCAACTGACTAACTGGTAGTCAAATGACCGATTGACGACGCGGGCGTGCCAGTCACATGAGTGACGATTTTATGATGCGCTCATTCTGACCCATGTCAGGCGAGTGTGAGGTTCGGTCGGGACCAGCAGTCCGCCATACCATAAAGGCTATGGCGTTAATTACATCCCCCACGAAGAGGGAACACCTTTGATTAATTGCCGAGATATTGGGCTGTCGAAGCCGAATAAAAAAAGTACATGATGACCATGACGAAGACATGCGGGATGCATTTATTTATCATGCAAAGGATGCATAGTTCATAGAATTAGAGATCCTGGATACGTGATGGAGGACATAGGTCCGAAGACCACCATCGCGCATAGCGAAGACTTCCGATCGAGCATAACCCGACCTTCTATCGACGCCATTCGATATACCCAAGGATCTATGCAAGCATGCATATGTAACGTTCATGACTAGATTAGGCATGACAATAGAGTTATGAAAGCAGATGGTAATCGACCACATTTATTACCCCTCATTGAGAAGTGAGAAGGCAGCACAAATATGATAGCGAGAGCAAAATGCTAACGGACATAGTAATGAAGACATGATGATCATATAGTTCGGACTCGCTAGGCCCTTCTGATGTGACACAACCCCTCGGACCTAGATTTGCAAGCAATACAACAATGTGACAATGTCACACAAGCGGACTCACTCGCGTCGCGCACACCCGGGTCCGTAGGTGGACCGGCGATAGTGGTGAGGGTCCGAGGATGGACCTCGCCTTTCCGGGGATTTGACTAGCTTGGGCTGAACCCCTAAGGGCCTGGGATGCCCCAATTCCATGGGCGTCCAGCACGTCAAGGGCGAGGGATGTAGGGTCGCAATCTCAACTCACTCCGCGGTGGTCACTCAAATCGAAGATATTTTTTGAGATCGGGCACTCACTCACCGACCGACGGCACTAAGAGGTATTTTTAAACAAGCAAAGAAATTCCAGTAGAGTAGTGCAACCCGAAGCTCACCTGATCGGTGTGAATACACCGATCCCGGCCGGAGACGAGGGCGAGCGGGGAAGCGTGGGCCACCCGCACGCTACGTCGATGAAGCTTCAACCTGTTGAAATTAATTACATCCACTACACCTCGCATAGGAGGGGGAACTTGGGGTGGGGAGATTATAGTTACAATCAAACACTACCTCCGCACAGGGAGGGGCGGTAAGCCGGCCAGGCGGGGAAGGGAAACTAGCTAAGGAGGTAGCCGATTGATCCCACCGTCGGTTCTGCCCGCCTGTTCTGCCCGCTGATAGGTACTCACTGTTGAATGTCCTATGGATGCTCCCGAACTCAAAAGCTGACGAAACCAGCGCAGAAACGTCCCTGATAGACCCAGGCACTTCTGTGAATTTTTGTGGGTGGGTCCGAATTCGTCACCGACAGGGGCGGGCTCTAGAACAGGGTCCCTGTGATCAGGCTCGGACTGCCCCCAGGGTGCAACAGCAGATGGACGAAGCCACCACGCCCGATCCCGAAGTCCAAATGATACGGGACCAAGTCGAGGATGACCGTGGACGAGTCTTCTCCGAGCAGCAACCAAGATGGACATGAGACGATGTCAGGGCTGAGAGAGAGAGCCCGTTAAGTGGGGAGGTGTCGGGTCAGGTCCTGAGTGGCCTGATCTGCGCACCCGGGGGAGAAAAATTGGAAAACATTCCTCCTTATGCCAAACGGGGTGACGTCTTCTGCTGACGGAAGTAGATTGGATGTAGAAGACCATGACCGAGTGGCGCCTTCAGAAGTGATGGGGTGTGACCGTGGGAGCTTCTGCACTGTAGCTCTGGTCCTGGTTCAGGTCCCAGTTGCGCAGTTGGATGAGAACAAGCCCTCCGGACAGTAGGGATGTTGGATGCCGGCGAGACCACCTCAGTTGCGAAGCTGTCTAGAAGAGCTTTCCGGGGATGTATGGTGCGCCTGCAGATGACGTCGGACGACTCCGAAGCAGCCTCTGCAAGTTGAGCTCCTACTGCTGCCTGCGAACTAAGATGAATAGGGTGATGATAGGTGATGGGAGATGGAGTAGATGGGGTGGGAAATGGGTGGATGGGTGTGGGGGTGGCACCTGACTATGTGGGGGTCTGTTAGGGGGTGATACAAGGTGTGTGAGGGGCAGAAAGGGGACTGGGAGGTGGTCTAGCAAGTGGAGGAAGGGGGAGCTGCGAATTTTGGTTGGGAAGGAGAGAGGGAGGAGAGGTCTCTCCTTTGGTTTGAATGGTGGGTTAATGGAGGGGTTAATGGGGCCTAGGGAATGGGAAGGGTTGCCTTGGGGAGGGGAAGGGGTGCTTGGGAGAAGGGATTCTCCCTTGGGAAAATGAAAGGTTGTATGGGGAAGGGGAAATGTTGCTTGGGAGGAGGGAGAGGTGCCTAGGAGAAGGGGATTCCACCTAGGGGTGGGAGGGGAATTAAATGGGAGGTATAGGGAAGGGGGAGGGGTCTTAATGAGAGGTGAATAGGGAGGAGAGAGAGTGAATTTCAAAATTTAGAGAGAGAGAGTAGAGGAGAGAGAGAGGGGGTTCGCCCCTTCTTGAGAGAGAGAGAGAGGTAGAGTGAGAGAGAGAGAGAACACAAGGGTTTTCAATATTCAACTCAATTTTTCATTCATTCATTAGCATACAAATGAGGGATTGGGGTCCTATTTATAGGAATCCCATATTTTCACATAAGTCCCTGACTTTTGGACTACTAACACTTAACCAAGGGGAAGGGGGCGCCCCTGGGCCTGGCCCATATAATTGGGCCCAATAACACACATGATGACTTTAGACTTAGGTAAATAGCTACCTAACCTAGGTATTGGACTCAAATAAAAGGAAAAGTACATGATAAGAAAATGAAAATTACATCATATGACTCGAAATAAAGTGGCGAACAAGATGTAGCATAGTTGGCGATCCTCAGGATCCTCAATCAAATGAAATTACTGGTGATGTCCTCATCATACCCCCGGGGTGCGGAAAACTCGACTCTGTTGAGTATGGGCCCGCCGGGAAGTGGTCCTCTCAAGCAGCTCAGAGTGAACCTCAACCTCCAAACTCAACCCTGTGTCTGCAACCAGGGGACGGTCCTTCATCCTCTCGAGGTGGCTCAGGCGCACCCTCCTACTGGCGATGGAACCCTGCTTGCCTAGTATTGCCTCTGTGTGCGCACGTCGGACTCTCAGGCTGTTTTTTGGTGGCTCTCCGAGGGTGTCCCTCTCAAAGGAAGATAAAGGCTCGAGGCACTCACTAGGATCCACCGCGGTGCCCATATAGGGTGCCGGATCCGCCATCTGGAAAATGGGGTGAATCCCAAAACCCATCAGTAAGTCCAACCCGTTAGCCGGGTTGCCAAAGTCACTCGGAACTTGGGAAGGTCCAAGTCCTCGTGCCCTCGAATTGGAGGTGACCCTAGGGTAGAGCCACTCCAATGTCATCATCACCAGATTGCCTACTTGGAATTCCAAGTGGCGCTCGCGAGCTCTTGTCCGCTCTTTGTGAACCTCACCGCTCGTCAAGAATTACTTGCGTGTATGCTCATGCCATGTATCATAATGCGGTGAGTGGGTGTGAAAGAGGATAGCATGCAAAGGTGGACCGGGGCAACCGTACATAGACCTATCATGCATAGATGTGATGAAGACTTTCATGGACTCAGGGGGGTCGGGGCAACCATAGGTGGACCTATCGTGCATGGTGGCAGTAATTACCGGGGGACCCGGACATCCATGTATGCTCCATTCATGCGTAAGAGCTATGACGAATGTGGGAGGACCAGCACATCCAAATGTGGCTCTATCAGGTATGGGTGCAATGAATGCCGGAGGACCTAGACTTCCATGTAGACTCCTATCATGCATAAGATGGATGATGAATGGGGGTGGACCTACATATCCAAATGTGAACCTGTCATGCACTGGACCTAGTCTGTATGTGACACAAATGAGACGACTAGCCCTACCAGATGGAGCAAAATGTTGTGGCACATGCATTCCTATCAAGATGGTCCCATCTTTTGGTGAGGGTTGATTTGGGGGTCTCCACTCATGGGGTTCGAAGGGGTCCCAGAAAGTGGACATCTTGGGATGGGTCAATTCCTCATTTCCTGGGTGGATGTCACCCTTGGTCATGGCTCTCATAGCGAGGGCTAAGTTTTGGAATGGGTGGTTTAGGTTCAACATGGTGGGTGAGGCTAGGAAAAGGAGGGTGGTGGGTAAGGCGACTAGGTCCCATGGGTTCATTGGCTTCCATTGGGAGAGATCAAAGGGGTCATGGAATGGGTTGCCAAGGAAGAGATATTCTATGTCCTCAAGGTCTTTAAATGATGGTGAGTCATCATCCTCCAAAGTAATTGGTCCAAGATCTCTAGTGTGTTGACCGTTGGTGCGGACACCAGGGCGATCACGTGACACGTCGGTGGACCGACGGTGCCATACGCGGAGCGCCAAGCGGACTACATCGGCTCCCCATCGAATTGGGGATCATGTGGCTTCAATTTAGACACTTTTAGCATTAAATTTGGGCTTGTATTGAAGATTGTACATGGGTTTTCATATTGGGCTAGTTGCTAGACCCTTAAATGGCCAAGTGGTTAAAGGCCCTTAAGCTTTCCTTAAGAAAGGAAAAGCCTTGGACCAATATAAAGAACCCATTAGCCTAGTAAGGCCCAATTGGGCTCCCTTCCTATATGGGCTTTCTAAATGGGAGAGGCCTTATACAAGCATGGGCTTCACTCATGGGTTTACAAGGTTGGAAGGGGCCTTAAGTAAGAGGAGGAGAATGGGCTGGCCATGAGCCAAAGTGGCCCATTCAAGGCCCATTGAAAGGGGCGCCCCTTCCTTGGCTTATTAGGCTAGAGACAATTGAATTTTCTTCTTTCTTCTCTCCATTTATCACATGGGAGGCTAGAAAGGCTGCTGGTCATATTCAAATGGCTGCCACCTCCCTCTTTTTTACAAGAAATTCAAAGTTTGGTGAACAACCATGTCCCCTTGCCCCCCCTTTCACTTTCACCACTTGGCAAGTTGTAATGGGCTCCCTCCCCTCCCCCCTTATGGTATACCACGCAGTCCCCCAGCCCTCTATAGCTCTTGTAATGCCTATTTAAAGGCTTGTACGTTGTATATGTGAAGGCTAATGAAGTTTTATTGTGAGAAATTGCCTTAAGTGAGTGATTCACTTCTCCTTCTTTGGGTGAGACTCCCAACCCTGTCCTGTGACTGGACAACATTCAGGTCGTGAGACTCGACCCTCTACCCCCATCTTTCTCTTATCTTCTAGTTCCACCTGATTTATCCCTAATACTACTACACGTTAGCAAGGATTCAGCTTTAGTTTCGAGTCGATCCGAGTTCGGGAGCGCCGCAGATCTGTCCCAGAGTGCTGCCCAGAATTCAAGTTGTCTGTGTTTTAATTCTTGGAGCCCAACCTTGACGCCATCAGAAGTTGGTTTCTAAAGAGCAATCGTAGTCTTTTAAGTCCTCTTCGCGTTGCCGCTGGTTTCACCTCGATCGGTGATGGGTGCTGATCGTGCCGACAGTTCTTGTGGGATCACATGGGCTGGTCTGAGCAAGTCCGGCTGAGAACTAGAATCAACTTCCAGAGCCTGCCCCACCTTCATCTGGCCAAGATCCGTGTGAGGGGTCTTCAGAAAATTTCTTCCTCAAGACGTCGCCTACTATCTCCCACAAAGAATGCCTCGATCCGACATCGGAAACCATTTTCCCAACATTTTACCGTTTTTCTGTGCAGTTCTGTGAGTACAAAACCAGAACCTCAGAAGATTCATCACTGCGCCCAGATCTGAAGGCATCTATTCGCGATCTTCGAAGTGAAGATACTACATCCAGTCGCCGACATTCTCCAACAAACGGCGCTCTGATCGGGCGTTGGATCCGGTCGTACCAACCTCCGCAAGCTCGCTGCGCAGGGTGACCAGCGCGAACAGAACTGGATCATTTTTCCGTCGGCATACCCGAGCGGCTCCGGCACGCGTTCCTCGCCTCCTGCGAGTGTGGCCCGTCAACCCGGGTTCCAGCAACCCCAAAATTGGCATTTGTAGCCCTATACCTCCCTACGTGGAGTGGGCAAATATTTTGGAAAGTGTAATCTTGTTGCATTTGTATATCGGGGTTGTTCGGAAATCGGCCGGGAGTTCTTCCCCACGCCTAGGCGTGGAGGTACGCGATCCGTTCCTCATTTCATTTGCTATTCTAGTATATTTCTATATTGCTGCGTTTGTGAGATTAGGGCCGTTAGCTAGCCTCAACAATCACCGTGATTGTGAGTTGAGCGAGTCCGTTCCGTGGCTCCAATCGAGCACCGAGCGCGAATTAGCACCCTAGGCGACGGTGGTTTCTTAATCGCCGCGATCCCCACGTTTCCCTCACAAGGGACGATCGTTGGGCTAGTGAGCTTGCTGTTGAGAGACGTCTCCACTTGGAGAATACCACGGTGGCCAGCCGCCCGGCTTGCCTTAGTGTGCTGTTTCCGGCCAAACATCGAGTCCGTCGTAAGTCTTAGCCCGAGTCGTCATCCGCCCCGCATCAAATTGGTATCAGAGCATCGTTCTAAGTCTAGGGTGTCCAAAATAAAAAAACAAAAGTGTCATTTAAGTCTAGGATCATCATATTTCTAAAAAAAAAAGTGTTTTAAAATTTCATCCCAATAAATGGTATATCAAAAGGTGTGACACGAACTTTAGGCTACGCCTATCGGGAAGGTCGCACATTTGCGTGAGTGACCTTTGGGTTGATTATCTGCACCACGTACCGAATATTGGTTAGGTCTAAGTGCATCATTGTTGCATTAGTCGGTGTTTGCATCAGTTTGTGTCTCATGTTCAAATGGCCTTGCATGTCCATTCCTAGGGATCCGTTCCCATCCTTTGGCAACTATGGCCAACCCATGCCGACCCGTCCAAGGCAACAAGTCCGTGTCTGAGTACATTAGGGACTTCGACGTGTACCGGTTTGGAAACGAGAGCACCATGACTGCCTCCCAATTTCGGAGAGGTTTGCGGCTTCATTTCCGGTATGAATGTCTTATCCGTGACGCGTTCTCTCTGGCGCAGTGTTATCAGGTCGCTCTCGAGGTCGAGCCTTTTGAGGCTCGGTTTGATGCCGCCATTCAGCGAGCAGATGCCGCCCTTCGGCAAGCCTCTACCTCTCAGTCGACCCGAGCCGGTCGGACAGCCTACCCCATGGTCTTCCCCACCCACGAGAGCTCCCATGCTACCATCCTCTCCTTCCGAATTTCATTCGGAGCCCTCTCATTTGGAGCCACCAAAGCCCGAGCCACCCGTATTTCTAACGGGTACACTTTACATAGTCGAGCCACTACTTAGTTGGCTCAAGGATAGCTTGGTCCCACCTTCCTTCCCATCTTTGGACCCTATCCTACCTCTGGTGCCAATCAATTCATTTCACACCACTTTTCGGTCTAGTCACTATGTGGATACATTGAATGACCTTCTTAAAGGGTTAGACCGGCAATTGACATTTACGCATTTGTTGGCTCCAGGCTTCGACCGACCTACAGATCGTAGTTTCACTCATCCCACCTTAGGGTCCATCACCTCCGTGTACACCGTGGGTCATGTTACCACGGAGGTTCTTCTACTCCTCCCGTTGTCGGCCGAGCCCGACTTCATTCCTTTTATCCCAAGGGTGGAGCCCTACCTTCTATACACTGTCCCAACTACCATGATGGATGGAGGTGACCATCACCTTCATGAATTTCAAACATGGGACTATGTAATGGAGGAACCAGGGGGTCACACATTCTTTGACCAATTCGACCCCTTCACTAGTGGGCCTCGTGCTCCACCACTTCCCCTCTGCTTGGTCAAGGAAGTCCCCTACCACTCTCTTCCCCCTCGGGCCAATCAAACTCCATATAGCAATAGGTCCGATTATTGGGAAGCATGGCATGCCTTACCTACATGTAGTGGTGATGCACCTCTTAGCCCACCCACACCCACATCTGATAGGAAGTCCTTGCATGCATGGTGTCTTTTTGGGTGTCTAGGAGTACATAATCCTACTACCTTTGGTTGCATCTAGTATATGCATGGCACACATTCGGGTGTCCTGGTCCACCATCGTCGATGCGTAGGTCGAACTAACCATAGGTTTGTCTAAGTTCAAGTATGTGTGTTTATTTCTATGGTTTGTTTTATTTCATATGGTTTGCATTAAGTCGTGTCAATAAACGGCCAGTCAAAGCACATATAAGGAGGTAGCCGATGCATGCTACATATCCGAGGATTCAAAGGGAGAGTACGTCTAGATCAGGGTCATACCTGATTGGTTTTCTCCCGGAGACCAAAAGCCACTCTAAGTCCACAATCCCCACCCTTTCCGGGTCAAGAAACAAGTGGGTACGAATGCGTATGATATTGAACTACCGGGTGACTATGGTGTCAGTTCAACGTTCCATGTTTCAGATCTGGTAGCATATTGGAACCCGCGGTGATCCCTAGTGAGCTTTGGGCTTTCCCCTTCTATTGTGAGTGATACACCACCCGAGAGTCCACCTCTTCTAGCCTCAACGCATGCATATAGATTGTATACTGGATGAGCAGGTGATCACCACAAGGAACGGCGCATATCCACACGTCCTAGTGCGTTGGCGAGGATGCCCTACGATGACCAACACCTTGATCACATGCGGAGAACGCAAGCTTCGAGACCCTTACTCGACGGGGTCGAGTTCCTCCCACTCGGGGAGAATTGGTGCGGACACCAGGGCGATCACGTGACACGTCGGTGAACCGACGGTGCCATACGCGGAGCGCCAAGCGGACTACATCGGCTCCCCATCGAATTGGGGATCATGTGGCTTCAATTTAGACACTTTTAGCATTAAATTTGGGCTTGTATTGAAGATTGTACATGGGTTTTCATATTGGGCTGGTTGCTAGACCGTTAAATGGCCAAGTGGTTAAAGGCCCTTAAGCTTTCCTTAAGAAAGGAAAAGCCTTGGACCAATATAAAGAACCCATTAGCCTAGTAAGGCCCAATTGGGCTCCCTTCCTATATGGGCTTTCTAAATGGGAGAGGCCTTATACAAGCATGGGCTTCACTCATGGGTTTACAAGGTTGGAAGGTGATGCGGGACGAGACACAGACACGACAAGCTCGCGATCGTCCCTTAACGAGGGAAGCGTCGGACGTGCGCGGTTGAGAAACCGGCAAGAGCTAGGGTGGTCGGCTCGCACTTTCGTGCCCGGATCGGGTCACGGGACGGTCTCGCTCTGTCTCGCAACAGCGGTAATTAATAGATAAGGCGAGCTAGATATCCCTACACATGCTCTCTAGCAGTGGCATAAACAAGTATATATGAAAATAAGCAAATGCCAAGTGTAGGGAGCGAGAACGATACCTCCACGCGCTCGGCGTGGGGATGACGGACCCGGCCGATCTCGTACTCCCGGGACAGTTAATACATAAAGATTACAGCAATGATTTAAAACCCACTCCACGCAGGGAGGTAAAGGGCGACACAACGGGGCCCGGGAGGGCCGATTTCGGGTTGACGGGCGGCTTTCCGCGTAGCTTCGGCAGCACCCGAACTAGTGACGGTGGGGCCCACGTGCTGTCTGGAGGGGCCGTGTGGGACCCGGTGTCACCACTGTGGTGGGGACACTGGTGGAAGCGATCCCCGGGCTGGCGGCACGCTGGAACGTCGCCCGGAGGTCGGGCGGCTCCGATCGGCACCCGTCGGGTTTGCTGTCCACGGATTGGTTGCTGCTATTTTGCAGCGCGCGCTCCGGCGAGAATGGACGCTGCGATCAACCCCGATGTCGTATCGACACGAGACTGGCGCCGTTGGAAAGCTAGCTTGAAGTTCTTCAACCTATGGCAAACGATCTGGCCTGGATCTGCTCGGATCTTGACTTATGGAATTTTCAATCTTCTGTTGTACAGTTCCTGAAATCACAGGTCAGCAGAGAACTTGACTGTAGATTGCCTTTGACTGCAAGGTAGACGTCCGAATCTGGGGTTGTGTTCTTCAGAAAAGATGTGGGAATGTGCGCTGGAAAGACAGCAAAATTTGTTTGGACCCGCTTGGATGTGCCTATGATTTTCTATGATTTGTTTAGTGGATGAAGGTCGGATCTAGGATCTGGCTGAAAGTACTGTAGCTCCGGTAGAACATGAATTTTTAAAAATAGGTAGAAGGATGATAAAAATTAAAGAAACATTCTGGAGGTAGGGGAAAATGGACAGAACCCCCAGTTAAATTGGGAGGTCTAACAAAATTCAAAAGGGTGGTCGAAGGGGAAGAACTCAGAGGTTCTGTCACTGTAGATAGAGACAAAACATATCTGAGATCGAAAGATGAACGAATTTTTAAAAATATGAAACGGTGGAATTGTGGCGTGAAAATTTAGGTGGATCTTGGGGTTTAAGGTTAGAACACACCATAAACATTTCAACCCAAGAAGAGGCCGTGGCTGAGACAGACAATTCGTGGAACCTGCTGTGGTCGGATGAAGACAGAACTGTAGAGGCGGCTCGATGGTGGCACGAACGGCGGTGGCGGCGGCACAGACGATCACCGGAGGTTGAGAGGAGATGATAGAAGGGTTACCACTCTAGAAATGGGGTTGGGGATGAAGAAAACCAGAGGGAGAGAGAGAGAGGGTCGAAATTCTCACAAGGGGCTCTTGCCAAAATGCTTTTTTCTTCTCATTAATTATTCTAAATGGAAAAAATACAAGTATATATATGCTACACATCAAATCCAATCTCCACCATTGGATCTAGGGATGGGGAATGAATGGCCTAGATTAAATGTGACCAACACACACACAAAAAAAAAAAACCCAAGTGGGAGACAAGCTTGACATGGTAGGTAGCCTACCTTAGACTTTTTACTCCCTTTGTCTACCCATGTGGCATTTGACATTCAACCCTTCTAGATGGCCACCTAGGATGGTTGACCAGCCCCACATAGGTGACATGGACCAATGGGAAAGGGCTGAGGGCCCCCTTGCTGGTCCTACTGGCAAATTACAAAGAAACCCACATAATCTACGGGAGTGACGCATTGGCTGATAAAGCCGTACAATTGTGCGTATACTTTCCCGTGGATATAAAAATAAACTAAAGGACATAAATGTAATATGAAAAGGTACTGGCTCGGTGTCGATTCCCATCAACTCTCCTCGGGTGGGAGGAACTCGACCCCGTCGAGTAGGGGTAGGGATGCTCGAATACTCCGGCGGATCCGTCACCGTGCCAAGTAATGCGGGTACGCTCCACTCCAAATGATCGTCACCTGCTCATTCCATATATACTCGATATGCGGAAACTGCTATGGCCTGAAGGTGGACACTCCTGGTGGGGCACTCTCAAAGGGAAGGAAGCAGCTCGAAGACTCACTAGGAATCACCGCTGAGTCCCTGTGGGTGACTGATCCGGGTATAGATGTAGAGCCGATCCCATACTCATCGAGTGAGTCGACTCGCTTCACACTCATAAGAGAACGACAACGAGCTTGCACAAGACGCATGCAGACAAACGACACACAAACCATGCAAACAAACCACACAAAGAAAACACACGGGCTCAACTATGACCCTAGACACACCTAATGTTAGTCCGACCCGTACATGGGTGACGGCGGACCAGGACACCCGAATATGTGCCATGCATGCGTGTTATGCAACCGGGAATGGATGGCATGGGGAACACCTATACATCGGGTGGGATTACGCGTAGATTGTCTTTTGAATGTGGGCGACTCGGGTGGTTTAGAAGAGCCGGGTGTAGGTGGGTCGGGATTGGTGGGTGTGGATGACCCGACCTGTGGGAAAGGGGTGTGAAAGTGGGCTTCCCTGATAAAGTATGAAAGAAGTGATGGGTCACGGGGCCCACTAGAGTAGGGGTCGAATGGGTCAAAGAATGTATGACCCCTTGGTTCCCTCGTTACATAGTCCCATGTTTGGAATTAATGAAGGTGAGGGTCACCTCCATCCATCGTGGTAGATGGGACCGTGTATAGGAGATATGACTCCTCCCTCAGAAGAAAAGTAATGAAGTCGGGCTCATCCGGTAGTGGGAGAAGTAGAAGAACCTCCGTGGTGACACAACCCACGGTGCACTCGGAGGTAATGGACCCGAAGGCCGGATGGGTGAAGCTACGACTCGTGGGTTGGTCGAAGCCTCGGGCCAACATATGTGTCAACTTCCATTGCGTGTCTAGTCCTATAACAAGATCGTCTAACATGTCAACATGGTGACTAGATCGAAATGTGGTATGGAAGGAGTTGACCGGCACTAGAGGTAGGATGGGGTCCATTGATGGGAAGGGAGGTGGGACCAAGCCATCCTTGAGCCAACGATGAAGCGGATCGACTATGTATAGCGTTCCCGTAAGAAACACGGGTGGCTCGGGCTTTGGTAGCTCCAAAAAAGAAGGTTCCGAATGAAGATCGGAAGTAGATGGCAATGGAGCTCTAGGGAAGGGGTTCTCCGATTGAGGTGGGGAAGGCCATGGTGTAGGCGGCTGGGAGGTGGATGCTTGTCGAAAGCCACTATACCGAGAAAAGTGAGACTCAAATGGTTCGACCACTAGAGCGACCGTATAGAAGTCCGCTAGAGAGAATGCATTGCGGATAAGACATTCCAACTGGAAGTGAAGGCGCAAACCTCTCCGGAACTGAAATGCGGCCGTGTTGCTCTCCTCTCCCAAGCCATGTTCCAACCAATACTTATGATATGCCCGAATGTACTCGGACACGGACCTATCACCTTGGACGGGTCGACATGGGTTGGCCATAGTTGCCAAAATATGGGAACGGATCCCTAGGAATGGATATGCAAGGCCATTTGAACAAGACACTAGAAAGTAATGCAAAGTTGGAATGCATGTACACTAATATGATGCACCTATACCTAAACCAATATCCGGTACGTGGCGGAGATAATCGACCCGAAGGTCACTCGCACAAGTGTGCGGCCTTCCCGATAGGCGTAGCCTAACGGTCGGACAACACCTTTTGATATACCGAATTATCGGGATGAAATGTAATTTAGAAACACTCTCTTTTTTTATGTTTTAGAAATATGATGATCCTAGACTCGACTTAAACCGACTAATGACTAGACGTAAATGACTAATGAATGACACTCTTTTTTTTTTTGTTTTGGACACCCTAGACTCAACTTGCTCCGATACCAAATTGATGCGGGACAAGACACGGACACGACAAGCTCGCGATCGTCCCTTAACGAGGGAAGCGTCGGACGTGCGCGGTTGAGAAACCGGCAAGAGCTAGGGTGGTCGGCTCGCACTTTCGTGCCCGGATCGGGTCACGGGACGGTCTCGCTCTCTCTCGCAGCAGCGGTAATAAATAGATAAGGTGAGCTAGATATCCCTACACATGCTCTCTAGCAGTGGCATAAACAAGTATATATGAAAATAAGCAAATGCCAAGTGTAGGGAGCGAGAACGATACCTCCACGCGCTCGGCGTGGGGACGATGGACCCGGCCGATCTCGTACTCCTGGGACAGTTAATACATAAAGATTACAGCAATAATTTAAAGCCCACTCTACGCAGGGAGGTAAAGGGCGACACAACGGGGCCCGGGAGGGCCGATTTCGGGTTGACGGGCAGCTTTCCGCGTAGCTTCGGCAGCACCCGAACTAGTGACAGTGGGGCCCACGTGCTGTCCGGAGGGGCCGTGTGGGACCCGGTGTCACCACTGTGGTGGGGACACTGGTGGAAGTGATCCCTGAGCTGGCGGCACGCTGGAACGTCGCCCGGAGGTCGGGCGGCTCCGATCGGCACCCATCGGGTTTGCTGTCCACGGACTGGTTGCTGCTGTTTTGCAGCGCGCGCTCCGGCGAGAATGGACGCTGCGATCCACCCCGATGTCGGATCGACACGAGACTGGCGCCGTTGGAAAGCTAGCTTGAAGTTCTTCAACCTATGGCTAAAGATATGGCATGGATCTGCTCGGATCTTGACTTATGAAATTTTCAATCTTCTATTGTACAGTTCCTGAAATCACAGGTCAGCAGAGAACTTCACTGTAGAATGCCTTTGACCGTGAGGTAGACGTCCGAATCTGGGGTTGTGTTCTTCAGAAAAGATGTAGGAATGTGCGCTGAGAAGACAAAAAAATTAGTTTGGACCCGTTTGGATGTGTCTATGATGTTCTGTGATTTGTTTAGTGGACAAAGGTCGGATCTGGGATCTGGCTGAAAGTACTATAGCTCTGGTAGAACATGAAGTTTTAAAAATAGGTAGAAGGATGATAAAAATTAAAAACAAATTTTGGAGGTAGGGGAAAATGGACAGAACCCCCAGTTAAATTGGGAGGTCTAAAAAAATTCAAAAGGGTGGTCGAAGGGGAAGAACTCAGAGGTTCTGTCACTGTAGATAGAGATAAAACATATCTGAGATCGAAAGATGAACGAATTTTTAAAAATATGAAACGGTGGAATTGTGGCGTGAAAATTTAGGTGGATCTTGGGGTTTAAGGGTAGAACACACCATAAACATTTTAATCCAAGAAGAAGCCATGGCTGAGACAGACAATTCGTGGAACCTGCTGTGGTCGGATGAAGACAGAACTGCAGAGGCGGCTCGATGGCGGCACGAACGGCGGCGGCGGCGGCACAGACGATCACCGGAGGTTGAGAGGAGATGATAGAAGGGTTACCACTCTAGAAATGGGGTTGGGGATGAAGAAAACCAGAGGGAGAGAGAGAGAGGGTCGAAATTCTCACAAGGGGCTCTTGCCAAAATGCTTTTTTCTTCTCATTAATTGTTCTAAATGGAAAAAATACAAGTATATATATGCTACACATCAAATCCAATCTCTACCATTGGATCTAGGGATGGAGAATGAATGGCCTAGATTAAATGTGACCAACACACATAAAAAAAAAAAAACCCAAGTGGGAGACAAGCTTGACATGGTAGGTAGCCTACCTTAGACTTTTTACTCCCTTTGTCTACCCATGTGGCATTTGACATTCAACCCTTCTAGATGGCCACCTAGGATGGTTGACCAGCCCCACATAGGTGACATGGACCAATGGGAAAGGGCTGAGGGCCCCCTTGTTGGTCCTACTGGCAAATTACAAAGAAACCCACATAATCTACGGGAGTGACGCATTGGCTGATAAAGCCGTACAATTGCGCGTATACTTTCCCGTGGATATAAACATAAACTAAAGGACATAAATGTAATATGAAAAGGTACTGGCTCGGTGTCGATTCCCATCAGAAGGGGCCTTAAGTAAGAGGAGGAGAATGGGCTGGCCATGAGCCAAAGTGGCCCATTCAATGCCCATTGAAAGGGGCGCCCCCTTCCTTGGCTTATTAGGCTAGAGACAATTGCTTTTTCTTCTTTCTTCTCTCCATTTATCACATGGGAGGCTAGAAAGGCTGCTGGTCATATTCAAATGGCTGCCACCTCCCTCTTTTTTACAAGAAATTCAAAGTTTGGTGAACAACCATGTCCCCTTGCCCCCCCTTTCACTTTCACCACTTGGCAAGTTGTAATGGGCTCCCTCCCCTCCCCCCTTGTGGTATCCCACGCAGCCCCCCAGCCCTCTATAGATCTTGTAATGCCTATTTAAAGGCTTGTACGTTGTATATGTGAATGCTAATGAAGTTTTATTGTGAGAAATTGCCTTAAGTGAGTGATTCACTTCTCCTTCTTTGGGTGAGACTCCCAACCCTATCCTGTGACTGGACAACATTCAGGTCGTGAGACTCGACCCTCTACCCCCCTCTTCCTCTTATCTTCTGGTTCCACCTGATTTATCCCTGATACTACTACGAGTTAGTAAGGATTCAGCTTTGGTTTCGAGTTGATCCGAGTTCGGGAGTGCTAGTGGCGATTTTCCTCGTGGCGGCGCGCAGATCTGTCCCAGAGTGCTGCCCAGAATTCAAGTTGTCTGTGTTTTAATTCTTGGAGCCAAACCTTGATGCCATCAGAAGTTGGTTTCTAAAGAGCAATCGTAGTCTTTTAAGTCCTCTTCGCGTTGCCACTGGTTTTACCTCGATCGGTGATCGGTGCTGATCGTGCGGATAGTTCTCGTGGGATCACGCGGGCTAGTCTGAGCAGGTCTGGCTGAGAACTAGAATCAACTTGCAGAGCCTGCCCCACCTCCATCCGGCCGAGATCCGTGTGAGGGGTCTTCAGAGCATTTCTTCCTCTGGACGTCGCCTACCATCTCCCATAAAGAACGCCCCGATCCGACATCGGAAACCATTTTCCCAACATTTTACCGTTTTTCTGTGCAGTTCTGTGAGTACAAAACCAGAACCTCAGAAGATTCATCACTGCGCCCAGATCTGAAGGCATCTGTTCGCGATCTTCGGAGTGAAGATACTACATCCAGTCGCCGACATTCTCCAACAAACGGCCTCCGATCGGGCGTCGGATCCGGTCGTACCAACCTCCGTAAGCTCACTGCGCAGGGTGACCAGCGCGGGCAGAACTGGATCGGTTTTCCGTTGGCATACCCGAGCGGCTCCGGCACGCGTTCCTCGCCTCCTGCGGGTGTGGCCCGTCAACCCGAGTTCCAGCAACCCCAAAATTGGCATTTGTAGCCCTATACCTCCCTGCGTGGAGTGGGAAAATATTTCGAAAAGTGTAATCTTGTTGCATTTGTATATCGGGGTTGTTCGAAATCGGCCGGGAGTTCTTCCCCACGCCTAGGCGTGGAGGTACGTGATCCGTTCCTCATTTCATTTGCTATTCTAGTATATATATTTCTATATTGCTGCGTTTGTGAGATTAGGGCCGTTAGCTAGCCTCAACAATCACCGTGATTGTGAGTTGAGCGAGTCCGTTCCGTGGCTCCAATCGAGCACCGAGCGCGAATTAGCACCCTAGGTGACGGTGGTTTCTTAATCGCCGCGATCCCCACGTTTCCCTCACAAGGGACGATCGTTGGGCTAGTGAGCTTGCTGTTGAGAGACATCTCCACTTGGAGAATACCACAGTGGCCAGCCGCCCGGCTTGCCTTAGTGTGCTGTTTCCGGCCCAACATCGAGTCCGTCATAAGTCTTAGCCCGAGTCGTCATCCGTCCCGCATCAACCGTTTAAGGCATTTGGGATCTCAAAGGGTGGGGAGTAGACCAGAGTGGGTTCTTCCTCCAAGGGGAGAAATAGGAGGATCTCAATAGTGCAATGCCCACTCGTGCAAATGGAGGTGATGGAGCCAATGGTGGGGTGGGCAAAGTTAATGGTGCTAGGCTCCGATGGTCCCATGGCAAGCATGCCGGTCAAGTGGACTTGCCAATATAGGCAATCCACTAGGTCTCCCAAGTCTCCCACGAAGTAGAAGGTTTGGAGAGTGACATGGGGAGGCCGGTTGGGAACAATTTGGGATTGATATCCCAATGGTGCTGAGCTAGGGAGGGTGGGACTTTGCTTGAGCCATTGGAGTATGGACTCATCTATGGTGAGGGTGCCATGTGTGATGGTGCAAGGCTTTTGAGGATCCAGACCATGAGGGGTGGGGGAAGATTGAGGCTCTTCTTCCTTATTGGTGGTAGCTTGGGCTTCCTCTATGGTGATAAGAGGGTCTAGATGGGCATAAATCTTCCTAAGCTCATTTCTCATCTCAACCCAAGAGTTGATGGGCTCTTGCCTTCCAACTTCCCTTAAGCCTACAATGTTTTTCCATTCATTCCTAGCTTGGCGCCAGAGCAAACTTTTGCCATAGTTGACTTGTATCGGCCCTGATAGAGTGAACCTCGCAAAATGTCGGTCTATGGAGCTCTCCCATTCTAGATATATACTAGGGTCGGATCCATCAAACACAAAAGCCGCTAATGGGTCTAAGGATGGCGAAGAGGCTAAGTAGGAAGTGGTCATGATGAACAACTGATGAATGCAATGGCCCTATGACAAGACTTAGTAGAGACAAGTCTAGAACTTGCTCTGATACCAAGTTGATGTGACACGACCCCTCGGACCTAGATTTGCAAGCAATACAACAATGTGGCAATGTCACACAAGCGGACTCACTCGCGTCACGCACACCCGGGTCCGTAGGTGGACCGGCAATAGTGGTGAGGGTCCGAGGATGGACCTCGCCTTTCCGGGGATTTGACTAGCTTGGGCTGAACCCCTAAGGGCCTGGGATGCCCCAATTCCGTGGGCGGCCAGCACGCCAACGGCGAGGGATGTAGGGTCGCACTCTCAACTCACTCCGCGGTGGTCACTCAAATCGAAGATATTTTTTGAGATCGGGCACTCACTCACCGACCGACGGCACTAAGAGGTATTACTAAACAAGCAAAGAAATTTCAGTAGAGTAGTGCAACCCAAAGCTCACCTGATCGGTGTGAATACACCGATCTCGGCCGGAGACGAGGGCGAGCGGGGAACCGTGGGCCACCCGCACGCTGCGTCGATGAAGCTTCAACCTGTTGAAATTAATTACATCCACTACGCCTCGCACAGGAGGGGGAACTTGGGGTGGGGAGATTATAGTTACAATCAAACACTACCTCCGCATAGGGAGGGGCGGTAAGCCGGCCAGGCGGGGAAGGGAAACTAGCTAAGGAGGTAGCCGATTGATCCCACCGTCGGTTCTGCCCGCCTGTTCTGCCCGCTGATAGGTACTCACTATTGAATGTCCTACGGACGCTCCCGAACTCAAAAGCTGACGAAACCAGTGCAGAAACGTCCCTGACAGACCCAGGCATGTCTGTAAATTTTTGTGCATGGGTCCGAATTCGTCACCAGCAGGGGCGGGCTCTAGAACAGGGTCCCTGCGATCAGGCTCGGACTACCCCCAGGGTGCAACAGCAGATGGACGAAGCCACCACGCCCGATCCCGAAGTCCAAATAATGCGGGACCAAGTCAAGGACGACCGTGGACGAGTCTTCTCCAAGCAGCAACCAAGCTGGACATGAGACAATGTCGGGGCTGAGAGAGAGAGCCCGTTAAGTGGGGAGGTGTCGGGTCAGGTCCTGAGTTGCCTGATCTGTGCACCCGGGGGAGAAAAATTGGAAAACATTTCTCCGGATGCCAAACGGGGTGACGTCTTCTGCTGATGGAAGTAGATTGGATGTAGAAGACCTTGGCTGAGCGGCGCCTTCAGAAGTGATGAGGTGTGACCGTGGGAGCTTCTACACTGTAGCTCTGGTCCTGGTTCAGGTCCCGGTTGCGCAGTCGGATGAGAACGAGCCCTCCGGATAGTAGAGATGCTGGATGCCGGCGAGACCACCTTGGTTGCGAAGCCGCCTGGAAGAGCTTTCCGGGGATGTATGGTGCACCTCCAGATGACGTCGGACGACTCTGTAGCAGCCTCTGCAAGTTGAGCTCCTACTGCTGCCTGCGAACTAAGATGAATAGGGTGATGATAGGTGATGGGAGATGGAGTAGATGGGGTGGGAAATGGGGTGGATGGGTGTGAGGGTGGCACCTGACAATGTGGGGGTCTGTTAGGGGGTGATACAAGGTGTGGGAGGGGCATAAAGGGGGCTGGGAGGTGGTCTAGCAAGTGGAGGAAGGGGGAGCTACGAATTTGGGTTGGGAAGGAGAGAGGGAGGAGAGGTCTCTCCTTTGGTTTGAATGGTGGGTTAATGGAGGGGTTAATGGGGCCTTGGGAATGGGAAGGGTTGCCTTGGGGAGGGGAATGGGTGCTTGGGAGAAGGGATTCTCCCTTGGGAAAATGAAAGGTTGTATGGGGAAGGGGAAAGGTTGCTTGGGAGGAGGGAGAGGTGTCTAGGAGAATGGGATTCCACCTAGGGGTGGGAGGGGAATTAAATGGGAGGTATAGGGAAGGGGGAGGGGTCTTAATGAGAGGTGAATAGGGAGGAGAGAGAGTGAATTTTGAAATTTGGAGAGAGAGAGTATAGGAGAGAGAGAGAAGAGAGAGAGAGGGGGTTCGCCCCTTCTTGAGAGAGAGAGAGAGGTAGAGTGAGAGAGAGAGAGAGAGAGAACACAAGGGTTTTCAATATTCAACTCAATTTTTCATTCATTCATTAGCATACAAATGAGGGATTGGGGTCCTATTTATAGGAATCCCACATTTTCACATAAGTCCCTGACTTTTGGACTACTAACACTTAACCAAGGGGAAGGGGGCGCCCCTGGGCCTGGCCCATATAATTGGGCCCAATAACACACATGATGACTCTAGACTTAGGTAAATAGCTACCTAACCTAGGTATTGGACTCAAATAAAAGGAAAAGTACATGATAAGAAAATGAAAATTACATCATATGACTCGAAATAAAGTGGCGAACAAGATGTAGCATAGTTGGCGATCCTCAGGATCCTCGATCAAATGAAATTGCTGGTGATGTCCTCATCATACAAGGTGATGTAAAGTGGAGGATACAAGGTGTGGGGGTCTGTTAGGGGGTGATACAAGGTGTGGGAGGGGCAGAAAGGGGGCTGGGAGGTGGTCTAGCAAGTGGAGGAAGGGGGAGCTGTGAATTTGGGTTGGGAAGGAGAGAGGGAGGAGAGGTCTCTCCTTTGGTTTGAATAGTGGGTTAATGGAGGGGTTAATGGGGCCTAGGGAATGGGAAGGGTTGCCTTGGGGAGGGGAAAGGGTGCTTGGGAAAGGGGAGTCTTCCTTGGGAAGGTGAAAGGATGTATAGGGAATGGGAAGGGTTGCTTGGGAAGTGCGGGAAATTGAAGTGGAGTTAAGGGTCTTGGGAAGGTGAAGGGGTGGGAGGCTGATGTGGCGGATGAGGTGGCAAGAGAGGGAGGTGAAGGGGCAGGTGCGCCCAAGGGAGAGAGAGAGGGGAGGAGAGAGAGAGGGGTTCCCCCCTAGAGAGAGAGAGAGAGAGAGAAGTAGAGAGGGAGCCAAAGAGAGAGAGAGGTGCACTAATGCTCAAATTCTATCAAACTTTCATTAGTCCTCTCAAGTGGGGTTGAGGTCCAATTTATAGGAATCCCAACTTTTACAAAAAGTCCCTGAGAAAAGAACTAATAACAGATAACCAAAAGAGCTGGGGAAAGGGAAAATGGCGCCCCTGGGCCAGGCCCTTCTAAATGGGCCCATTAGACCTACTAGCCTAATATGAAGACACAAACTTAGGTAAATAACATGATAACCTAAGGACTTGACTCAAAACAAAGGGGAAATTACATCAGAATGACTCAAGAAAGATATGAAAATTACATAGCTAGACTCAGAAAATCAAGCTGAACATAATGGCGAGCGTTAGGACCTTTGGAGAAGTAGGGAGTGGTAAGCGATGTCCCCATCATACTCCCGGGGTGCAGAGAACTCGACTCTATCGAGTAGGGGCCCACCCTGCTGCGGTACTGCTCCAATAGGTCGGGGTCCAGCTGCTGGAGATCCTCCCGACTCACCCAGACATCGTCCGAAGGTGGCCGTCCCTTCCACCTAACCAGGCATCACTCATACGCCTTGCTCCGTGTTGTAGTGATCTGTTCATCTAATATCCGCTCCACTTGATCACGCTGGTTTCTCTGGCCAGATGGAGCTCTCGTGGGTGTGGGGGCTCTCTCAAGGGGTGGGATAGGCTGAATCTCCTCACTGGGTGTCACCGTGGGACCCTTGTAGGGCACCAGGTCAACCACATTGAAAGTGGGGCTTACTCCGTACTCTTCGGGGAGGTTCAACACATAAGCATTTGTGTCAAGGCGCCTCAACACCTGAAAGGAGCCTGCTCCACAAGACCTCAGTTTTGAGACAATCTCAGTCCTCTCCATCACAAAATCACCGACATGGATTTCTTGGTGGTGATAGTGGGAATCGGCTAATTCCTTAAGAACCTCGTTGCTCTTGTTGTTGTGTTTGCGAATGTTACCATGCAATGTCATGAATGATGATCCTATAGGGATGAAGGGAGGGCCTGGACAACCAAATTTAGCCCTATCAAGTGTTAGATTGGTTTTGACAGACTTAGGAGGACCAGGGCACCCATGAATTGACCTATCATACCATGTGGACTTTGATGCACTTAGGTGGACCGGGGAAGCCACAAGTGGCCCTATCATGCATGAGACGGATGAAGAGTGGGGGAAGACCATCTTGTCCAACGGTAAACTTGTCGTGCACTGGACCTAGTGTGTAGGTGACACAAATGACGTGACTAGCCTTACCATATGATGAAAAATGTTGTGACACATGCATTCCTGTCAAGATGGTCCCATCTTTAGGTGGGGGTTGATTCGGGGGTTTCCACTCATGGGGGTCGAAGGGGTCCAAGAAAATGGACATTTTGGGATAGGTCACTTCCTCATTTCCTAGGTGGATGTCACCCTCGGTCATGGCTCTCATAGTGTGAACTAAGTAGTGGAATGGGTGGGTTGGGTTCAACATGGTGGGTGAGGGTAGGAGGGAGTGGGTGGTGGGTAAGGCGGCTAGGTCCCATGGGTTCAATGTCTTCCATAGGGAGGGATCAAAGGGGTCATGGAAGGTGTTACTAAGGAAGGGGTATTCTATCTCCTCAAGGTCTTCAGATGATGGTGAGTCCTCCTCCTCAAATGAAGTAATTGAACCGAAGTCCTTGGCAGGTGGGTTGGCCATGAATGGAGGGCTTGGTATCCTACCCGAAATAAACAACTCTAATTCGCGGATAGCATCGGGCTCTTCGGGTGTTGGGAGGAATAAAAGAAGGTCGCTAGTGTAGCAACCCACAGTGTATATCGAGGAGATGGACCCGACACATAGGTGTAGGAGGTCAAGGCTCCTTGGTTGGTCGGCTATAGTGGTCAACATGCCAGTTAACTCCATTTGCCAAGATAGACCCTTAAGAAAATCCCCTAATGTTTCCACTTGATAGGATGATTGGATTGTGGTGTGATAGGTGGATAAGGGTACAATGGGAAGGTTTTGCTCCATGGGTGGGTAAACATAGGACACGATGGGGTGAAGTGGTCTCTCCTTTAGCCATCTAGCTAGGGGCCCATCTATGATTATGGTGCTATTTGTGAAGGCTTGTGGCTCTTGGGGGTCCAAGCTATGTGAAGGGGACATTTGTGATTCTTCCTCACCATAGATATGAACTTGGGTTTACTCAAGGATGGGGATGGGTTCCGGACTAGCATCTACTCCCATGTGGATGGTTGTGGTCTCCTCTTTCAAGGGAATGGGAAGGTCTATTGGGGGTGGGGTGATGATGGTTGGTGCATGGTGTACCCAGGGTGGTGAGTGAGGCCGGAGTTGGGTTGGGGTTGGGAGTGGAAGTAGCGGGGGACTAGGTTTGGGTAGGATAGGAGTTGGAAGTGGAAGGTGGGTTGGGTGAGTAACTTTGGATTGGGGAATGGTGGCTGTCACGGGCTTAGGTGGAGGGGTGGACATGGGGTCCACGTGGGTTTGAGTGGTGAGGGTGGAGTGAGCCATGATGCTTCTTCCACCTGGGAGGGGAACTTCTCGGCCTAACCCATGACACTGTGATTCATATTCTTCTTCCCAATCTAGTGGAGCCTCATAGTCTTTGGTTACCTCTTTAAGTTCCTTTTGGAAAGGGGTGGAAGGAGGATTTTTGGAAGTTTGTGGGGTGTGGGTTTGATGGAGAATTTTGGGTTGGGTGGTGGGGAAAGGAGGAGTGGGAGTGCTCCTCGGGTTATGGTTCTCAGGGTAGGAGTGAGAAGGTTGGGGAGTGAAGATCTTCCTGATCTCAATCCTTATCTCTTCCAATAAATCTAGGGGTCCTTTGGGTGGTGGGGTTTGGGTCCTAATAGAGGTTTTGGGTTGACTGGGAGGGAAAGGGGGAGTGGGAGTGCTCAACGGTTTATGGTCCTCACGGTAGGAGTGGGAGGGTCGGGGACCGTAGATCTTCCTAAGCTCACTTTTCATCTCTTCCCATGATCCTATGGGTTCTTGCCTCCGAATCTTTCTTAAGATCACTATGCGTTCCCACTCCTTCTTGGCTTGTCCCCGAAGTCGCCCTGCGGCCCTGCAGACTCTAGCGTGTCCATAGACCCTAGTCCTATCAAAGTGTTTGGTCATGAAAGTCTCCCACCTAACATAATCACTAGGATGTGACCCATCAAAGGTGATACTCTCATCTATAAAGATGTCCGAAAATGGGTGGTCGATCGGACCATTGTGGAGGGCCGAGTGGGACCAAAGAGAGGTAGCCATGTTGATGACCCGAATGACTCTAAATGCTTATGCGCCCTAGGACAAGACTTAGTAGAGACAAGTCTAGAACTTGCTCTGATACCAACTGCTATGACACAACGATGCAGCAAGCAAATATGATCCATGGGACTTAATTCGCATACACATTCACAAGATTTGAGAGAGTTTGTAAGACGCCGTCTCACCGTGTGCACCCATCACCCGTGGTGACTCGGTGATGCCGAGTCGAGGTGGTGGAGAAAGACCCTAGCTGGTAGAGGGCCAGCACCACTAAGGTTATCCCTCCTGAAGGTATGATGCCCACAATCAAGGGCGGCCGGGTGCCTTGGGGGCACTAGGTCACTCTCTCACTTTAGCCACGGCGACCACACAAGAGTCGGTGGGTCCGGGAACGAGCACTCTCTCACCGACCAGCGGACAAGTTTTATGGATATGAAATGAACAAAAATAATGGAGCAAGGGTAGAGGCTCACCTGGTTGGTTTGAAGAAACCAACCTCGTTCGGAGACGATGGGCGAGCGGGGAAGTGTGGGATCCCCGCACACTACGCCGATGACGCTTGAACCCTGTTTAATACAAACACTACACCTCACACAGGAGGGTGGACTTGGGGTGGGGATGTTTGATTTACATGCAAACACTACCTCCACGTAGGGAGGGGCGGTAAGCCGGCCAGGCGGGAGGGGAGAGTCGCCGAAAACTCGAGCGGAGAAGCCGATGTCGAATCTGCCTGCACTCTACGACGAATGACTGACAGTCACGGTTGAGGTTGTAACTTCCAGTCCGGAATTTTTCCGATGATGAGACCAGAGGGGAACTCTTCGTAACTGGAGCTAGGATGCCTCAGAATTTTTTAGAATTCTTCTGACGTCGATACTGGTCCGGGTGGAGAGTCGAACAGGGCGACAGAATCTGGGGAAGGGAGCTTCAGGTTCCTGGCAGCAGGTTGCAGAGGTTACTCCGATCGCTCCTGGACTCCGAATCATGAACCGCCGGAGTTTCTGGAATTCTGGATGAGTCCTCTTCGTAGCAAAACTGACTAGGAAGCCGAATGAGGTCAGAGTCGCCTGGGGGACTCTGAATAGTGTGGACTGGTCAAGGAAGACTGTGAGACGCAGGTTGGAGTAGACGAGGGAGAAAAATGGTAACTCTGTCCCACAGAGGCCGAACGTGGTTCTGCTTCTTGATTCTGATAGAGGACTGAGGGAGCAAGAACTTTGTAGAAGTGCTCGTAGCCTGAATCTTCGGCCGTTTGTCGTGGTGCAGCTTCTAACCGGGTTCAGGTACTCTGCAGAGGGGGCCCAGCGTAGTCGGGGGAGAATGGGGCACCACGAACTGTAGCGAAGTTGGAATGAGACGATTCCACCTCTCTTGCGAAGAAGACTCGCAGACCTTTCCGTCGAAGTAGGCTACGCCTCTAGGAGCTTCGGGATGAGGTCATGGGCGGCACTGCAACAGGATGCTGACCTGCAGGTCTTGAATGCACACAGGTTGAAGAGAGAATGGTGGGGGGTGGTGGTTCCTTTGGTGAAGGGGAAGGGGATGTGGTTGCTTCGGTGGGGGGGGAATGGTTGAGAGGTGGCAAGGGGAGGTGAGGGAGGATGGTAGGGGCGGAGCTAGCAGGGGAGAGGGATGGGTGCGCAAGGGCCTTGGAGGAGGTGGGGGCGCAAATGGGTTGGGGGAGAGGGGTGGATGTTCCTTTGGTTTGTGTGGAGGGTTAATGAAGGTGTTAATGGGGGTATAGGGAATAGGGAGAGTTGTTTTGGGAAGGGGAAAGGGTGCTTGGGAAGGGGTAGTCTTCCTTGGGAAGGTGAAAGAATGTATAGGGAATGGGAAGGGTTGCTTGGGAAGTGGGGGAAATTGAAGTGGAGTTAAGGGTCTTGGGAAGGTGAAGGGGTGGGAGGCTGATGTGGCGGATGAGGTGGCAAGAGAGGGATGTGAAGGGGCAGGTGCGCCCAAGGGAGAGAGAGAGGGGAGGAGAGAGAGAGGGGTTCGCCCCCTAGAGAGAGAGAGAGAGAGAGAGAAGTAGAGAGGGAGCCAGAGAGAGAGAGAGGTGCACTAATGCTCAAATTCTATCAAACTTTCATTAGTCCTCTCAAGTGGGGTTGAGGTCCTATTTATAGGAATCCCAACTTTTACAAAAAGTCCCTGAGAAAAGAACTAATAACAGATAACCAAAAGAGCTGGGGAAAGGGAAAATGGCGCCCCTGGGCCAGGCCCTTCTAAATGGGCCCATTAGACCTACTAGCCTAATATGAAGACACAAACTTAGGTAAATAACATGATAACCTAGGGACTTGACTCAAAACAAAGGGGAAATTACATCAGAATGACTCAAGAAAGATATGAAAATTACATAGCTAGACTCAGAAAATCCAGCTGAACATAATGGCGAGCGTCAGGACCTTTGGAGAAGTAGGGAGTGGTAAGCGATGTCCCCATCACCTTCTTTTATTCAATTTATTACTAGCTATGGCTTATTGGCATCGACCCCGAGAGACGAGAATTGCCTTGGGGCAAATGAGCGATTCAAACGGTAACAAGTTTCAAAACCGGCGTGACCACGCGAGAGGTAACTCATACGGCGCGATAAAACATAGGTATAGATGGCTAATATGGCGCGGCCCCATAACCGGCTAAAACGGCACGCAAGGGAATGGGGCGCGCCGGTTTGGGGCGCGCCGGAAAGGCGCAAGGAAATTTTTCTTGATTATGAGTGTGGGGTTAACCCGGCGCGGGGGGGTACCGCGCCGGTTTAAGGCGCGCCGGTTAAGACCGCGCCGTATTAGCCCTATTTTTGTTGAATTTTGAACTTTTTCAAGTTTATTAAACTTCTATAGAATATTTTAGAGTTGTTTAGGCCAATTGATTATTTTATTGAAGCCCAGAGCCCTCTAGGAATGAGGGAGCAAGTCAGTGCGAGGTTCATACTCAAGCACTGAGGTAATTAGATTCAGAACGAACATCTCATCCACTTTAGTTATGCTGAATCTATCTAAAATTTGACAGCATCTCCCCTGAACATGAAGAGTTGCAGGGGAGAATCGGGGTCATGCTCACTCGTGGAACAAGCCCCTTAACCGCCGGTGTGCACGAAGGCAGCCAGCAAACCCCATTGGATGGAATACCCCGAGGACTAGCCTGCTAGGGGCACCAAAGTTCCATAGGGAGAAGAAACAGAGAGATGAAGCCGTTGACAATGGGAGCAGCGCCCCGAGGGCTAGCCTGCGAAGGGTGGATGACCCACAGTGTATGACTTATCCCTTAGAGGGATTGACCATTAGGAAGATGGAACTCCGAGGGCTAGCCTGCGAGGAGCACACATCCCCGGTCTTCATTGGGTTTGAATTGTTGGGGTCGAGCTCGTTGAGCCAAGACCCCTCTGTTGCTATCTGCTGTGGGCTCAGGGGGAAACGCCTGCCATCAAGGGGTAGGGTTCTCAGTTGCCCAGCAGTTTCGTGGAGCTACGGGGGGAATGTTCCCCTTCCCGGGTGATCGAGACGATGAGAAAACCTTGAAACCATTCAGATGATGATGAATAGGGGTGGTAAATGCATAAGTGAGACGGGCCCGCGGCAGGGGCATATGCTTGAACAGTTAGAAAGCGACGTTCAGGGGATGGACCCTGCACATGGTGGAGAAAGGCACGCGTAGAAGCACGGCTCCATCCGAGAAGAAAAGGGGATGCGAGAACCCTTGATTCAGACACGAAGATGAGTGAAAGAGAAGCCCCCGGGGAGGGGTATTTCTGTAGCCCACGATGACTCGGGGCATGCTAGGAACTTCAGGGAAAGCGGAATCAGAGAACGATGCAAAGAAAGCCTCATACGCACGCATTGGCATACATAAGAAAGGGGTGGTGAAGATCATTCATTCGACCTGTTAATCCCAGCATTCAGCATATATATATTACCATCCCAGAAACGGGAATGGCTCAGCATTTACATAATCAGAACATGGCACCAGCACCATCGCTCGGTCGCCGTTTGTCGGTAGCAGAGGCAGGGGGATATGCAGAGCACAACAGCGGAGAAAGAAATAAAAAAGAATCGAATGGAAGGGGGGAGGAGAATCGGCTCATATCATCGCCGCTCCTTCTCCCTCTCTTACATTCGATGTGCAGAAACTTCAGAAGAAGGAATCTATGGAAAGCAAAAAGAGGACCAGCGCCGGCGCCCACCTGTTCCTGGAACTGGGTATCGGGGAGGAGGAAGACGACCGGCGGAAGCTTCTATCAAGGAACCCTACTCCCTCTCGGCTCCCTTTCTTTTCCTTCTTCCCGAAAGCCCTCTTCCTTTTTTTTCCTTCTGTCTTTTTTTTTCTTCCGTCCCCCCTCTCTCTTCTCTCTTTTCGAACAGCCACACATATATATAGGGGGCGAGTTCAAATCTTCATCCGGCGTGAGATCAGCGCGCCGGGAAGAGGCTTCAGCAAATTAGCGCGCCGGTCTTGGAGGGCGCCGGCTTAACGGGCGCACCGTATAAGGGCGCCCCGTATTAGCATTTCCCGCGTGTTGCAGGTTAGCCGATGAATCCGGGGACGATCCCGGAGGTCACCGTGAACGTTTATCTCGCGAATGCCCATCGAAACCTTGACGAGGTGTTTTGTGGAGCCCCTCGGCTGACGTGCGACCGTTCTCGAGACTCCAGATAGCTTTGGTTTGATCGTATGGGCTTTCCGCTAAAATGGCCTGCGGCTCTATGGTTCATGCTGCTGGCTCAGTCTGGCTCGTACCCAGAGCTCTCTAGGGGGTTGGATAACACCAGAGATAGTTCTGCCTATGCTGGGCGATCATTTGGCTACTAACGGGCCCATCTTGTCAGGAAGTCGTACCCATGCCGTGTGATCGGGATCTTCCGCCGATAGAGCTTTCGGTCCTCCGTCTCGGAGAGCCAGGGGGACTCCTTTATCTTCAGGAGAGCCTTTCATGAGGTGGGTAGCCACCGGGTAGACCGTTGTCCTTGATCGGACAACGGGTGTAATGTATGCGGCACGATAGAGTCGATGCCAGTTCATTGGGCAGGCTTGGTCGCACTGCCGGTTGGTTGTGAATTCATCTCGGTTCTCCTGAGGTGACGTCCCCATGATCATACGGAGTGACTTGAGGCTCTGGCAGCTTGAGAAGTCTTCAATATGTTGATCTTTATCGGCTTTCATGCTTCAACGGGCCGGGTCCTTCGCCTTTGTGGCTTGGTCGCCGACGATCATATTTTGGGTGCCAACAAGCAGCTCCAGGATGGAGATCCGAGCAGACGTCTTATCCAAGTGTTTCAACATATCATACTGCGTTCCAGGGATAGATTTTTCTGGTTGTTCTCCATCATCCTTCTCTTACCGAGACTGCTCAGGATTCTGACTGTTGTGGGGGAAAACCCTGTGGAAAATCCTTCCACTCTAGAGCACCATTGCCTGCGGCTTTTGTACCTCTATGGGAGTAGCAGTGGGTTTTAACAGAGGTGTGAGGGGTAGTGGTGGGGGCATGGTTGATGAAGCAGGGGTGATGACGGGAGCAGGGATTCTGATGAGGGGTTTGTTAGGTGGAGGCATGGTGGAGGTAGAGGGGATATCACTTGGATTATGAAGGATAAGGGGTCTGGAAGGTGGAGGTGGAGACGAAGTGGAAGTGGGTAGGGCTTGAAACGGGCAATGATTTTGAGGTGGGAGATGGGTAATGAGTGGTTTTGAAGGCATTGGTGGTGGTATGGTGGAGAAAGACGGGGTTATGTATGGTTGACGGATGATAAGGGGCTTAGAAGGCATGGGGGCAAATGCGGTAGAGGTGGATGGTAAAGCGGGGGAGTGAGAGAAGATGAGAGGGCGTGAAGGCGTAGTGGAGGGTGTCGGCTGGTAGGACATCGGGGTGCGAATGAGAGGGCGTAACAGTAGTGGAGATGGTGAAGGCGATACTGACGCGGGTTGATGAGAGAGAGGTGCTACCTGGGCAAGGCAAGGGTGTTGCGTGACGATATGATTGGCAGTAGAAAGAATGGAGGTACGTTCCGGGTGCTACACCTGCTCTCTCCCGACTTCCGGGAAGGAGGAGATGGGGTTAACCTGATGATTGGGCTGTTGGTGCTCCGGTAATGGATTCTGGATTATGCCCATGTTGGGCTATTGTTGTGGGGCCTGCTGGGGCTGTTGTTGTTGTTGTGGTTGTTGCTACTGCTGCTGTTGTAACAGCTGCTGTGGCCTATGAGGAGGTATCCTAATCTTGAGAGCGGCGGCGTATCGTCTCATTTCATCCTAATCTATTTGATGTTCATCATTCATATCGTGGATGTAATCTTTGAACTGGAAGCAGTTCTCTACTGTATGTCCTGGCTGCCTGTAGTAGACGCAGTATCTGGAGGTATCAACATTCGGGGGCCACACGGGCCTTTCCCTGGGTAGCACAAGTATGTTTGAGGCCATGAGGGCGTTGAAAATATCCGCCAGAGTTTCTTACAATAGTGGATAGTAGGCTCTCTTGGGACCGACCGGCCTCCTTTACTGTTGTGGGGGGCCGTAATTCCCCAGAGGTGGAACTTGGTTGTACTGAAGTGGTGGTTGTTGTTGATGGGAATCGGCGCCGAGCTAGTACTTTTTCATATTGCATTTATATGCTTTAGTTTATTTTTATATCTATGGGTAAGTATGTATGCAAATGTCAGGCTTTATAAGCCAAGGAGTCATTCCCATGGATTGTGTAGGTTTTTATGCAATTATGCAGTAGGACCATCAAGGGGGCCCTCAGCCCTTTCTCATTGGTCCATGTCACCTATGTGGGGCTGGTCAACCATCCTAGGTGGCCATCTAGAAGGGTTGAATGTCAAATGCCACATGGGTAGACAAAGGGAGTAAAAAGTCTAAGGTAGGCTACCTACCATGTCAAGCTTGTCTCCCACTTGGGTTATTTTATTTTTTTGTGTGTGTGTTGGTCACATTTAATCTAGGCCATTCATTCCCCATCCCTAGATCCAATGGTGGAGATTGGATTAGATTGGAGGCATATAAATACTTGTATTTTCCATTTGAATATTAATGAAATGAGAAAAAGCATTGTGCAAGACCCCCCTCTTGAGTGAATTTCGACCCTCCCCTCTCTCTCCCTCTGGTTTCTTCATCCCCAACTAGAGTGCTATCTTCTTCCCCCTACCTCCGGTGATCATCGGTGCCGCCGCCGCCGCCGTTCGTGCCGCCATCGAGCCGCCTCTGTAGTTCTATCTTCATCCGACCACAGCAGCTTCCATGAATTGTCTATCTCAGCCACGAGCTTGGATTGATTTGAAATTTTTATGGTATGTTCTACCCTTGAATCCCAAGATCCACCTAACGTTTCACGCTAAAATTCCATCGTTTAGTATTTTTGCATTTTCGTCCAACCTGTCATCTCAGATCTATTCTATTTCTGTCTACAGTGATAGACCCTCTGAGTTCTCCACCTTCGACCACCTTTTTGATTTTTGTTAGGTCTCCCCATTTAACTGGGAGTTCTATCCATAATCCCCTACATCCACGAATTTTCTAAATTTTTTATCAGCCTTCTATCTATTTGTAAAAATTCGTGTTCTTCCTCAGCTACAGTGTTGTCAGCCAGATTCCAGATCCAACCCACTGCTAGTGAAAAAATCCCAGAAAATCATACCCACCTCCAAATCCAGATCCCAAAATAGTCCTGGTTTTCTAGCTTGATTTCCTACATCTTTTCTGAAGAACACAACCCCAGATTCGGACGTCTCCCGCACGGTCAAAGGCAATCCACAGTAAAGTTCTCTGCAGGTCTGAGTCTTCGGTTACTGTACAATAGCAGCATATAAAATTCACCAACGCAAAGTAAAAATCTGATGAATTTTTCTGAAGGCCAGTAGATTGTAGTACTTCGAAGCAGCTTTCCAACGGCACTAATCTCGTCGCATTTCGACACCCGTGCTGATCGCAGCGCCCGTTCTCGCCGGAGCGCATGCTGAAATATAGAACCGGTAGATTTCTGATCGATTTTTCCGACCGGTGCCGAACGGAGCCGCCCGGCCTCCGGCCGGCGAACCAGCGTGCCACCATCCCAAGGAGCGATCCTCCGGGCATCCACCACTACAGCGGTGCCACCGGGTCCCACACGGCCCCTCCGGACAGCACGTGGGCCCCACTGTCACTAGTTCGGGTGCTGCCGAAGCTACGCGGAAAGCTGCCCGTCAACCCGAAATCGGCCCTCCCGGGCCCCGTTGTGTAGCCCTTTACCTCCCTGCGTGGAGTGGGCAGCGACGTGTCTTGCTGTACTATTGTGTATTATTGTCCCGGGAGTACGAGTTTCGGCTGGGTCCGTCATCCCCACGCCGAGCACGTGGAGGTATCGTTCTCGCTTCCTACACTCGGCATTTGCTTATTTTCATTTATACTTGTTTATGCCACTGCTAGAGAGCATGTGTAGGGATATCTAGCTCGATATATTTTCATATCACCGCTGCTGCGAGAGAGAACGAAGCCGTCCCGTGACCCGATCCGGGCACGAAAGTGCGAGCCGACCACCCTAGCTCTTGCCGGTTTCTCAACCGCGCACGTCCGACGCTTCCCTCGTTAAGGGACGATCGCGAGCTTGTCGTGTCCGTGTCTCGTCCCGCATCAGTTGTTGTTGGGGTTGTGGTTGTTGTTGCTGGTGTTGAAGTAATGGAGGCATATTATCTTGGGGTTGATTATTTTAGGGTGGAGGACGAAGGGGGAAAGGACCTGGTTGGAGGGGAATTCGGGGCATTTGTGGAGGCCTTGGGTTGACTGCATAGTTGGCATTGTTGACCGCACCCACTTGCTCATTTATCACGACCCCTTCTGTGGCTCCGCCCGAGACACCAGCGCCCATCTTTCTGACCACTTTGGGCTTCGGTGGCTCAAACATGTTCATAATGGTGGAGTCTTTTAACTGGGTTTGGATGTACCGGGCCCTTTCATAGAGTTCCTCAATTGTAGTAAGTTTATTCATGGCCAAGACGTGTCTGAACTGTGAGGTTACATTAGACACAATCATCTTCACTTGTTCGGGCTCAGAGAGGGTATCCCTTATTCTTTCTGCCAGAGACCTCCATCTATCAGCATAGCGGACAAAATCCTCGTCGGGCTTCATCTTTTCGGCCACTAGGTCGGTAATAGAGAGAGGGGGACCGACCCTATCCCGATATTTTTGCAAGAACCTTCTCTGGACTATTTCAAAATTCTTGGCCTCGCGGGGCTCCAACGAATAGAACCAATCTAGCGCGGGACCATCCAATGATCTCCGAAAGAGATATGCCAGGGACCTCTGATCGTTTTGCCAATAGGAGGACTCATACATGAAGTCCTTGAGGTGAATGAAGGGGTTGCCGGTACCATTGTATCTGCGGTATGTGGGCATTTCGAAGGGAGGAAGATGAATGACCGGAAGGATTGGCAAAGCATCCTCCGGGGTGGCTTTCATGTCCACCATTTTTTTTGAGATTTTGAAACTGCTCGTCGATCCTGTTGAACCTATTGAGGAGCGATTGGGCGAGCTCCTCGGGAGGTGAAGGTGGCACTTACCACTGGGGGAGAAACTGTCTCCCAGAGACTTGAGGGGGGAACCCCGAATGAGAGGGGGCTGTCGGACCGCCGACAGTTGGCCCCGGCTGAAGCGGTATGTGGGGAACAACGGGAGTTTGAGATTGTGACGGGAACTGGAACGAGGGCGGTTGTTGGCTCGCTTGCCCTTGAAGCGAGGGAGACTGGATGGCTTATGCTAGTGAAGGAGATGGAATGGCCTGCACCGACTCTTGGAGAGGTGCGATGGTCGGAGTTGATTCCTGAGGCGTGGGGGAAACAGATTTCGCCTTCAGAATGGCCTGGAGGGCCCGGAGCTGTTCAGAGGTAAGCTCTGTGTTGGCGAGGATGCCCAGTATGGAAGAAATATCTTGTGGTGGGGACGTATCCCCTGCAATAACCTGCACCTCATGCGAGGGCACATGAGAAGGACCCGAGTCCATAGCATAGACTTGCAGGTTGGCTCACAAACCATGACCAGGGTGGTTTTCCTCAAAAGACTCGTGAGCCATGCTCACTGTTTTCCCAGAACGCAAAAACATACACTAGCAAGTAAATAGCAGAGATTATCAATCAAGTGGATGCCTTTACGCCTTTTTTGCGTTTTGATTTTGATGATTTGTTTGTGTTTTTAGCGAGATGCGAAGTTCAAACAAAATAGGGACCCTAGTTTTTTTTTGTTTCACCGCCGTGTCAGCTAGGGTCTCTCGTCTCACCACGAATGGGATGACTAACTCCGGGGAACTTCAATGGTACAACCAGTCCAGTGAACGAAGAGGAGATTTTTCGATGTCAGGGACTTACGGAGGTCCCAGTAGAGGAGATTCTAATCCGTTGAGAGGAATTCTCACACGGAGAGTCCTTCCTTCACCGAGAAAGGGTGATCCTTAGAAAAAAATGAAAAAGGATATAAAAGAGGGATGGGTGTATGCAATGGAATGCTAACAGAGATATAGAGTAGGAAAACAATAGAAATAGCAATCATATAATACACACCCAACCAATCACAACTGACAATGTTGCCGTGGGCACAACGGGAGAGCGCGAGGGTACCATGGTGGAGAGGCACGGACGGTGCCGAACTTGCAAGGGTAGCCGAAAGGAAGCAGTAGAGGTCCCACCGTGATCGCCAATCTTTGTGCGACGTCACGCGGTTCGGAGATGAAGACAGAGAGAGCGGAGCACGCGGGCTCCCCTTTTACTTTTATCCTGGTGCTTTAAGCTGCAACACAAAGAGATCAAGAGAGAAGAGAGAAGGGGCCACCACGAGAGATTGCTCCGGCGGGGCGAGCGGGACAAATATAATGTAAAAATCAAATAAGGGAAATTGAAACGGCCATTGTGGGAAGCAACTCGCCGCGGCCTCGAGAATATAACAGTTGGAAGAATAACACGTAATATAATGGCAGGAATTTAAACGGCCATTGCAGGAGATGACCCTCCGCGGCCTCGAGAATACAACAGATATAAGAGACAGATATGAGAGTGATGCAGATTATAAAAGATGGAAATTTAAACGGCCATTACGGGAAATGACTCTCCGCGGCCTCGACAATATAGCAGTTGGAAGGGATAGATATGAGCACAAAACAAAATATGAGTGACAAATATTTAGACGGCCATAGCGGGAAGTAACTCGCCGCGGCCTCGAGAATATGGCAATTATAAGAGATGAATGTGAGAAAGAGGCAGAATATGAATGACAAAAATTAAACGACCATGGCGGGAAGTAACTCTCCGCGGCCTCGAGAATATAAGGTGATCGCCAGGGGTTGAGGACCCCAAAACAGAAGGGAGATCACGCCTACCTCAAGAGCAGGAGACGGTGGGTTACTTCTTCCTCTCCTTCCGGCCGGCCGACGGAGAGGGATTTCCTCGGTTACCCTTGCAAAACGATAGACAATAGATGAACGAAATTAGAAAACGGCAGTGAAGTAACAATTCCTTGCAATAAAAATAACGAGATCCTGGTAGGACACAGACTTGGTTGGTGTGATTTTAAACCCCTCTCGGACTCGAGTAGGAGGAAAATGCGATGATGAATGCAAGAAGTATATATAAGAAGGTGCCCTTATGAAGGGAGATAGAGGATGCGATATGATGAATGTAAATAACTATAGAGAAAAAGGGGAAGAAATGGCTTATTGGACGAGCCGATGATGAGATACGGCGGAGCTTCGGCAGCGTGGGGACGACGTGGAAGCGCGGTGGACGAAGACAGCCTTCCTCTCGCGAGCCTGGGCACCCGAGAAGCCGGCAGGACCTCCTCCTACAAAAGACCCCACGGGTTAGAAAAATGACTCCGGCAGCCTCTGGGCTCCGGCAGCCTATCGGATCGCTTATTAGCTCCCTCAGAATTGAGGGGGTGGGCCTCTATTTATAGGGCTCCGGAGGGTGGAGGCGTCTAGGACTCTGGACATCTTCACCGGGGTAAAAATAATATTTTATTTTATTTTTTTGAATATTTCATGGTGGCGTCCAGGCAAGTGGATGCCTCCATAGAAGCCCACCGGACTCCTGCCGAAAGCCGCACGCAGTTTAGCACAACACGTGGTTTTGATCGGCGCCCGTGATTCGGAAATGGGCGCGTCCGGTTGGCTGGACGTCTCCACATTTTTGGATCTTTTCACACACGACAAATCGACGAACGGAGGGCGGGGCCCCGTGGGCAAGGTGATGGAGGCGTCCAGGGTCCAGGACGCCTCCATAAATATATTATTATTATTTGTTTTGTTTTTATACCAAGATTGGTATTATTTATTTTTTATATTTTGTTTTCATGGAAGCGTCCAGAGGCCTGGACGCCTCCATTAATTTATTAATTTTTTATGTATTTTTTGTGTTTTTTTAAAAAATAACAAAGTCATGGAGGCGTCCAGGGTCCTGGACGCCTCCATTAAGACCCCCCCGGGTCCCCTGAAAAGGCGTCAGCAGCCGCCCGACAGACACTCTTCCTGGTTTCGGAACCTTCCGGTGCGTCCGATTGGTGTTGATGCCATCTGAATGCCGCAACGAGACGATTTCGGGATGCCGAAAAGGTGGGAGAAGACTCAAGAGTAGGAAGTACTCAGGCAATTGAAAATGTGAAAGCTGCTGCGGGACGTCGTATGGTAATATGAGACTTTCTCAAAAGATGTCAGGAATTGCGTGTCTACACTCCCGTGGAGGTATGGGGGCGTGGTGAAGTTTTTTGGTCGTTTCCTGCCGTTCTGTCGCCGGGATGGTGTGACGGTCGTTCCAGTGACAGCCACAGCGTGTGACGCCCCAGGGTGGGTGCGTCACATCCTACTGTTTTGCCAACTGGGTGGTCCATGGGCCTGACGATCCCATGATAGACCGCCAGGGCGTGTGACGCGCCAAGGTTGGACCGTCAGAGTGACGATTCGACTGTTGGCAGTCGACCGTTGTGGTTTTGACCGTTGGGGGTCAAGGCCTCTCACGCACCCAAGGTGAAGCGTCAGAGCATTGTGACGTCCCTGTGAGGGAGCGTCAGAGAGGACGCGTCCCCACCTTCTAACGCACCTAGGTTGGAGCATTAGAGTCTGTGACGCCCCGAGGGGTGTGCGTCACAGCCAGTTTTGTCCCGTCTTATGATGCACCAACGTTGGTCCGTCAGAGACCGTGACTCCCCGGGTGGTGTGCGTCATGGTTGGTTTTTGCTCGTCTTCTGACGCACCAGGCTAGGCGCGTCAGAGACTGTGATGCACCAGGACTGTCGCATTACAACCAATTTTGCACCGAGTGTCTGACGCTCCTGAGTTGGACTGTCAAGGTGTTGTGACGGCCTATTCTTGGACCGTTATAGCTGTGATGGCCCAAAGATAGACCGCCAGGCACTGTGTTACGCCGAAGTGGTTCTTCATGCTTGCCACGATCATTTCACGTTGTGTAGGTTCCTGGTCGACCCGGTTGGGGCCCAGTGGTCGACTTGCGGTCTCGTCAATGTCCCAGATATCTCGAGGGTTTTGTGTCCGTGTTCTGAGGGTGTCGGGAGGGCCGTGCTACCTCGATTGGCATGCCCATAGGTGTGGTGGGTCTGGGTGACCCCACGTGTTCCGGGCTTCCGTGTTACGCTTGATCGAGTCACCGTGTATCGGTGTGTGTGCGGTGGGGTCTCCCCCGCATGTCGTGAGTTTTCCTGGAAGATGATTCCCGAGTGGGCCGTGTGTTTGGCCTTGGACTGCAAGTCCAGTTATCGGCATGGCAGCTTGTGTGCTGCTCTAGGAATCATGCTTCTATGCTTTTCGCGTGGGCCATGTGTGTGACCTTGGGCTACGAGTCCAGTTGCCCAGGCTAGGGCTCTTGGGTTCCCGCTTTTCCCTGGGAATGGGATTCGGTTTGGCGGCCTATGAGCTACCTTGGGAACCATGCTTCTACGTTTCTACGTGGCCAGGTGTGTGGCCTATGGACTGTGAGTCCCGTTTCTTCTCCGACTGTGGTCACCCTGCGAAGGTGCTGGTACGTGGGATGGTCCCCGTACTTCGTCGGGTTCGGACGTTATTTTTTGTTGACTTGAGAGTCTACTCCGTAGTGACCCTCCACTAGTCATAGCCTACTTACACGTTTAGTGGTCCCACCAGGGAGTGGTGGAGAGGCTATCCTGAGGATGGTTTTAGACTGGTTTCCGTCGGGCCCCGCGTCTAGCAGCCAGAGTCTGGCTGAGGGGAAAATCGGCCAGAGGGCCAGACCAGGGACGGAGGGTCTATGTGTGCACAGGTGGTTGGGGGTGGTTGGACCCACGTTGACGGGCGTGACCCCAGCTAGTGACTTGTTTGTGGTTACTTGTACGGTGTCTAAGTTCCCGCTGGGCCGGAAGGAGACACCTGAGGCGTGGACTAAGATGTTAGTGGACGCATTCGGCCTTGCTTGCAGTGGGAGGTACTCCTGTCGAGTCGGGAGTGACAGACTGTCAGTCAGTCTTTGTGACTTTGACCTTCAGGTTTTTGGTCGTGTTGACCATTGAGTTCTGGGTGTTTCACCGTAGCGCGTGTGTCGATTTTCGTGCCGCGAGACTAGTGCTTATAGCTTTATCGAGGTTGCGTCTTGTTGTGCGGTACCTGCGACCGGACGGTCGGGGTTGCACCTTGGACAACATGTCCAGGTTGGACGTGTCCTGGGAGACAGGCCTCTACGGCGGGGTTACCGTGGATTTTTACTTCGGTAAGTGGTGCTAGTATGGTCTGGTTCCCGACTGTGAGATTGGGACTTCTCTTTCTGCTTGACCGGTACAGTAGGTGTAGCTGTAGTGCCGAGTTTCGACCGGCCAACGAGTTTACTGTTCCTGCTGTTACTGTTGCTCTTGTACTTACAGCTTTCCGTGCCGCCGTTGTTCTCAGTTGGGGTTCCACGGGATCCTTACTGGGCCAGTGACAAGAGGCTCACCCCTGCTTTTCAGGTGTGGCGGTTCTTCCTCGAGGTTCGAGGTTGCGGTTCAGAGGTTCTTAGTTGCCAGCTCGCTGGGCCGAGTGTTCACTCGACATATGGTATGTTTTACTGCTTTAGATTGTACTTTCTGTTGGACTGGACTCTGTTGTAGTTGTTGTTTATTTATTTCTATTAATTGTTGAATTGTCCTGCCTTATTTCCTATTTCTTTGTGCCTTCACACTCCTTTTATCCCTTCCGAGCCCTCCCGGCTCGTGGGCAGTGGTTCGAGTCTCGGGTTATCGGGCCTTCCCAATAATCAGATTATCGGGTCGTTACAGATGGTATCAGAGTAGTGGTTGTGGACATACACATGAATTTGAAATATTGCAGTGATCAAAGTCCATAAGGTCCAGTACAGTTGGCAGCTGGCTTAGGGATTTGTGCTTATTTTCTGCTTTGTTTCTCGCTTGAGAGCTTGAGTGCGATGTGTGGCGTTGAGAAGGTGGTTGCTGTTCGCGGCTTTCGTGCCGGTGTGGGGTCTGAGGATCGAGGTCGAGGGCTTTCTCCCTCATCGGTGGTGGCCCCGGTTGTGCTACGTTGGGCAAAGGTTGCCGGCAGGCGCGTTGCTGTGGTGCTGCGTTCGAGGTGTTTGCCACGAGGTCAGGTGGCTGGTCCGGATTGTTCGTGGTTAAGTGGCCGTGAGCGTGTTCTGAGGGAGCTGCTGTCGATTTTGGGCCACTTCCGATCAAAGTTTATCCAGCCCCTGAGGCGCTGAGGTCATGGTTTGAGGTGACAGAGCGGGTGTTTTGATCGAGAAGTGTGCTTGGGTGAGCGGAGGATCTTCTCAGTGAGCTACTGTCTCGTCGAGCCTGCTGTTCTTGTCGTGCTCTGTGGCGTCAGAAATGACGTGTCGGTCTCGATTATTCTTACGGATTTCGAGGCATGATTGGGCTATTGTGTCCCAATAAGTCTTGCTCCTTCGCTCTTGTGTACGAATGGGTTGTGTTTGCTTTAGTTTTGGTTTGAGATGGGAAGGTTCCGCGGTGAGTTCGGGACTCGAGGATGAGCATTGACGATTGTCGATTATGGCTCATGTTGTGGCTCTTGGCGTGGCATGTTGCAGTTCGAGGAATTGCAGTGGTGGTGCATCAAGAGATGCTATGATTGTGGTCCGACGTGACACTTGCTGAGTGTGTCGGAGGCGCTGACCTGATGTGGTGATGATTTTCTCGGTGCTCTAAGGTGCTATTCCCAGCATACGCGAGATTCGAGATCAGGTCGGGCGTGGAGTTCTTCCGTTGGTTGGAGGTGCGATTGGTTTCCCCTTTGGTTGGAGAGAATTATGTTTGGCCAGGTTCGTCATCTTGCATTGTGTGTTGGGATTGGTTGGCCTCCGTGTGCCATGAAGTCCATGCGAGACGTGCTCCTTGTCTTGGCCAGGTGGTTGCCTGTGAGAAGTCGTGCTCATTCCCTTGTCGTGTGAGGGTGTGTTGGCACTTTTCCGAAAGGATGAGTACTGGTGGGGCGGTGTTTCTGAGAATTTGTGGCTATGCGCGTGGATCAGAGTGAGCAGCGGAAGCCTGGTGGGCTTGTAACCCACTGGTTCAGGATCATAGAGTTGATTGCTACGGGCGGATTCCTGAGTTTGCGTCGAGCATTAGAGAATTGGTCCCTCTATGTGAGACGTGTTGTTGCCATGTCGTTGCTCGAGATATCGTGGTTCTTGGCACTGGCAGGATGGAGTGTTGGGGAATGTGCTGGCTAGTGCGCTGCATGGGTACCCTGTTCCAGTGATGGAAGCCGTGTCAAGCGTCAGTGTTGGATCTGGATGGGGTCGTTGAGGATGTCTCCTGACGAAGGTTGAGGACGTGTTGGTCAGAGTCAGTGGCTTGGTTCCCGACTTGTGTTCCCAATTGTGTCCTCGGTTGAGATCACGTTTTGAGGAAGTGATCTCTGAGAGATTTTGGGTTTCGATTGGTAGCTGCGAGTGACTGGTAAGGCTAGTCTCGTAGTCGACCATGGTAAGATGTGTTTTACTTGGGGACCCATGTGCATTGGCCGCAGTGTTGGCGACCAGGTTGCAGTGAGATTGGCGTCGGATTGGTGGTCCTTGATGGGACATTGGTGTCATAATGGTTATCTCTGGTTTTGTGACCAGCGTGGGATGGTTCCCCTATAAGTCTTAGTCTAGTGAGGTGATGACTGAAGACGTAAAGATCTTGTCATTTGGTTTCATCGTGCCCCTGAAAGGGTCAGGTTGGTGCGATGATCGAGTTCGGATGTGGTGTTCGAGAGGAGTGCAGCTTGAGATGTGGCAATTGTCTATGTGTGAGTCAGCGGATGACCTGCTGTGGGGTTGGATCGTGCCCGTTGGGTAGGTGGAGGTTTCCCGTTGACGTGTATCTGGCGACCAGTGGATGGTCTTTTCATAGATAGAAGATGCTGTTGGTTGTGCATCATGAACGGTGAGAGCAGTGTGTAAGTGAGACCTTTGGTGGTTGTTTCTGTGATGTGCTTTCCCCGATTGGATCTGGGCTTTGTCGAAGTTTTTCTTTTGGGCTCTGGCAGAGTTGGCACAGTGGTATGTCTGGCTTTCGGCTTGCCAGGTGTGGGGTGCTTCTTGGCGTTGAGCCGACGTTCAGGTTGCGGTCTGTTGAGATGGCTGCGTGAGCCGATGGAGGCTCTGTGTTTGTTGTTCCCTTGAGAAGGGTGTGCGACCTGTCAGCTGGTTGTGAAGCTGATGTGTGTTTTGTCTGCTGACCATTGGATGGATCGGTAGCAATTGCTCATGTCAGGGGCTGTGTCTCCTCGGTGAGCGAGTTGGTGGCAGCGGTGCCATGAGTGGCTTTCGTTGTGACTGAGGTGATGCCGGGCTGCATTGTTGGTGTACCTGCTCTGATGGTCGGTGTGCACGGCGCGCACTGTGAGGTGTTTTTTGTGATTGCAAGTCTGACTGTGTCCCTCAGGTCCGGAGCTTTTCGTGTGAATTGAGATTTTCTATGCTGAGGCTCTAACGACATTGTCAGTTGGTTCAGTGTTATTCCCTTGTGACTTGGTGCTAGTCCCGAATTTCGAAGACGAAATTCCTTTAAGGGGGCATGGCTGTAATGCCCTAGATTTTTCGGATCATTTTAGTGGGTCTCGGAGCGTATTTTGTATTTTACACGTGTTTTTCCCCGATGTGCCTTCAGAACTCTGTGCAGGGCAAACTGTGACGCTCTCCGACTCTGGGACTGTACCGGCGCATTGTGTTCCTCCCGAGGATCGCGGAGGTAATTTTTCATAATTTTATAAATTTCTAGAATTTTCGGGTTTTTCTATATATATTAACCCTTTCTCTCTCTCCCCTCTCATTTCTCACTCTCTCCCTCTCTCTCTTCTCCCACGCTCTCTTCTCACCCTCTCTTCTCCGGCGGCCGACTGAGTGAGATGGTGGTGCGGCAGGGCGAGGAGGACGGCGAGGATGGGTCAAGGATCGGGAGATGGAGGCACGTGGAAGCTCGGTGGCGCGTTCGTGAGCCGGCGAGGGTTTCGCGGTGATTTCTTCATGGATCGGCGTCCACGTCGTGTCATTTCTTCGGTGGAGGTAGGGAGATAGACCCCTAGCTCGTGCATTTCCTTTCCTATAAGTTTTGTAGGCCGCGGTGAGCCGAGTGGGCATATTTGGGGATTTTTGGAAAAAATCCATGTTTTAGGGCCTGTGGGCCGATCTACCGTTTTATTGTGTTTTTGGCTGATCCGAGGCCATAGATGCATGCTATGGGCTATTTGGGGGCTTCCCCCTTCTTTTCCCCCTCTCCCGTGGAGGTATGGGGGCGTGGTGAAGTTTTTTGGTCATTTCCCGCCATTCCGCCGCCGGGACGGTGTGACGGTCGTTCCAGTGACCGCCACAGCGTGTGACTCCCCTGGGTGGGTGCGTCACAACCTACAGTTTTGCCAACTAGGTGGTCCGTGGGCCTGACGGTCCCATGATAGACCGCCAGGGCGTGTAACGCGCCAAGGTTGGACCGTCAGAGTGACGATTCGACCGTTGGCAGTCGACCGTTGTGATTTTGACCGTTGGGGGTCAAGGTGTAATATCCGGACCTTTCTGATCCTTCTTCGTGGGTCCCGGATCTAGTTTTATGGAGTGTCTGGCTCCGTTGTGTCCAAAATTTTATTTTGGACATCTTTCGTATTCGGATCGGCGCGATCCGGAGTTATTTCGGAGGCCCGGAAACGTTCCGTGATTTTTCCGCGTGTGTTTTCTGATTTCCGGTCTGTGTTTCGGCAATTACTTTGGAACCTCGCAGCGGGTGAACCGGGTCGTTCGCCTGGGCACGAGTGGTACCATTGCCATCGGTGCGTCCCGAGGATTATGGAAATGTAATTTTATATTTTTTGGTATTTTCCAAATTTTACAGATTTTCTATAAATACCCCCCTATTTCTCTCTCTTCCCCACCTTCTCTTTCTTCTTCTTCTTCCTCCTCTATTTCTCCCCACCGCGGCTCCCTCTCTCCCTCTCTTCCTCCCGTTTGAGCACGGCGAGCTCCCTTCCGGCTGCAGATGGCGGGGGGGCGACGGCGCGAGGATAAGGGTGACGGCGAGGTGATCTCGTGGGCGTGCGGCGAGCGTGGGAAGCATGAAAAGGCGGGGTTTTCCCGAGCATTCTTCGCGATTCACGGACGATCCGGCGGAGCATTTGCTCCATTGAGGTAGGGTGACATTCCCTAGCTCCTTCCCGTTCATTTTCGTGATTTATAGGCCGAGGGGAGGCCGAGAGGGGCGTGATTGAGCGGGTTTGGGGTTTTCCATGATTTGGGGAGAGCTCGCCCGATCTATGGATTTGATGCATGATTTCCTGTTTTGATGGCCTAGAATCATGCTAGGGGTCTCCAGGGATCTTCCCCGTTGATTTTCCCCCTCTCCGGTGGAGGCATGGGGGCGTGGTCGAAGTTTTAGAGCACTTCCCGCCGTTTCGCCGTCGTGCGGGTGTGACAGTCCTTCCAGGGACCGTCACACCGTGTGACCCACCTAGAAGGGTGCGTCACACGCCCTTCGTTAGCCTTTAGGGGTCAGGGGCTGTGACGGTCCCACGATAAACCGTCACAGCCGTGTGACGCGCCTGGGTGGGTGCGTCACAGCCCCTGTTAACCAGCTGAGGGCTGGGAGTGTAACGGCCTCCGACGGGCCGTTACTGGCACGTGACACGCCTGGGGTAGGCCATCATAGGCATCCGACCGTTGGTTTATGATCGTTGTTTTTGACTGTTGGGGGTCAAGTTATGTGACGCACCAAGCCTGGCACGTCACATCCATGTGACAGCCCAGGGTGGGTACATCAGGGCGCCGTTGTGCGCTTGAACCCCCCTAGACGGTGTGACACGCCATGCGTGGGCCGTCACAACCTATGACGCGCCTGTGTGGTGGCGTCACAGTCTGTAACGCGCCAGGGCAGGCGCGTTACATTTCGCTTTACGCTAGGGGCGTAACGACCGGCGTTGGACCGTCAGGTTTGCATGACGGCCCAGACCAGGACCGTCAGGCTTCCTGTAACGGTCTCGCCTAGACCGTTATAGCCCTGTGACGGTCCAGGGGTGCACCGTCAGGCTCCTGGTTGCCCCGAGAGGGCTGCAACCCCATTTTTAGTCCGACTGTGGTCGCCGTGCGACGGGACCGGTACATGGGGTGGTCTCCGTACGTCGTCGGATACAGACGTTGTTTTCCGTTGACTTGAGAGTCTACTCCTTCAGTGACTCTCCACTAGTCATAGCCTACCAGTACGCGTGTGCTGGTCGCACCAGGGAGTGGTGTACGGGCTTACCCTTAGAGACGGTTTGTGGACCGATTGCCGTCGGGCCCCACGTCTTGCAGCCAGAGTCCGACTGAGGGGAAAACCGGTCAGAGGGCCAGACCAGGGACACGCGGTCTGTGTGTGCACATGTGGTTGGGGGCGGTTGGACCCACGTCGACGGGCGTGACCCCAGCTAGTCACTTGTTTGTGGTTACTTGTGCGGTGTTCGTGCCTTTGGTAGGAGCTACCACGTCAGGCAGTTCACCTACGGTGCGGTGTAAGTCATCAGGGGACGCTACCGGCTGTGCTTCTAGTGGGAGGTACTCCTGTCGAGTGTGGAGTGTCAACCTGTCAGTCTCGTGTCTTTGACCTTCGGGTTTGCCGAGTCGACTGTTGAGCTTCGGTTGTCTCACCGTGGCACGTGTGTCGATTTACGTGCCGTAGGGCCTTTGTTTTGTAGAGTATAGGGCTTTCCTTTCCGAGGTACTTACCTACCGCTAGCGTAGTGGTTTCCCATTTTGCGAGGTAGGGTTTGAGTTATCCCTACCGAGTCTTGTTCCGAGACTCATTCCCTGCGTGTTTTCACCGTGTTTCAGGTGAGGCGCTATCCCAGGGGAGCGCGTCTGGGTGCAGCGTGGTGCTGGTGCCTAGAGGTAGTGCCAGAGTTCAGAGCCGGGGTATGCCCCGTGTAGATGTACTTTTCTTTCTTGTCTTTGTACTAGTTGTGGACTACTTCTGTTTTCGTTATTTATATCTTGTGGACCATGTATTATGTAAACTGTTAATTTATTTTCATGCTTAATAATATTAATTTTTTAATTTCTACAATTACTTGTAATACTTGTGTAGTTTCCACACCATCCTTGTAACCCTTCCGAGTCTTCGGACTCGTGGGTGGCGGTGCAAGTCTCGGGTTATCGGGCCTTCCCGGCAATCGGATTCTCGGGTCGTTACAGCTGGTATCAGAGCGCGGTTGTGGAATTATACGAGAATCATAGGTGATTGTAGTGGTCCACTAGTCCATAGCAATGATGTACAGTTGACACTGGCATCAGGCATCGTGCGTTTTCTTGACCTTGCCATTTTCATGTTTTCTGTCTTTTGCTTCAGGAGCGAGTATGGCGCTGAGGCGGAGCACTCGCTCTCAGCAGGGGTAGTCGGATGGAGGTCAGGAGATCCAGCAAGGGGTCCAGAGGGACCAGGAGGAGCATAGCAGAGCGCCGCCAGCGGCCACCGAGGTAGTGGATACTGTGAGGTTTCCGGGGGCCAAGGATTTTTTCCGTGGCATGTACCCGCTTATGTCTCAACAGTTCGTCGGAGAGGCTGGTGAGGGCTCGTCAGCTATGGGTGGGCCAGGCCGAACAGTGAGGGACTTCATGCAGTTTCATCCACCTTACTTCAGCGGCCAGGCAGACCCTGATGCAGCTCGTGATTGGCTTGATGAGATGGAGCTGGTGTTCAGTTCTACGAAGAGTGCTGCCGAGGATAGAGTAGTGTTGGCCTATAACTAGTTGTAGGGTACGGCTCGGAAGTGGTGGTCTTCCGAGTGGAAGATGCCTTTTCAGCTTCGTCTACTTGAGAAGGTCGAGTGGGATGACTTCGTCAGTACTTTCGAGCGTACGTATTGTCCAGACTACGTTGCTACGTAGTGGATGCGAGAGTTTCCGGAGCTGGTGCATGGTGGCATGTCCGTGTTGCAGTACAGGGCCCGATTTATCGAGCTAGGTCGGTATGCACCTCACATCATGGAGCATGAGAGGGTGAAGATCGCGCAGTTTGTTCAAGGGTTGAGATAAGAGCTGAGGCACCATCTGATTGCGAATGGAGCCACTGATCTAGAGATGGCGTCTCATGTTGCGACTTCTTTGGAGATGGATATGCAGAGGACCCAAGGACCGATCAGCTAGGGGCAGTCTTTGTCAGGTCGTAGCCAGCAGTCGGCTTCCCAGCAGCAGGGTTCCTTCCAGCATGCGTTGAGTGGTTCAGGAGTGCCGGCACCGGTAGCGTCGGTAGTAGGATCTGCGTCCTTTGGCACGAAGGTCAAGAAGTTCTTCTAGAAAGGGTTCGGCAAGAAGAAGTCCAAGGATCAGGGGCAAGCTTTATCGGACAGTGTACAGCAGCCGATTCCCTTGCAGCGTCAGGGATCAGTAGGTGGGTCGCGAGTACCGTGTCCACGGTGTAGTGGGTTCCACCCAGGCTGGCAGTACATAGCACCGATCATCTGTTTTCGGTGTGACCAGCCAGGGCACATGGCGCGTGACTGTCCTCAGAGGCATCCGCAGCAGCAGTTTGGTCAGCAACAGTAGGTTCCTCAGCAGCAGAGGCAGCAGCAGCAGCAACAGGGATAATATCCGTCGCTACCCAGGTCAGCTAGCGTGGGAGGCAGGCAGAGAGCTCGGGGCCAGATCACGAACATGACCAGGGCAGAGGCAGTGGCGTCACAGCTCGTGGAAGGTACCGTTCAGATTTTGGGTTGCGCGGCTCGGGTTTTGTTTGATTCTGGCGCATCTCATTCGTTTATTTCGGAGGATTTCACGCTGAGTATCGAGGAGCCGGTGACCCAGTTGCCTTGTGATTTGGCAGTGGAACTGCCTTCGGGTGATTTCATGGTCACCCCGTATTGCTTCGATCAGGTTCCGGTTTGGATCGATGGGCGGAGTATGCCAGGCAGGTTGTATGCGTTGTAGCTTCGGGACTATGATGTGATTTTAGGCATGGATTGGCTCGAGACTCATGGGGCGGTGGTGGATTATGGAATGAAGAGGGTCTACTTCTAGCATCCGAGCAAGCGGACCTTCTATTTCCAAGGTATCCGTTCCACCTCTTCTCGATTCCTCATTTCTGCTATTCGAGCATGTCGATTGCTTGATTCTCGTTGTCTGAGTTTTCTCGTGTTCGTGGTTGTGACCGAACGGATGGAGCTGAGTGTCGAGGACATTCCGGTGGTGTGCGAGTTTCCCGATGTCTTTCCTGAGGAGTTGGCTGGGTTACCTCCCCAGCGGGAGATCGATTTTGTGATCGAGGTTGTGCCTGACACGAGACCCTTGGCGAAGGATCCCTACCGTATGGCCCCTGCTGAGTTGAGGGAGTTGCGGGCGCAGTTGCAGGAGCTGCTGGCCAAGGGGTACGTTCGTCCTAGCTTTTCCCCTTGGGGTGCGCCCGTGCTGTTTGTGAAGAAGAAGGATGGTAGTCTGCGGCTGTGCATTGACTACTGGCAGCTGAATGAAGTGACCATTAAGAACAAGTATCCGCTGCCACGGATTGATGATTTGTTCGACCAGCTTTAGTCTGCGCGAGTGTTCTCGCGGATTGATTTGCGGTCCGGTTACTATCAGCTGAGAATTCGTGAGTCCGATGTGGAGAAGACTGCATTCAGTACGAGGTACGGGCATTATGAGTTTTTGGTGATGCCGTTTGGGCTCACCAATGCCCCTGCAGCCTTCATGGACTTGATGCAGAGGGTGTTTCGTCCGTATTTGGACCAGTTCATGGTCATTTTCATGGACGACATCCTTGTTTATTCGTGGTCTGCCGAGGAGCACGCGTACCATTTGGGTATGGTGCTGCAGACGTTACGAGATCACCAGTTGTATGCGAAGCTCAGCAAGTGCGAGTTCTGGCTCGACGCGGTGCACTTTCTGGGACATGTGATTTCTAGTTATGGCATTTCTGTGGACCCCGCCAAGGTCGAGGCAGTGATGCAGTGGCCGAGGCCGAGGTCTGTGACGGAGATCCGGAGTTTCTTGGGGCTTGCGGGCTATTATCGCCGGTTTATCTAGGATTTTTCTCGCATTACGGCCCCGATGACTAGACTCACGCGGAAAGATGTGCCTTTCGTCTGGTCTGAGGAGTGTGAGCAGAGCTTCAGGGAACTGAAGAGATTACTCACCTCGGCTCCGGTGTTGGTTTTACCTTCTGGATCGGGAGGTTTCATGGTATGTACAGATGCTTCCGATATTGGATTGGGTGCTGTATTGATGCAGCATGGTAGAGTGGTGGCTTATGCATCTCGGCAGCTAAAGTCCCACGAGGATAACTACCCTAGCCATGACCTTGAGTTGGCGACGGTGATCTTCGCGTTGAAGATCTGGAGGCATTATCTGTACGGTGAGAAGTTCAAGGTGTTCACTGACCATCAGAGTTTGAGGTATGTGTTCTCGCAGAGGGACCTGAACCTCAGGCAAAGGCGTTGGATGGAGTTCATGAAGGATTATGACTTCACCCTATCTTATCAGCCGGGCAGGATGAATGTCATCACCGATGTCTTGAGTCGGAAGGTCGCGGTCAGTGCCTTGATGTTGAGGAAGTGGAGACTCTGGGAACAAGTGCCTGAAGTATCTTTTAGGATCAAGATCCCCCAGGATCCAGGGTTGGCAGTGCTTGCGAGTCTGACTGTCACTCCTGTTATCCATCGTCAGGTGACAGAGGCTCAGCATGCGGACTCGGAGTTGCCCCGGATTCTGGCGATGGCTGATGTGGAGCTCGGCGAGGATGGTGCCGCAAGGTTTCGTGGCAGGCTGTACGTCCCAGTGGAGGAGCAGGTTCGTCGTGCGGTTTTGCGCGAGGCTCATGGGAGCAGGTACACGGTGCACCTGGGTGCGATGAAGATGTATCGGAACTTGCGGAGGTAGTTCTGGTGGCCTGGCAGGAAGAGAGATGTGGCCGAGTTTGTGGCAAGGTGCCTGATCTGTCAGTAGGTGAAGGCGGAGCATCAACGACCAGGAGGTACTCTCCAGCCCTTGGATTTCATGCGTGGAAGTGGGACCATGTGACCACGAATTTTGTGGTGGGGTTGTCGAGGACCCCGAGTGGGCAGGACAGTATTTGGTTGCTGGTGGATCGGCTGACGAAGGTGGTTCGGTTGCTACCGGTCAAAGTCAGCTGGAGCGTGTCCAAGTTGGCTCGTTTTTATGTGGAGCGGATCGTTCCGTTGCATGGGGTTCCCATTTCGATCGTGTCGGATCGGGATCCACGCTTCACTTCTAGATTCTGGAGGAGTTTCCAGCGAACACTTGGCACAGAGTTAGCTTTTAGCTCAGTGTATCATCCTCAGTCAGATGGTCAGTCTGAGAGGACCATCCAAACCTTGGGGGACATATTGAGATCCTACTGCCTGGAGTGGCAGGGGAGTTGGATTCACCACATGCCGTTGGTGGAGTTTGCCTATAACAACAGCTATCATTTGAGCATTGGTATGGCTCCTTATGAGGCATTGTATGGGCGTCCTTGTCGGACTCCACTTGATTGGTTTGAGGTTGGTGAGGGTGTTTTGACGGGACCAGATTTGGTGCAGCAATGTGTAGACGTTGTGCACTTGGTTCGTCAGAACATGTTGGCGGCCCAGAGTTGGCAGAAGAGCTATGCTGACCGTAGGACGCAGCCCCTCGAGTTCGCCATGGGCGATCATGTGTTCTTGAGAGTTTCTCCGATGAAGGGGGTGATGCGTTTTGGACGGCGTGGGAAGTTGAGTCCCCGCTATATTGGTCCTTTTGTGATTGTGGGGCGCATCGGTGAGGTTGCTTATCGGTTGCAGTTACTCCCTGAGTTGGCGTCGGTGCATGACGTGTTCCACGTCTCGATGTTGTAGAAGTATATGCCCGATGACTCTCATGTGCTCGAGTTTTCTGTTTGGCCCGAGGTGACTCTAGATCTTTCTCTCCCAGAGTTTCCGGTCCGCATTAAGGATAGGCGAGAGCTGCGCCTACAGAACAAGGTCATCCCCTTGGTAAAGGTGGTGTGGCAGCGGCACTCGGGTGGTGAGACTTCTTAGGAGTGTGAGGATGAGATGCTTCAGCAGTTCCCTTACACGTTTGAGTGAGTCTTCCTCTTCTTGCCCCTTGGGTTGTTCTCAATTTCGAGAACAAAATTCCTTAAGGGGGAGGGCTATAATATCCTGGACCTTTCGGATCCTTCTTCGTGGGTCTCAGATCTAGTTTTATGGAGTGTCCGGCTCTGTTGTGTTCGAAATTTCGTTTCGGACATCTTTCGTGTTCGGATCGGTACGATCCGGAGTTGTTTCGGAGGCCCGTAAGCGTTCCGCAGCTTTTTCGCTTGTGTTTTTCGATTTTTGATGTGTGTTTCGGCAATTCCTTCGGAACCTCGCTGCGGGTGAACTGGGTCGTTCGCCTGGGCACGAGTGGTAACGTTGAGATCGGTGCGTCCCGAGGATTCTAGAAATATAATTTTCTATTTTTCGGTATTTCTCGGATTTTTTGGATTTTCTATAAATATCCCCCTATTTCTCTCTCTTCCCCACCTTCTCTTTCTTCTTCTTCTTCCTCCTCCATTTCTCCCCGCCACGGCTCCCTCTCTCCCTCTCTTCCTCCCGTTCGAGCGTGGCGAGCTCCCTTCCGGCTACAGACGGCGGTGGGGCGATAGCGCGAGGACGTGGGTGACGGCGAGGTGATCTCGTGGGCATGCGGCGAGCGTGGGAAGCGTGAAGAGGCGGGGTTTTCCAAAGCGTTCTTCACGATTCAAAGACGATCCGGCGGAGCATTTGCTCCATTGAGGTAGGGTGATGTTCCCTGGCTCCTTCTCGTTCATTTCCATGATTTATAGGCCGAGGGGAGGCCGAGAGGGGCATGATTGAGCGAGTTTGGGGTTTTCCATGATTTTAGGAGAGCTCGCCCGATCTATGGATTTGATGCATGATTTCATGTTTTGATGGCCTAGAATCATTCTAGGGGTCCCTAGGGGTCTTCCCCGTTGATTTTCCCCCTCTCCAGTGGAGGCATGGGGGCGTGGTCGGAGTTTTAGAGCACTTCCCACCGTTTCGCCGTCGGGCGGGTGTGACAGTCCTTCCAGGGATCGTCACACCGTGTGACGTACCTGGAAGGGTGCGTCACACGCCCTTCGTTAGCCTTTAGGGGTCAGGGGCTGTGACGGTCCCATGATAAACCGTCACAACCATGTGACGCGCCTGGGTGGGTGCGTCACAGCCCCTGTTAACCAGCTGAGGGCTGGGGGTGTAACGGCCTCCGATGGGCCGTTACTGGTACGTGACGCGCTTGGGGTGGGCCGTCAGAGGCATCCGATGTTAGTTTATGACCGTTGTTTTTGACCGTTGGGGGTCAAGGTATGTGACGTACCAGGCCTGGCGCGTCACATCCTTATGACGGCCCAGGGTGGGTGCATCAGGGCGCCGTTGTGTGTTTGAACCCTCTAGGAGGTGTGACGCACCAGGCATGGACCGTCACACCCTGTGGCGCGCCTGCGTGGGGGCGTCACAGTCTGTAACGTGCCAGGGCAGGCACGTTACATTTCGCTTTGCGCTGGGGGCGTAACGGCCGGTGTCGGACCGTCCGGTTTGCGTGACGGCCCAGACCTGGACCGTCAGGCTTCCTGTAACCGCCTCGCCTAGACCGTTATAGCCCTGTGACGGTCCAGGGGTGGACCGTCAGGCTCCTGGTTGCCCCGAGAGGGCTGCAACCCCATTTTAAGTCCGACTGTGGTCACCGTGCGACGGGGCCGGTACGTGGAGTGGTCCCCGTACGTCGCCGATACGGATGTTGTTTTCCGTTGACTTGAGAGTCTACTCCTTCAGTGACCCTCCACTAGTCGTAGCCTACCAGTACGCGTGTGCTGGTCGCACCAAGGAGTGGTGTATGGGCTTACCTTTAGAGACGGTTTGTGGACCGGTTGCCGTCGGGCCCCACGTCTTGCAGCCAGAGTCCGACTGAGGGGAAAACCGGTCAGAGGGCCAGACCAGGGACACGCGGTCTGTGTGTGCACACGTGGTTGGGGGCGGTTGGACCCACGTCGACGGGCGTGACCCCAGCTAGTCACTTGTTTGTGGTTACTTGTGCGGTGTTAGTGCCTTTGGTAGGAGCTACCACGTCAGACAGTTCACCTGCGGTGCGGTGTAAGTCGTCAGGGGACGCTACCGACTGTGCTTCTAGTGGGAGGTACTCCTGTCGAGTGCGGAGTGTCAAACTGTCAGTCTCATGTCTTTGACCTTCGGGTTTGTCGGGTCGACCATTGAGCTTCGGTTGTCTCACCTTGGCACGTGTGTCGGTTTACGTGCCATAGGGCCTTTGTTTTGTAGAGTACAGGGCTTTCCTTTCCGAGGTACTTACCTACCGCTAGCGTAGTGGTTTCCTATTTTGCGAGGTAGGGTTCGAGTGATCCCTACTGAGTCTTGTTCCGAGACTCATTCCCTACGTGCTTTCACCGTGTTTCTGGTGAGGCGCCGCCCCAGGGGAGCGCGTCTGGCGTGCAGCTTGGTGCGGGTGCCCAGAGGTAGTGCCAGAGGTCAGAGCCGGGGTATGTCCCGTGTAGCTTTACTTTTCTTTCTTGTCTTTATACTAGTTGTGGACTACTTCTGTTGTCGTTATTTATATCTTGTGGACCATGTATTCTATAAACTGTTAATTTATTTTCATGCTTAATAATATTAATTATTTAATTTCTGCAATTACTTGTGATACTTATGTAGTTTCCACACCATCCTTCTAACCCTTCTGAGTCTCCGGACACGTGGGTGGCGGTGCGAGTCTCGGGTTATCGGGCCTTCCCGGTAATCGGATTCTCGGGTCGTTACACAAGGCCTCTGATACACCCAAGGTGGAGCATAAGAGCATTGTGATGCCCCTGTGAGGGAGCGTCAGGGCGGCACATACTCTAACGTTCCAACCCAGGTGCGTTAGAAGGTGGGGACGTCATAGTCAGTTTTGTGTGCGTCATAGTCAGTTTTGTCTCGTCTTCTGACGCACCAGCGTTGGTCCGTCAGAGACCATGACACCCCGGGTGGTGTGCGTCACGGTTGGTTTCTGCTCGTCTTCTGACGCACCAGGCAAGGCGCGTTAGAGACTGTGATGCCCCAGGACTGGCACGTTACAACCGATTTTGCACCGAGTGTCTAACGCTCCTGAGTTGGTCCGTCATGGTGCTGTGACGGCCTATCCTTGGACCGTTACAGCTGTGACGGCCCAAAGATAGACCGCCAGGCACTGTGTTGCGCCGAAGTGATTCTTCGTGCTTGCTGCGATCGTTTCGCGTTGTGTAGGTTCTGGTCGACCCGGTTGGGACCCAGTGGTCAACTTGCGGTCTCGTCTGTTGGGTCCCGTAGTGCAGGAACACGGATCTAGAGGGGGGGTGAATAGATCCTTCTGCTAAAAACTATGCCCAATTAAAAACACAAAATAGCACACAGCGGAATTTACAAGATTGATAGGATTGGGGAAATTAGTCTAAACATGTTTAAACTTAATTCACTCAATCTCACCGAGCTCACACGATTGCATAAACAGATAGTAGTGAACACACAATCATAAGAATCAAACCACAAGACTCGGGGATTTTTAAGGTGGTTCGGGACCACGACGGGCTCCCTACGTCCACCCCTCAACAAACCGGTGAGGCTTCACTACACGCTAGAAAATGTAGCAACACGGGGACGAACCCCAACACACACACACTGCTTTCGCAGCAACGCACACACACGAGGCCTTGCCTCAAACTGCTGCCACAGCAGCACACACACACACGCACACACACACAATGTTGGGGAACACACCCCGAACTGAATACTTCACACGGAGACACAACTCCGTCCACACACACATAAGACAATGCCTACACAACCACACGGGAGAAAACTCCCAACAACACACGCGGATATACTCTGCACAAATCGACACACATAAAATAACACACACACTCGGAGATCCCTTTCTCCGAACACCCACACAAGGTATTATCTCAAATATATATGGATCAACAACACATATATGCTATGACCCCCAAACAAATTATAGAGATGAAAACTGGAAAGTTGCATCAAGTATAAGGCTCCCCCTTCTTCAGCAGAATCTGATTCTCCTTGCTCGTTGATGGATGATCATGATTTAGACATCATCTTCTTCGACTCCTTGAGATGCACGTCTTTACCTTCTTCCAATTTCTTCTTCACCTGAAAGAACAGATAGAAATGATAAGCTTCAAATCAAGCCTGCATATATCAGAAATTTGATTTGGCTCATAAACCTCTCTACTCTCATCCTTGTTGGTCGCACTCCTCCATCTTCTTCTTCTATAAGAGAAATGAAAGCATTAGTTCATCTTGTTGCTTAGGATGAAAACGTAGTACTAATAAGAGGCCAATCAATAGATGAACAAATGAACATGTATATATATATTGCCCCTCTTAGATAATCATTCAAGAACTTGAGCAATCTCAAACAGAAACACAAAAGTGAGAGATCAAGATAACTCCCTCAGATTTTTGATGAAAAGCTTCTGCAGGATGAGGAACGTTCTTGAAGAAGGATGATCGATTCTTGCTAAAACGTAGTTGTAACTTGATTTCCTTCGCAGCTTCTAGTTGTATATGATCTTGGGCCTTGATTCAAGGTTCTTCCTCTCAATTTCAGCTTCAGAGCAAGGTGGAAGAGGGCTTGGAGGCTTCAACTCCGAACCTGCACACCAAAGAATAGTTTTCAGCCCCCTCCTTAGGGTTTTCACTCCAATAGGATGTTTTATAAGCTTAGAACGGTCAAGGGACAGCTTGGAGACCAGATCCACGAATTAGGGAGTGATATAGGGCATTAGGATGTGATTGGTAGGACTTTTGGAGCAAGAATACGGCGGTCAAAAAGTGCAGCTCGAGGTCCTACCGGAATGGGTCGACCCTTGGGGTCGACCCTCGGGCAAACAGAAGCCAAACAGAACTTATTTCATGTTCTGTTTTACAGGGGTCGACCCCAGGGGTCGACCCTCGGGCTTCCAGAACCCAAACAGAACTAATTTTGTGTTCTGTTTTACAGGGTCGACCCCAGGGGTCGACCCTCGCGTTCCAGAACCCAAACAGAACCAATTTTATGGTTCTGGGTTACATGGGTCGACCCCAGGAGTCGACCCTTTCAGGCAGATTACAAAAAAATAGCTCTGCGCGCTTCGGCGAAAAGAATTAAGTCTCCTAGCTCCGAACTCCGATTGAAGCAAGATTGGAGGCGTTAGAAAGAGGACTCACAGAGCTACAACATATAATTTTTATGGGGAGATCCAATGGTTGGATTGAAAATGGTGAAGACTGTAAGACAATTTGAGTTTAAAAAATAACTAAAACCTCCATCAAACCAAAGGGAAACAATTGATTAAATGTTACCATAATCCCAAGAAGATCAACCATGATTTTTCATCCTGAAAAACATGATAAAGCAAGGTGTTAGTTGACAATTAAGATCTTTACATCAAGCATTAACACTATGACCATGTTCACAATAAATTGCTTCGTTGAACCTATTCCAAGAGTGAATGATGAACGAGATATCCATTTAAATCCACATAGCAACACTTACCTCATTGTTTTACCTGAGTTCACATTTCTTGTTGATTGGTTGAATCATTCATACACATAGTCATGAAATTCAAAATCTCATTCTCCATTGACTGATGGTATGCATGTGGAATTCAAAGAGTAAGGAGCCAAGCCACATAAAATAATATTGAGTCACATTCAATTTGATCATCATCCAAGCTTTCAAATCACACATCATTACCTTGGGGGCAAGCAATGATATTTGCATCTCAATCATTCATTTAGCATTACCAAAGTACACATTCATGATATGAGGCTCAATAAGACATGATGCTCAATATGAGAGACTCAATATGACATAATGCTCAAAAAGACATTTATCCAAGTATGTTTTTCACATAGGCTTTCTCATTAAATACAAAGCAATCTCACCAAGTGTAGAGATAATGTATAGGCAATATTTATGCTAACCTCAAAGCACATATGCATCCACATGATGATGAGCCTTGTAGAATTACAATGCATCCACATGATGATATTCCAATAGAAATAGTTTATGATCATTTCCACAACCAATTCAAGTGAAGAGCATTCACGCACAAGGCTAAGCAACAAAGGCATTTTATAATCATCAAAATCACATACACAACAATCTCCCCCATTTTGATGATGACAAAATATTATGCTATAATGCTCTCTCCCCCTTTGACATAATCAGAAATGGGGATCATGATGGGGAATCCAGAATGGCAAGAACCTATGGACAACCGGAGTATGAAGAGAACCAATGAGCACAATATGCATGAATGAATTGCAGAACTGTAGGATACCAAAAGTTGAAATGAAACTCTTATACCAATTGTCTGATACCAATTGTTGAAAGTGGAAATGCAAAGCTCCCCCTTAGACATAGACACATTTGAAGACTATTTTTGATTTTCAATTTTTTGATTTTTAGTTTTCTTGCGAGATGCATGTTATAGGATGTATGAAAATGATGAGACATGACATGCATACAATGTAATCAAGCAGATATATATAGATACATGCAACATAACTCCTTCACAAGAAGTGATACCAATTGATTTACAGTGAGGAGATAGGTGTAGGAAAAGTGCAAGTGAGTCATTAAGTTCAGAATGCTCATGATTACACCTAGAGGATTGTGCAGATAAATAGGAGAAGACGTACAGCAGGCCATTGTAATTAATCAAATTTTTAGAATACATATCAAATCAAATTACCATGTGCAAGTGAGTAACATGAGAATGAAATTTAGCCATATGGATAACCAGATTTTCAAGTAAACACAATAGTAAGTGTACAAATTGTATTTCAATCTAGAGAACAGCGTATTGGAGGCTTCGCTCTACCTCAATCAAATATATCATCAGAAATTTTCATACTGACAATCTGAATTTTTCTAAGAAGGATCAGGTTCAACATAATTCCTTTTTACGCGAGGAGACACATGGAGCTCATACCAGAATCCCCGGTTACTCAAAATACTGAACCTTGTCACCTCATTTGAACATAGATACTTTAGTCAACACTTTTCATAAATGAACCACATCACGTCTCAGGTGACATGTGCCCAGTTTACTCAGTGAGACTTAGCATTACTCTGCCTTTCATTCCAACCAATTTTTTTTCGGAGGCAGGCAGCTTTTTCCTCAACTGTCTCTTATCATCTATGCAGCAAGTTGAATTACTTTAGAGTGTTGAAATGAAATTCCTATATCCTTATGAATAACACTCAATTTCACATTAAGGTGCATGAAGTGTACGAATTTGATTTAACATGTATGGAGAAAATTTAACTCATAATAAGATAGTGTAGCTCCCCCTATGTAAATGCAATAAGCATGAAATGCTCCCCCTGAGAGTTTGATCTTAATCACACTTGTTAAGACTCAGATGCAACAATATTTAACAATGGAGTAAACGGTCTTAGAAGTTTCAAGGAAGGGGTTGAATAGAATATAATAACATGTAAGCATACAATGGAGATATGTATATGCAATGTAAAATGAAAAGATAGGCACTATATGCATGCTAGAAATGCCAACTATGCAACACAATACACGATGAGCTTCATCTCTCAAAAATACTATGTGAATGATATGTAGAGAGTGATTTACAAATATACAATGTGATGCACGATTCCAGATTTCACAAGACACTCTATATGCACCTAATGCAACTAATGCATGACACACATTACCAAATGTTAAAATGTGAGGACACAATTTTGTTCTGAAAAGAGAATTCAGAAAATTCATTCAAAGCATCAAAAATCATCACATGTGAACTTTTCCTTGAAAACATTTGATTTTATCCAGAAGGATGAGTGGAACATTGGTAAAGATCATGGAACATTGATCAACTTCAGTCCTCAAGATATTCAGCCACAACCACAATATCATCACGCTGAAAGAATGGAAAAATATCATCTTCAAAATTTTCAGCATGCAAAACTCCCCCATAATCAATGCATGATTTCAGAAAATTCATTTAAGTTAGATGCCATGTGCATAGATGATTCATGGTACCGGGCGGAGGAATGTTCTCACGCATGGTGATAGCTTTCAGACAGGCTTGACCTGCCCTTCCACATGTCACCATTTTATATACCATGTAATCATTGAAATGATGATCAGAAAAATACAGTGCATTTCCATATGACATCGGGGGTTTAGCAAGAGGCATTCAATGGCTACACTCTCATATATACTGCTCAAATGTTTCAATACCATTCAGCCAAACATTCATTTTTCACATGGTCAAAAACAACCAAAGAGTATTCACGATTTCAAAATCACTGTCTGTCAAGAGATAGCACTAGCATCAAGACCATAGAACTTCAGCCAAACACTTTATTTTCTCACCTTTACCTTTATTGACATCTTCAAATTCTTTGCTTTGTTTTGCTTGTGTAATATTCATCAACAGCTCATTTCTTTCTCTCCTGCAAGAAATAGAATGATATTAGTCAAAAGAAATGGAAGCAGATCAAATCTTGCATTGAAGTCCTCTTGACCCCCTTTCTTTCTCTCCATTATTTCAAGGGTTGATGGTCATTATCAATTAAACCTGCACTGTAAAGAGTTTAATTCATGTCAATATTAAGCCAATACATATGAAGAAACTAACTTCAAGGCTTTTCATCATATGTGACTCTCTCTCTCTCTCAACCTACAAATTAGAGAGTTAAATTCCAGCAACATAAACTTAGAATTCACAACTTGATGTGCACAAACCTGAACAATCAACTTACATATTAGTGTCAGTTCAAGGACAAGCCCATGTTAACCAAGGAATCACACCAGAACTGGCCTAGTAGACTTAAAGCCTTCCTCTTGGTCACATGGCAATCCAGCAACAAAGTTCTCATTTGGTTGTTTTGGGTACCCAAACCTTCTTGGGTCCCGGATGGTTAGTTGCACCTCTAGTGGGTGACTTCCACTATTTTTGGGTATGCATATCATCAAAATACTTTAAGGAGCAAACATTCATGGTATGTCCAAACTCACCACAATAATGACAACAACCAAGAAACTTCACAGAATTCTCATAAACATGACAATCAAATTTCGGTGATTTGGCATGAATGTTATCACTATAAGCATGGAAATATTTCTTCTTCACAACAGGATGAGCATGAAGTTTTTGTGGGTTTGCAAAAGTATAATTATTTTTGACTTTGAAAATCTTTCTTTCATTTGCTTGCAAACACTGTGACACACGGTGTCCTAGCTTTCCACATGTAAAACAACCACCCCTTTTTCTTTTGGAAACAAGTTCATTTTTGCATGCTTTCAAATCATCCGATTTCATCAAAAAGTAATCATGCATCATATGACCAAGTTCACCACAATAAAAACATGAGATTTTCTTTATGGATGCATGTGTGTGTGCAACATGATTTTTCATGGCATTCATCGTGACACCAACAACATTTTTAGCCTTTTGATGCAGGTTTTGTTTCTTCTTCTGACTTTCATTTGATTGCTTTGTTGTTTGAGGAACAGATTGATTTGGAGACCCATTTGATGTGCTGGCTATATTAGAACTATGGACAAATGCTGTGTAGACTTTATTTTCAAAGTTCTTTTTGTTCACAGGATTATAGCCCAGCCCCTCTTTTTGGAAATTCACCTTAGTCCCCAATATCTTGTTTAGATTTTCTTCCCCATTCACAAACTTACACAAAGAAGCATTCAGATCAAGAATTTCTTTTTCAAGAGATGAAATATGCAATTCATAGGAAATGATCTCATTTTCACAAGAAATGACTTTTTCATTCAATTGAGCATTGATGGTTTGGTAGCTTTCCATCTTTTGTTCTAAAACAAGCATCTTGTCAGATTCATCAACAATCACAGATTTCCCTTTTTCAAGTTTTTCAAGATTTTTCAATCTACTTTCAAGCAGGGAGATCTGAATTAGCATTGCACTATTCTCCTTTTTGAGTTCTTCATTTTCATTTGCAAGTTTATCATTCATAATCAATTCATTGCAAATATCATGATCAATAGAGTTTGACTCCATTTTGTTTCTTAGATCTTTTTCAATTTTCTCCAATTGATCAATTATGTTTTTGAGGGCAACATTTTCATTTCTCAAACAAGCAATGGTTTCTTTGTGACATTCAACATCATGCTCTAAAAGATCATTGAAGTTAACAAGCTCAGAACATTTATCACAAGAACCATTTTCATGGACCAAGTTTTCAGATTTCTTTTTCAATTTTCTGTTTTCTGACTTGACTTTCTTATATTGTTTTGCCAACTCATCATAAGCTTCAACAAGATCGTCAAGAGTAAATTCTTCAGAATCAGAATTTACCTCTTCTACATTTTTGTCACTTTGTTGATCAGCATCATCGGCCATGAGACATTTTTGTCTTTCCTTTTCTTGAGCTTTAATCAACCGGTCCATAAGCTCCTTTGCCGTCCTACAAGAAGATGCAAATGGATACTTGTTACTACTTACAGAAACTTTCAATAAACTCAAAGCAGTAACATTATCATGATGCATCATTTTATCCTGATTAGACGACTTGGTCTCATCTAGAGGTAATGTGTGTGGACCATGACAAATCAATTTCCAAAGACTAGGATTAATAGAATTGATCACCACACATAGTTTGGCTAGCCATGAATCAAAATTCAAACTAGTGAAGATTGGCAAATAGTTCATTGATATATGTTCAGTAGAAAAATTCATGATTGTGGAATGCACTGGGATCACTCTGTAGATCGCAAGATCTAGAGACAACACAGCCTCGCTCTGATACCAATTGTTGGGTCCCGTAGTGCAGGAACACGGATCTAGAGGGGGGGTGAATAGATCCTTTTGCTAAAAACTATGTCCAATTAAAAACACAAACTAGCACACAACGGAATTTACAAGATTGATAGGATTGAGAAAATTAGTCTAAACATGTTTAAACTTAATTCACTCAATCTCACCGAGCTCACACGATTGCATAAACAGATAGTAGTGAACACACAATCACAAGAATCAAACCACAAGACTCGGGGATTTTTAAGGTGGTTCGGGACCACGACGGGCTCCCTACGTCCACCCCTCACCAAACTGGTGAGGCTTCACTACACGCTACAAAATGTAGCAACACGGGGACGAACCCCAACACACACACACACTACTTTCGCAGCAACACACACACACGAGGCCTTGCCTCAAACTGCTGCCACAGCAGCACACACACACACCAATGTTGGGGAACACACCCCGAACTGAATACTTCACACGGAGACACAACTCCGTCCACACACACATAAGACAATGCCTACACAACTACACGGGAGAAAACTCCCAACAACACACGCGGATATACTCCGCATAAATCGACACACATAAAACAACACACACACTCGGAGATCCCTTTCTCCGAACACCCACACAAGGTATTATCTCAAATATATATGGATCAACAACACATATATGCTATGACCCCCAAACAAATTATAGAGATGAAAACTGGAAAGTTGCATCAAGTATAAGGCTCCCCCTTCTTCAGCAGAATCTGATTCTCCTTGCTCGTTGATGGATGATCATGATTTAGACATCATCTTCTTCGTCTCCTTGAGATGCACGTCTTTACCTTCTTCCAATTTCTTCTTCACCTGAAAGAACAGATAGAAATGATAAGCTTCAAATCAAGCCTGCATATATCAGAAAATTGATTTGGCTCATAAACCTCTCTACTCTCATCCTTGTTGGTCGCACTCCTCCATCTTCTTCTTCTATAAGAGAAATGAAAGCATTAGTTCATCTTGTTGCTTAGGATGAAAACGTAGTACTAATAAAAGGCCAATCAATAGATGAACAAATGAACATGTATATATATATTGCCCCTCTTAGATAATCATTCAAGAACTTGAGCAATCTCAAACAAAAACACAAAAGTGAGAGATCAAGATAACTCCCTCAGATTTTTGATGAAAAGCTTCTGCAGGATGAGGAACGTTCTTGAAGAAGGATGATCGATTCTTGCTAAAACGTAGTTGTAACTTGATTTCCTTCGCAGCTTCTAGTTGTATATGATCTTGGGCCTTGATTCAAGGTTCTTCCTCTCAATTTCAGCTTCAGAGCAAGGTGGAAGAGGGCTTGGAGGCTTCAACTCCGAACCTGCACACCAAAGAATAGTTTTCAGCCCTCTCCTTAGGGTTTTCACTCCAATAGGATGTTTTATAAGCTTAGAACGATCAAAGGATAGCTTAGAGACCAGATCCACGAATTAGGGAGTGATATAGGGCATTAGGATGTGATTGGTAGGACTTTTGGAGCAAGAATACGTCGGTCAAAAAGCGCGGCTCGAGGTCCTACCGGAATGGGTCGACCCTTGGGGTCGACCCTCGGGCAAACAGAAGCCAAACAGAACTTATTTCATGTTCTGTTTTACAGGGGCCGACCCCAGGGGTCGACCCTCGGGCTTCCAGAACCCAAACAGAACTAATTTTGTGTTCTGTTTTACAGGGGTCGACCCCAGGGGTCGACCCTCGCGTTCCAGAACCCAAACAGAACCAATTTTATGGTTCTGGGTTACATGGGTCGACCCCAGGGGTCGACCCTTTCAGGCAGATTAGGGGTCGACCCCAGGGGTCTACCCTTTCAGGCAGATTACAAAAAAATAGCTCTGCGCGCTTCGGCGAAAAGAATTAATTTTCCTAGCTCCGAACTCCGATTGAAGCAAGATTGGAGGCGTTGGAAAGAGGACTCACAGAGCTACAAAATACAATTTTTATGGGGAGATCCAACGGTTGGATTGAAAATGGTGAAGACTGTAAGACAGTTTGAGTTTGAAAAATAACTAAAACCTCCATCAAACCAAAGGGAAACAATTGATTAAATGTTACCATAATCCCATGAAGATCAACCATGATTTTTTATCTTGAAAAACATGATAAAGCAAGGTGTTAGTTGACAATTAAGATCTTTACATCAAGCATTAACACTATGACCATGTTCACAATAAATTGCTTCGTTGAACCTATTCCAAGAGTGAATGATGAACGAGATAACCATTTAAATCCACATAACAACACTTACCTCATTGTTTTACCTGAATTCACATTTCTTGTTGATTGGTTGAATCATTCATACACATAGTCATGAAATTCAAAATCTCATTCTTCATTGACTGATGGTATGCATGTGGAATTCAAAGAGTAAGGAGCCAAGCCACATAGAACAATATTGAGTCACATTCAATTTGATCATCATCCAAGCTTTCAAACCACACATCATTACCTTGGGGGCAAGCAATGATATTTGCATCTCAATCATTCATTTAGCATTACCAAAGTACACATTCATGATATGAGGCTCAATAAGACATGATGCTCAATATGAGAGACTCAATATGACATGATGCTCAAAAAGACATTTATCCAAGTATATTTTTCACATAGGCTTTCTCATTAAATACAAAGCAATCTCACCAAGTGTAGAGACAATGTATAGGCAATATTTGTGCTAACCTCAAAGCACATATGCATCCACATGATGATGAGCCTTGTAGAATTACAATGCATCCACATGATGATATTCCAATAGAAATAGTTTATGATCATTTCCACAACCAATTCAAGTGAAGAGCATTCACGCACAAGGCTAAGCAACAAAGGCATTTTGTAATCATCAAAATAACATACACAACATCGTCAATGTCCCATACACCCCGAGAGTTTTGTGTCTGTGTTCTTAGGTTGTCGGGAGGGCCGTGCTACCTCGATTGGTGTGCCCGTAGGTGTGGTGGGTCCGAGTGACCCCACGTGTTCGGGGCTTCCGCGTTACGCTTGATCGAGTCACCGTGTATCGGTGTGTGTGTGGTGGGGTCTGCCCCGCATGTCGTGAGTTTTCCTGGAAGTTGATTCCCGAGTGGGCCGTGTGTTTGGCCTTGGACTGCGAGTCTAGTTATCTACATGGGGGCTTGTGCGCTGTCTTGGGAATCATGTTTCTGTGCTTTTCGCGTGGGCCATGTGTGTGGCCTGGGACTGCGAGTCCAGTTGCCCATCCTGGGGTTGGAGGGTTCCCACTTTTCCCTAGGAATGGGATTCGGTTTGGCTGCCTGTGAGCTACCTTGGGAACCGTGCTTCTGCATTTCTGCGTGGCCGGGTGTGTGGCCCGTGGACTATGAGTCCTATTTCTTCTCTGACTGTGGTCACTATGCGACAGTGCTGGTACGTAGGACGGTCCCCGTACTTCATCGGGTTCGGACGTTGTTTTCCGTTGACTTCAGAGTCTACTCCGTAGTGACCCTCCACTAGTTGTAGCATGCTTACACGTTTAGTGGTCCCACCAGGGAGTGGTGGAGAGGCTACCCTGAGGACGATTTTAGACTGGTTTCCGTCGGGCCCCACGTCTAGCAGTCAGAGTCCGGCTGGGGGGGAAATCGGTCAGAGGGCCAGACCAGGGACAGACGGTCTGTGTGTGCACACGTGGTTGGGGGCGGTTGGACCCACGCTGACGGGTGTGACCCCAGCTAGTCAATTGTTTGTGGTTACTTGTACGGTGTCTCAGTTCCCGCTGGGCCATAGGGAGACACCTGAGGCGCGGACTAAGACATCAGTGGATGCATTCGGCCTTGCTTCTACTGGGACGTACTCCTGTCGAGTCGGGAGTGACAGACTGCCAGTTAGTCTTTGTGACTTCGACCTTCGGGTTTTTGGTCGTGTTGACCGTTGAGTTCCGGGTGTTTCACCGTGGCACATGTGTCGATTTTCGTGCCGTGAGACTAGTGCTTATAGCTTTACCGAGGTTGCATCTTGTTGTGCAGTACCTACGACCGGACGATCAGGGTTGCACCTTGGACAATGTGTCCAGGTTGGCCGTGTCCTGGGAGACATGCCTCTATGGCGGGGTTGTCGTGGGTTTTTACTTCGGTAAGTGGTGCTAGTATTGTCCGATTCCCGACTGTGAGATCGGGACTTCTCTTTCTGCTTGACCGGTACAGTAGGAGTAGCTGTAGTGCCGAGTTTTGACCGGCCACCGAGTTTATTGTTCCTGCTGTTACTGTTGCTCTTGTAGTTACAGCTTTCTGTGCCGCCGTTGTTCTCAGTTGGGATTCCGCGGGATCCCTACTGGGCCAGTGACAGGAGGCTCACCCCTATTTTTCAGGTGTGGCGGTTCTTTCTCGAGGTTCGAGGTTGAGGTTCAGAGGTTCTTAGTTGCCAGCTCGTCTGGCCGAGTGTTCACTTGGTATGTGGTACATTTTACTACTTTAGACTGTACTTTCTGTTGGACTGGACTCTGTTGTAGTAGTTGTTTATTTATTTCTATTAATTGTTGAATTGTCCTGCCTTATTTCCTATTTCTTTGTGCCTCTACACTCCTTTTAGCCCTTCGAGCCCTCCCGGCTCGTGGGTGGCAGTTCGAGTCTCGGATTATCGGGCCTTCTCGGTAATCGGATTCTTGGGTCGTTACACCTGGGATGCGGCCTGGGCCTGCAGGAGTCGACTCTGAGAGTCAACTCCTAGGCATGTCCTGGGATGGGATAGCCCAGGCAGAATCGGGTTGAGAAGGAGTCGACTCCTAGAGTCAACTCCTTCAGCCCAGAACTGTAGGCTTATCTTTTTTTTGTGCGTAATTTGCATCATGCGAGTTCAGCTTTTAGCTTGAGAAATTTTTGTAGGTCGCTTGATGTTCCCATGACCTTCAGTGCAGCAAGATGAGCTTCCTGTAGAATATTTCCATAAATCTCCAATCTGGCTATTGAAACTCTGAAAGATGTCCTGACTGTTTCCTACCAAGCAAGTTTCCAGGATCACGAAGAATAAGATCAGCATTTGCTAGGTAAAATCCATCAGATGATTTTTTGAGTACTTTCAAACGACCAAGACCACTAGAACTAGATCCCAAGAGCACACATTTGGACTTCTTTTTCCCTCGTCCAACTCGTCCTCTTAGTTGATGTAGCTGAGTGATCCCAAATCTTTCTACTTCCATGACAACCATCATGGATGCACCAGGAACATCAATACCAATCTCAATCACTTGAGTGGATAGCAGAATATGTGTTTTTTTAGATTTAGACTATTGAAGTGCTAGTTCTTTTTCGTCATTCTTCATCCACCCATGTAGCAGCCGACACTGAAAATCTTGAAACATGCTAGAGATGGATTCAAAATCTGAAGCAGCAACATGAAGCTGGGGCAACTGTTTAGATTCTTCTATAACTGTGTACACAAGATAGACTTTCCTCCAGCAAGCAACTCATGCCACATCATATGGTAGACCTATTCAAAACCACTCTCATCACCTTGCAGAACATGAGTGTCAACAGGCAATCTTCTAGGAGGCAAATCTGTTATCTGAGTCAGAGCCATGTTCCCATACAATGCCAAGAGCCATATATGATTTATCAGAGGATTTATTCAATGTTGCAGCAGTCACTTTCCTTTGTATCCTTGTGGATGCTCTCTTCTTTTTTTTTGAATACAAGGCATTTCGGTCGACCGACCTGGCTAGGTCGATCAACCGGTCTTGCCAGAGGCAGGGATTTGTTGTCTCGCGCTATGGATTGCAATTTAAAAAAAAATCATCGATGGGTGATCCTCATCTACCAAGAATGTCATGCCCTTGGAGATATGTAAATATACACATATGAATAAAATGGTTTCATACATCCTCTTGCATAGCATGGAGGTACAAGGTCTGAGACCATGAGTTGCTGTACCCACGGGTCAGATCATGCAGAATGGGATAGATTCATTGAAGCCCATCCTAATTTCAGATGCCAATGCACATATGTGCATCAAATTATGAATGTCAAGTGGAAATTCATGCAATGCCTTGTCTTCGGATCATGCAAACATGCAAGTGGGGTTTCTTTTGGGAATTCATGCATGCAAGATGCAAGTGGCGAGTGCCAAAGATGCATTATTTCTGAACTTTGCAAATGCTAATAAAATTTCTTTGATTTGTGCATACAAGGTGCAAGTATGAAATGCAAAGACATAATACTTCTAAATCATGCAAATATATCCGTGGGAGATTGGTGGGGACACCGGGCCCACTACTTAGAGCCGACACCGCATTGCCCCGACACCGAGCTTGTGACTTGGAGACTCACTCGAAGACTCAGTGTCCTGAGTAGATACTTGTGTATTTATGCGTATTTATGTATTGAGTATGTACGCATGTAAAATACATGTATTTACTACAAGTATTATTTCATTTTTGTTTTATTAGGCAAGGTTGGTCAAAAGTTATTGTATTTTTGATGGAATCCTCGGTTCAAGATTCAAAATTTAAAAATTTGACGGGGATCGGCAATCAACTTCATCAACACAATCAAATGGCCAATCTATTTGTCTCATGATAAATGGGCCTCTTTATGGGCCTTATGGGTTATGTCCGTAGCAATTATGTAATAGTCCTTTCATATTTTTGTCTTTAAGTCTTCCAATAGAGTGTCTTTTAGTCTCCCCAAGAGAACTATAATGAGTAGACATTAAGTGTTTAGGATAGTGTCTTTTGGTCTCCCCAAGAGAACTATAATGAGTAGACATTAAGTGTTTAGGATAGTGTCTTTTGGTCTCCCCAAGAGAACTATAATAAGTAGACATTAAGTGTTTAGGATAGTGTCTTTTGGTCTTCTTTGAGAGTCTATAAAAGAGTCATGTATCTTTCATTTGAAAAACAGTGAATGAAATCTTATTTTTGGAACCCCCATGTGATGCCCACGTAGGAGGGGCCTTCCCCTCCTTTATCTTCTTCCCCCCCCCCCCCCTCTTTTAATTCCCATGGCCGTGAGTGCCTGTTCTTCCTTCCCTCTCCACGGGTGAGATGCCCAGTTCTTCCCTCCCTTGCCACGGGTGTTGATGCCCTTCATTCCTCCCTTCTCCCCCAGCCACCAGCATCTTCCGCTCACCCCACAGCTTGGCCGAACTTCCCGTTCCCCAGTTCCTCCTGTCTTCTAACCCAATCTTTCACTGCTGCGGCAGTCTACCTTCCTTGCCTCACCCTCTAAGCTTCTTCCTCCCGGCCACGCTATTACCTCATACGCCCACGCTACCTCCGTTCCCGTCATACACGCACTGCACCCCTTTCCACAGCCTCAAGACAACCCCCTGCAACCCCAACCACGTCCACCCACTATCCCCATAGCTTACACCCACAAACACCACCACTAAACTTAGCCCCCACTCCACAAGCCCATCCCAAACCCGCAGGCAGCTTCTGGTCCAATTTTCAGAGTAACTTCCAGCTCGTTCCAGGTAGAGTCTGCATCCAAGGTCTTCAGCAAAGTTGATCGTCCACAAGTCCTCTTCGCAAGCGAGTTGGAATCGTGTCGATCCGAGTTCGTGGCCGCCCACAAGGGACTTTCTTCCCCGACTGCGCAGAGAAGGCCTGACAGCGACCTGAAGCGGTTTGGGGCAGCAACCACGACCTCTTCTTGAAGGATTCAGGCTCCAGGATCTTCATCAAAGTTCTCCATCCTCAAGTCAGCTACCGGGATCAGAAGACGGAACCGCAATCAGAGGTCGGTGGCCAGAGTTACAAATTTTATACCCCGACGACCCCATTCTGCCTCCTGTCTGTCTCCTCCGACCAGTCCCCACTCAACGGGACCTGCACGTCCACACCGACATCCGACTGAGGCGAGACCAGTGCCTCTGGAAAGTAGTCGTCCCCACGATTCCAACGCCACCTGCCGCGCACCAAACGGAGTTCGGGGTTGCTCGTGGTGTCCCTGTCAAGCCGCTGTTCAGAAGCTGCCCCTGCACAGAACCAGAACGGGGTCCCCGCTCAGTCGTCCGTGGCGACCAGGTTCGGGCGGAACCAAAATTCAGAAAAATTGTGCTGTATCCCTACCCTGTTACGAAGCCAACGGCACCAACCGCGCCTCCGGCAAAATTCCAGAGTGCGATCCACAGCCACTTCAACAGCTGCTGGTCACAGATTCCAGAACCGGACAGAATCGACTTCGGCATTTGTTTCACATCAAGTGGTATCAGAGCTTAGGGAATCGGGCCGTCCCATCGGACCGAGATCCTGAGCTTTGAGGTTCGAGGTCGAACCTCCTCCAAGCGGAGGAGTATGATGGAATCCTCGGTTCAAGATTCAAAATTTAAAAATTTGACGGGGATCGGCAATCAACTTCATCAACACAATCAAATGGCCAATCTATTTGTCTCATGATAAATGGGCCTCTTTATGGGCCTTATGGGTTATGTCCGTAGCAATTATGTAATAGTCCTTTCATATTTTTGTCTTTAAGTCTTCCAATAGAGTGTCTTTTAGTCTCCCCAAGAGAACTATAATGAGTAGACATTAAGTGTTTAGGATAGTGTCTTTTGGTCTCCCCAAGAGAACTATAATGAGTAGACATTAAGTGTTTAGGATAGTGTCTTTTGGTCTCCCCAAGAGAACTATAATAAGTAGACATTAAGTGTTTAGGATAGTGTCTTTTGGTCTTCTTTGAGAGTCTATAAAAGAGTCATGTATCTTTCATTTGAAAAACAGTGAATGAAATCTTATTTTTGGAACCCCCATGTGATGCCCACGTAGGAGGGGCCTTCCCCTCCTTTATCTTCTTCCCCCCCCCCCCCTCTTTTAATTCCCATGGCCGTGAGTGCCTGTTCTTCCTTCCCTCTCCACGGGTGAGATGCCCAGTTCTTCCCTCCCTTGCCACGGGTGTTGATGCCCTTCATTCCTCCCTTCTCCCCCAGCCACCAGCATCTTCCGCTCACCCCACAGCTTGGCCGAACTTCCCGTTCCCCAGTTCCTCCTGTCTTCTAACCCAATCTTTCACTGCTGCGGCAGTCTACCTTCCTTGCCTCACCCTCTAAGCTTCTTCCTCCCGGCCACGCTATTACCTCATACGCCCACGCTACCTCCGTTCCCGTCATACACGCACTGCACCCCTTTCCACAGCCTCAAGACAACCCCCTGCAACCCCAACCACGTCCACCCACTATCCCCATAGCTTACACCCACAAACACCACCACTAAACTTAGCCCCCACTCCACAAGCCCATCCCAAACCCGCAGGCAGCTTCTGGTCCAATTTTCAGAGTAACTTCCAGCTCGTTCCAGGTGGAGTCTGCATCCAAGGTCTTCAGCAAAGTTGATCGTCCACAAGTCCTCTTCGCAAGCGAGTTGGAATCGTGTCGATCCGAGTTCGTGGCCGCCCACAAGGGACTTTCTTCCCCGACTGCGCAGAGAAGGCCTGACAGCGACCTGAAGCGGTTTGGGGCAGCAACCACGACCTCTTCTTGAAGGATTCAGGCTCCAGGATCTTCATCAAAGTTCTCCATCCTCAAGTCAGCTACCGGGATCAGAAGACAGAACCGCAATCAGAGGTCGGTGGCCAGAGTTACAAATTTTATACCCCGACGACCCCATTCTGCCTCCTGTCTGTCTCCTCCGACCAGTCCCCACTCAACGGGACCTGCACGTCCACACCGACATCCGACTGAGGCGAGACCAGTGCCTCTGGAAAGTAGTCGTCCCCACGATTCCAACGCCACCTGCCGCGCACCAAACGGAGTTCGGGGTTGCTCGTGGTGTCCCTGTCAAGCCGCTGTTCAGAAGCTGCCCCTGCACAGAACCAGAACGGGGTCCCCGCTCAGTCGTCCGTGGCGACCAGGTTCGGGCGGAACCAAAATTCAGAAAAATTGTGCTGTATCCCTACCCTGTTACGAAGCCAACGGCACCAACCGCGCCTCCGGCAAAATTCCAGAGTGCGATCCACAGCCACTTCAACAGCTGCTGGTCACAGATTCCAGAACCGGACAGAATCGACTTCGGCATTTGTTTCACATCAATTTTAAATTTTATTAAACCCACAAAGTCAATAGTGTGTTGGTGGGCCTTGTTTTATTAGGCTAGGATATATATGCAAATAAGTAAAAGTGTGAAGGTATGTGTGTTATGGCCTTCCCTATAAATAGGGGGCTAAGGGTGTTACGTATGTTGTTATATGAATGAGAAAAAAAGCTTGAAACCTAAAGTGTTTGCATTGTGTTCTTCCCTTCTCTTTTTTCTCTTTTGCGAGGATTGAGCGTCGCCCGGTGTGAGACCGTCCGGCATGAGACCGAGCTGCATGAGGTAGCAAGTTATCCGTTCCCGTCCATGCCGTCAAGAGTTGCCGTCGATCCATTTCCACATTACCGCCGCGTCAGATTTGGTATCAGAGCCCAACAAACGGCGTCTCCAATGACCCCGACGTCTCCAACATCGTCTCCCTTCCTTTCTCTTTCGATTACTAGAAGTGAAAAAAAAAAGAAAACAAGAAAAAAAAAGAGCATTGGAGTTCTATTGTTTGAGAGGAGTTTTGGAGAAGAAATAAAAAAAATCAAAAAAAGAAGGAGAGAAGCATACAGATTCCGGTTGAAGAAATTGAAAAAAAAGGAGAAATTTTTTTTTTTAGCAAAGAAACCCCCCCTGCATTTCTCTCCCTCTCGCGGATTCCCTCTCTCTCGCGCTCAATCTCTCTTTGTTTAATCCCTCCCTCTGTTAGTCTCCCTCTCTTTCTCCCTGTTAATCTCTCTCTCCCCCTCTCTGTCTCTTTCTCTCTCTCTCTTTCTGTCTCTATCTCTGTTCTCTCTCGTTCATCACACAACAAAAGAAAACAGAAAAGAAAAAATATATAAAGGGAAAAAGCGCGTTCGCAAGAGTACCTCGTCGCCCGTGCCAGTTTTAAACGCGCCCGCGGCCACAACGGCCAAGGCCGCCACCACTCGCCGCCGGACCCTAGCGCCCGGCCTCTGTGCCCGGGCCGCTCGGGCCGCCCGCGCCTTGCACCGCTGGCCCCGGCCAGCTGTGGACGTCGAAAAATGTCGATGATGATCATACGGCATGCACGTTTGACACTCGAGAGCAAGTCGAAGACGGAAATGCCAAATAAACCTCATGCCTCGCCCGATCAGGATGAGGACTCGCTTGGTGGTCCGCTAGCCGATGAGGGAGCCCCTCGGGCGGAAGATACGGCCACAACTCTACAGCCGGCCGTGCCGAGAGCCAAATCGAAGAAGAGTCGAGAACTCTGACACAGCCCGACGTGCACCGAAAGTCACGCAGAGTCTGGGACCGAGCCCCAAAGGTTGCAAACGGAATATTGCAGAGGCCATACATCGCAACCGGAACATTCTGGGAATGCCGACATTCATATAAACGGCCGTGACTTCGAGAAGAATATGTTTAGTGCTTAAAATGGCACGAAGGGGCCTTAAAATGGCGCGCCTTAAAACGGCGCCCCCCCTCTTAAAACGGCGCGCCCCTTCCTTTTTCTTTGGCTACACGACGCGCTCGAAGGGGCCTCCATCTTTGATGCTTAAAATGGCGCCCCTTTGAATATGGCGCTGTTTTAACCCCTTTGATGCTTAAAATGGCGCCCCTTTGAATATGGCGCTGTTTTAACCCCTCACTTCTATTCTCTGAAGCGCTTCTCCGGCGTGCAGTGAAGCCATCCCGTCATCAATGCGGTCCCCTGTTTCCTGTGAACAGCACGTCGATGAACTACCTAGAACGGCTAAAACTTTCGCCTCGATCCAACGGGCAACCAAGCATATGCCGTGAATAGAAATTCTCGAGCCTTGCACCACCGAATGCTCATTCCGTCGATCGGCCGCCCATTCTCCTGCAAATGATGAAAGCAACGTGGCTCGCGGTGGATATGCCAGCGAATGAGGAGGCCATGCCTCTCCCCCTCTCCCGGTCACACTGTAGCTACAGCGGAGGTGACGTCCACGACAGCGGCATTCGACACGGTGACCCCAGCAACGTCAGCAGCATCATCCGCGTCCTCCCGCGAGCCAGTCACGGCAGCAATAGGACATCCGGGCAGCAATGTCAGCAACAGCAACTGCGAACAGAACAAAAAGCCACAGAAATGGGAAGCTTACTTCCCTGCTCTCCCTATAAATACAAGCCCCAGGCAAGAAGCAAAAAGAAAAAGGGACGCTCTACTAGCGGCGAGGCCCTGCTCCGAAGTGTGAAGAGAGATAAGAGGATGAAAGAAAGAAGGAGAGGTGAGGGGAAGAGAGCTTGGTTCCCCCTTTTTTTGTCTTTGCATTCCCTTCTGTCCCTTTGATTCCCTTTTGGTTATCTTCATATGTAGACCTTTGTCTTCGTGTTCCCTTTCAATGTAATCGGAGTTCGGTCTGTTGTGGAATGAAAGGAAAACTCCCCTTTGGGAGATCTTGATGCCCTAATCCCCCTCAATACTCAGCCCGTGGTGGCTCTGTTTTCTCCATTCCGATCTACACCTCCCTTCCCCCCTCTCTAATCGTCCAGGGCCCTTCGAGGCTTGCTTGTCCATAGCATGTCCCTCAAGGGAACCCATCACCGGATGAACATTCATGGCCCTCGTGGCAAACATCTGTCCCGCGTCGAAGATTCATCGCCCGTGAGTCGTGGTCGCTCTTGAAGGCTAGCCCTCGAGCGCTCCACACTCACACATGGCTTCGGACCGCCGTAAGGCCACTCCGATTTTTGAGGGTCACCCCGGAGCAATCCGTTTGGTGGCCTTCGCTTCTCTCCGACAAGCCCCGATCTAGGGGAGGTGCTGCCCGATTCTCGCCAGGGCCAAGAACAAGTGAACAAATTGAGCCACTCAAGAACGAACTGAGTTTTAATCCAATACACAGTAAACTCTGTGAACTAAACCCCCTGAACGAACACTTAAGCATCCACGCTAATTCACCTCAACAAACGATTAAGATGATTAAACCCCCCTTTTCATCAACTTAATCTTCCAAATGGATGAACAAACCAACCATCAAACCGGCTTTCAGGTGAAATAAAAGAAACTCACAGTCAACGGCAATGAAAACAACCCTCGGAAGAGTTTATCCCGACGCGGTTACTTTTCCCCGCACCGTTTTAACCCACACTCGGAACCCCTTTCGATTCTAATCCAGCGCCGTTTAAACCGGCGTGCCCCTCTCCCCTTGAATGGCCTTAATACGGCGCCCCCCCTCCATCTCCTTCTGTGAGCACCCGAAAACGGCGCGCCCCCCATCTCCTTCTGTGAACGCCTAAAAGCGGCGTGCCCCCCATTCCCTCCTCCCTTGCCCTTCGATTCCGGCGCGCCCCTTCACATCCTAACCCGGCGCCCCTTAACCGGCGCGCCCATCTTCTTGCAACGTGCTAATACGGCGTGGTAAAAGAAAACAAAAAGAATGAAAAGAAGAAAAAAAACTATTGAAATTAAAGAATAAACCAGAGAATAAGGGCTAAATCAATAAACAAAATAGAAAGAATGGAATGGGAATAAAACACTTAATTCAATGATCGGAACAACGACAATAGCATACCCCCCCATAATTAAAATTTTGTTCCGGGGGTGCTGCCCCCGGAAACCCCCGCAAGGGGCGCTGCCCCCTCGAACCCCGCGACCTGACCGTGCAGGTCGATCCGCGTGCGAGGGCGCACGTTGCCGAGTTTGGGCTTTACACTTAACAACCCGCTCCCCCGGACTGGGTGCAAAGAGAAACTCAATAATGCCCCATGGTATCGGATGTGGACCTCGGGATCCCCGACATGGTCATGATCTGTGCACCTCTTGGGCCGATAGTTCATCAGCTTGACCCACTTCTTCTGGGATCCGATCCCGCACCCACATGAAACGTGCCGTACCTACGGCAGATATCCGAATGTCTTTGTTGTTACCTTCGATGCTTCGAATATGGACTCTTGACCGAATACTGGATGGTCCGTTAGTGACTGATACATATATACCGGGATCTAATCCCGCACTTGCATTAAATTTGCCGCACTCGCAGCAAGTATTTGTATGGTTTTGAACACCGTTTTGCATACCGATGCGGAGGGTTTAAATCATGTCAACCCAACTCGTATGCTTTAATGAAAAAATGATCTTTAGGTCATTTGGCCCCTTCTCTTGGCGATTAATCAGAGGTCTTCCCCTCTCCGAGGGGATGTAATTAACGTCGTGGCCTTTATGGCTCGGCGGGTCTCCAGTCCCGACCCGATATCCACATTCGTCTGATTTGTCAGACAGAGCGCACCCCGGGCTTCGGACCACTCCAGTCTTGAAGCCCGAATACATTGTCACCTAGGTGACTGGCATGCCCTCGCACTAGATAAATCGATAAATCGATAAAAAGAACACCCCGATATCTCCACCTCGAAATTCAGTGCGTTCCACAAGCTGGCACGCCCGGTGGGACAGATGATCCCGAATCAAGATAACCACCAATATCCCGATATTTTCATGAAACCAACGAAATTCAGTGCGTTCCACACCAGCCCACACCTCGACGCCACGAGCCCCGCCGCACCAGTCGCACCCGCAGGATAGCCAAGCCCGCCCTCGCGACGCCCACACGCCCACTAGCCCGCTTGCCCGACCTCGGCCACCCGCGCCCGAGTGCGCCCAGCACGCATCTGGCCACGCCCGTGCCCGATCGGCCGGTCGCCCGCCTGGCTCGTGGCGCCCGCGTCATATGCGTCGTGCGCCCGCCTCCGCCTCCGCCTTTGCGTGCGCCCACCTCCGCATGCACAGTTGCCCCTGTGCGCCGGCCCAGCAGCGCCCGTGCGCCCGTTCCACCGCGCCGTCGGCTACCCACCCACCGCTTGAGAAGCACAGCAGGTTTTTAAAAAAAAGGAAGGGTTGAAAAGGGTTAGAAAAAGACAAAAGAAACAGAGAGAAATAGGTTTGAAAAAAAAAGTCAAAAAAAGAATAGGTGAGGTTTGAAAAGAATAAGGTGTGGAAATTGAAAAAAAAGTGTGAAAAAGTCATAAAGAGTAGGTGAAGTTTGAAAAAAAACTGTGCTAAATATATATAATATATATATGGGATATATATATTATTTGATTTAAAAAAGGAGGATAACATTTGTTGAAATATATATATATATATATATATAACAATTATATATATATAATATCAAGGGATATATATATATATACTTTAATAGTTATATATCTATATCTTAATTGGGAATTGTGGCATTACAAGTGAACAACAATGGCCTGATCGATGCCAGGGTCGCCCGATAATCAACAGAAGGCCAGTGATTTATGGAGTTTAAGTGACCGTGAGTCTCCCTGTGCGGAGAAATTTTGGATTGATTTGTTCCCCTGCGAGGGAAATTTTAAAATCGAGTGGTTTTGTAATAAAGTAAAATCCTCCATGCGCAAAGTAAATTCATTGTAACCGAGAAGCTTCGTCGACGCCGTGCGGGCCCGCACATCTCCGGTCGGAGCTAGACTTTTCAGTCTAGGTAGGTACGTGCTCCAATCACTTGCTCATTTAGTATCTTTTTGATTACCGCGCGATGAAGTAGGAGAGAGCCCGATCCATGCAGACAGTCTCCTGAGTGCATCGCTGTGGACGGCAAGAGAGAGCTTGTATGCACCCATCCTTAGGGCCCTAGACTGTCACATTAGGGCACCCTAATTGTCAAGAGGCAGTTCCACAACTACTTCACCTACGGGCGAGCAACTCTCCCTGACCGGTCCCTTCAAATTGACCCTTTGCATATCAGTTGGTTCCACAACTTCCTAATTTTCGGTCCCAGGACTGCATCATTTAGGTCCAAGCTCGTGCATGCCATGTCGGTCTAGGAATTCATCAGCCCGTCTAGAGCAAATTTCAACTCTACAAACACCCATGGATCATGAGAGATATATGACCGATCCTGACCTCATCACCCAGCTTGAGGAAATGGATGTAATATTTGATGGCACGCATGTCGAGTACATGCAGGTTAGATACATTATCGAGAGTTCTAGCCAGAAAAAATTGGGTGTAGTTCACTGTGTCTCAACACCCAAGAGGACGATTGGCGTCGAACCTCCATCTTCCAAACCTACATCATGGTGAACTCTCATCCCTACAAGGTAATCCCTGACAACGGGAGCTATATCAATGCAGTCTCTTTAGACTTTATCTCCCATTTAGGTCTACCTACGCACCCTCATCCAAGGCCATACAACGTGGCTTGGGTCGATGACACTTCTATCCTAGTCACCACCACATGTGTCATTCCCATCCAATTCCAGTCCTACCAAGGACAAATCTTATGTGACGTAATACCTATGAAGGCTGGGAGCGTCATCTTAGGACGACCATGGATCTATGATGTAGACCTCGCTACCTTTGGTCGGTCCAATCAGTGTTCCTTCTCTCACAATGGGAAGAAGATTCAATTATACCCGGCACCCCCAAAGGTGCCCCTAGGAAAGAGTTCCACCTCCACTCCCACTGGAACTCCCGAAATTCAGGAGAATCACCAAACTCTCACTAAAGGGAAACCTCCCATTCCCTCTTCTTCTGCATCTATCACACCCGTCTCTAAGGCCCCTAAGGTTGGTCATGACCTAGTTAGGCATCTTGACTCCATAAATATCGGTGAGCTAAACAGAGAGGTTGCTGAGGGTGCCCCTGTTTTGGCTGTTGATGTCACTATCACACCCAAGGAGTCCTGAGTCTTAGTCCCAACTGAAGTCCCGACAATACCAAGGCATCATCCCCGAGGACTTGCCTTCTCGACTCCCTCCCATGCATGATGTACAACACGCTATTGAGCTTGCCCCTGGGTCCACCCTACCCAACCTTCCCCTCGAGTCTAGAATGTCCAAGTCAGCTGAGGAGTTTGCACAACATGTCAAAAGTCTGCATGAGTCGATTAGCAAGCAAATCAACCTCAATAATGAGACTTTCAAGAAATTGGCTGATTCGCATAGACGTCACCATGAATTTCATGAAGGTGACTTGGTTATGGTACGGGTCCACCCTGAACGACTCCCCTTGGGAGCCGTTAAAAAGTTACAAGCACGTAGTGATGGTCCCTTCCCAATCTTGCAGAACATTGACTCCAATACTCATGTTGTGGACTTACCTCCCGAATATGGGATTAGCTCTACATTTAATGTGGCAGACCTAGTGGCCTACAAGGAACCCATAGCGATTCCTAGTGACCCTTTCGAGCCTTCTCCTCCCATTGAGAGTGAGCCTACCCTTGTGCGTCCGACAGTCTCGAGAGCACCGTGGGAGCGAATTGAGAGGATACTGGATGAGAAGGTGACCACTCCACGGAGCAGAGAGTACCAGTGCTACCTTGTCCGCTGGCGGGACCGTCCACCATCAGATGATTCCTAGATCAACCGGGAAGATCTCTAGCATCTTGATCCAGATCTGCTGGAGCACTACCAGAGCAGTGTCCCCCCTTACTCGAAGGAGTCGAGTTCCAGCCGCTCCGGGAGGGTTGGTGGGGACGCCGGGCCCACTACCGGGCCCACTACTCAGAGCCGATGTCGCATTGCCCTGACACCGAGCTTGTTGCTTGGAGACTCACTCGAAGACTCGGTGTCTTGAGTAGATACTTGTGTATTTGTGCGTATTTATGTATTGAGTAAGTACGCGTGTAAAATACATGTATTTACTACATGCATTATTTCCTTTTTGTTTTATTAAGCAAGGTTGGTCAAAAGTTATTGTATTTTAAATTTTATTAAACCCACAAAGTCAATAGTGGGTTGGTGGGCCTTATTTTATTAGGCTAGGATATATATATGTAAATAAGTAAAAGTGTGAAGGTATGTGTGTTATGGCCTTCCCTATAAATAGGGGGCTAAGGGTGTTACGTGTGTTGTTATATGAATGAGAAAAAAAGCTTGAAACATAAGGTGTTTGCCTTGTGTTCTTCCCTTCTATCTTTTCTCTTTTGTGAGGATTGAGCGTCACCCGGTGTGAGGTCGTCTGGCGTGAGGCCGAGCTGCGTGAGGAAGCAAGTTATCCGTTCCCGTCTGTGCCGTCAGGAGTTGACGTCGATCCATTTCCACGCTGCCACCGCGTCAGAGATGCAGAAATGCATTATCGCGCAGACATGCTGATGGGATTTCTTTGGGGTTCGATATATGTGACCTCATTTAGATTGAAAATTTTGTTCAGATTTAAGAAATTGGGTCTCCAACCCTTTGCTTCATTCATTTTATCCTATTCCTCAAGGTTTCAACACTTTTGAGATTGAGCTGGTCATTGCTTTGTGCCTGTTGTTGCAGAGCTTTAGTCTCAATCTGAGAAGTTAAACCTTATGTTCAAATCCTATTCTGTCCATTTGATTTTCAGCAAGCTCAAAGCTAAGTTTGATGATTATCTTTTCTCTGCATGGGCCCGTCCAAGTTAGATTTCAACCCTTGAACCACGTAGCTCTGACGCACATCATTTTTTTATCAGATTATCTTGTTTCAGTAGTTTTAGAACGGTCATTTGGCCACTACGCCACAATGAGTTCTTTATTTCAGTCAAATATCTCCCTTGATTTTTTTAGACCATCATTCATTATTCTTTATTCCAGTCCACCCGACGAAAATTCGGTAGCACCTCCCCTAGACCTGGAACGTCGGGAGTGCAAATAGGGGTGCGCCAAACGGAGAAACTCCGAGGATGGCTCCAAAACAAAGGATGCGCACGAAGACGACAACATCCCAGGGTGTGCTCAAAGACGGCAACACCCGAAAACCCGTTTTGAGTGCGGAGATCCCGAGGGCTAGCCTAAAAAGGATCCTGACAACCCATCGGTTGTCACAAACGTGCCTAAACCCACTTTGGGTGCGAAGATCCCGAGGGCTAGCCTACAAGGGACCCTGACAACCCACGGGTCACCGCGAACTTGTTGTCGAGACATGGCCTTTGAGATATCACCGCATGCGGCTTGTAATGTTCACTTCCTCAAGGGGATAGCCCGAGGACATCACTAGACGCAAGCGAGCCCCAGGATCCATGAGTGATCAAAACTTTAGAATCTGAAAGACAATCAGTTATTTTTGGATTGAATCCCATTTTTCTTACCCCCTTAGAACCATGGTGATGGGATCGGTCCAAGTTTTAAAAATGGGGTTTTGAGAAGAGAAGAAAATCCTTTCAAAAAAAAAGTGAAAGGAGAGGAGAGGGGAATCTTCGTAAATCACCGGTGGTTGACAACCTCGGAGTCATATCCATGGGTTTGAATAAGCCCCAGGCCGGTGGCCACCGGAATCAAAGCATGCATATATATACATCACTATATAGATAGTATATCGGGCTCGGGGGAAAGAAAAAAAAAGGAACCAGTTATCTACCAGAGGGATGATAGCAACGGGCAGAGTAATCGTATATTGCATACATGCATGCCACTGAGATTATATGAACTCGTGCACAGAAAAAAAGGGAAAACATCAGGGTGAAGGCCTGCTATCGCTATGCACATACACACGCTAACTGGAAGACATGGGCTCATGCAGAAGGGAATGAGGAATCGAGGTGAAAAACCCCTGCTCTATTTTCATTCTTTTCCCATGGAAGATTTACAATTCAGGCACTAAGCCCCCATACATCGCGCAAACAGAGAGAAGGAGAAGACTAAAACGGAAAGAGACCTACTCTTTACAGATTGCTCCCCCCTCTCTCTTTCTCTCACTCTGCTATGCTTCTAGTGGCTCCAGGATGCGCTTCCGCAAGGAGTCCAAAGGAACCGGATTGTCTAGAAGTAGTGGCCTTTATAGGGGCCAAAGGCCCCGATTCGGAGGAAGACCTCCACAGCTTCTTCCTTCCATTCTATTTTTTTATCAATGCCTGCTGCTGTCGTCACCATGCCACTGCACGTTGATGCTGCACGTTGCTACTACCGCTGCTGCTGCGTTGTCACCGTTCCAGCTGCTAATGCTGCCGTGGCTCGCTCACTGGTGGGCACGTGGCAGAGCAGGACGGGGGCCTCTCCCTATACAGGGTGAGCTGGCCGTTGGCGTATCCTCCCTTCACGAGGCCACGGCAGAGTAGGCATGGGGCCGGCCGGACGGAGAGCATTTGGCAAACGGGTTGGCCTTGCAGTCGAGGGTGGCGGCGTCCGCACCGTCGGCCACGTAGGTGGGTGCTTGTCTGAGCATTGAATGCTCGTATGAGGGGGGTGTTCGCGCCATAAATGCTCCTGCGATGGGGAGGAGAGAAGGCGAACGGGGGAGGAGGTGAACGATGCCCCCACACGTACGGAGGGGCACAGACACAAGGGTGTGATTTTCCTTCTATTTTTATTTTTTTTAAATCCTTTTCATTTTCCTTTTCACCCTCCCTTTTCTTCATTTGCACGAATATCCTCTTGTGCCCTTGGCCCATCTCCCATTTGGCCCATTTGCCTCCTTCTTCTTCTTCTTGAATTGGGCTTGTCCTCTTTTCATTCATCATTTTTTTCTTTTATTTCATTCATCATCTTCTCTTCTCATTTTTCATTTTTTTTTAGTGCCAACACACCCCGACATTAAGAATACTAGCAATGTCAAGGATTTGAATTCTAACTTAAAACTTACCCAGTGAGTTGAGGAAATTTTATTTTACATCTATGCATGCAATCACACATGAAGTGTCATTTTACAATTTAAACATAAAAGAGAAATAATTCACACATGAAAGAGATGCTTCTCTGCTGATGATCATAGTAGAATCAAACAGACACTATGCAGTCAGGATAAGACAGAGTAGCAAATTATTTGTCACAATGATACTTAATCTTACTTCTACGGCCTCTGGAAGAATTAGAAATGGAGGATAACTATTTTTAAAATTATCGAGAGGAGGAGGTACCCTGGAAGAAGATTCTATTTCTCTTTTATCCACGGGGGAAGCTGTAGAAGATGAAGCTCTTTTCGACCATTGATGATGGTCTTCAAGGGACTTTCTCGGTTTAATCTGGGGATGAAGAGATTTGCATTGAAATATTCTTAAGCATCTAGCTTTCCATAAATTCCATAAAATGGCAGAGCACAAAACAATGAAATCAGGGTTCTTCATGTTATCAGTAAAAGGAGGCTTCCACCAACTTAAAAATCTATCAACAATGTAAAGTTCATCCATATCTGGAATGTAACCCAAATGTGACGAGATCCAAGTAGATCTAGCCACTTCAAACTCAAATTATATATGGGAGTTCGTTTTCCTTTTATTTGGTCAAATATCATAGAAAGAGGTCACTCTTAAATCCCTTTTTTGTAACATATCATGTGTTTTAAATATTTACTTCTCATAACAATAGACCAATGGCTATTCTCATCTTTAAGGCACCCCAAAGCAAGTCTCATAACAACAGCTCTGTTATAAAGTTTGAAGTCCCAACATGACACATTGCCTCTCTTGTATGAACTTGGGAAAAAATAGCTTAACCATCTAATACTCAATACTACTATCTGAATAACCCAACAATTCATGGCTGACATCTGTTGCAGCTAACGAAGCATGGTTTCCTGGTAGAAACAAATGGTACCAGTATAGCCACTAGTATCCTTATCGGCTATCACCCAAGCGAAATATGCCTTGCCCCTCTAAAAGCAATAATCCATACTGATTAGAATGGACTTCCTACTCCAATTGTCCCATGTAAAAAACATAATGCATCAAATAATTACTGATGGAAACAAGAGAACTGGGACAACATAGTGAGAGCATTTTAAATAAGAAACTTGAAATAAACAATTAATAACAAGGTAAAAAGACTCAAATTAAGCAGACTGAACATCGTAGAATGGAACTTGGAATACTTTACATTTAGGTATTCTACATCACATTTAGGTATTCTCCAGGCTGAAAATCCACTGATAAAGCACTTAAACAAATTAAATATACTCAGTCCTGGGCTAGAAAATATGCAATATTTTCTCAGACCAAAGTACATCATGTAAAAACCTTCAGTACAAAAGATATCAACTTGGCCCCTAAATTTCTATGTTAAAAACCTTCAATACAACCGTATGATGCATCCATTAAACCTATTCAATAACAAAATCGATTCAACACTACTTTTGAATCTACACTTACTTGCATGTTCCCAATAAGCAAACTAAAGAGCATTAAACATAGAACAACAATAATAATTGCAAATCTTATTTCTCCCACATAAGTGCTTGTAGAAAGGTTCTATCCCAAACAGCTACATGACAAGAAATAGGATTAGTGTTTTCAAGATGAACTAGCTCCCAATGCTTCCATGTCCAATAAAAAATGGGAAGAAAGTCTTCATAGCCACAATTTAGAAAAAGACTTTGTACCCCAGATTTCTCAAGCCCCACCAAAAGTAGTAAAAGTATTTTTGGAAGAAAGGTAAAGATGTAATGTTGGAGTCGACTGCGTCGGCATAGATACCAAACTGATAAAATCCACTGCTTGAATTGCATAAATATGTAAGGTTACTTGACTGAAACCACAAGTTCCTTAGCTGGTTGATACTTTCATAATCAAAATATCCATACTGACATGATGGATCGAGAAGATCACATGCTGCTCTCCATCATGCTTCTTGACGCTCAATGGATAGGAGATACCAAGATGCTCCAAGTACCTTTATATAGAGCAAAATTATTACAGTATGCACTGCATGAAATCTGGAAGTAAACTAAGAATGAGATGGCAATATTTTTATTGTATGTACCTTAACAAATAGAGAGCCACTTTCAAAAAAGAAATCACTTTCAAGGGAACGTACAGAGAAGCTACATGAAATTGGAAACAAAAAGAAGCCGATGGAGAAACCCAAGAGAAGCAAAGAGGGGTTCTGAGAAGGCCGATCGCAGAGATCATCGCCGTCGCCGTCGCCATCGCGGGTGGCCACGGCTGGAACCGTCATGAGGGGTTCTGAGAAGGCCGATCATAGAGAACTTCGCCGTCGCAGTCACCATCACCATCGCTGGTGGCCGCGGTTGGAACCATCGTGTGATGCCGCTGCTGAACCCAAGAGAGGGGTCGAAGGAGAGCGAGGTGGAGATGGGAGCAACCCTAGAGGTGGCCGCAGATCGAATGCCAACAACACGTTGGCCGATGGCTGGCCCTGAAAGGAGAGATTTTATGGCGCTCCAAAAATTTGATCCGAAACAAGGGATTTCGGATCAAAAAAATGTCACCCCGCATCAACACGAATGTCCCATTTTGAATCAAATAAGTTGCTCCTAATCTAAATTGTTTTCAAATTCGGATTGGGCTATCGGATCTAATGTATCCATTTACACTCCTAGCGGTGACTGCGGCTGCGAGCAAGAGGGTGAGGGCATTTCCAAAAAATGCCCTCCGAAAGCTGTCACTGCACCCTAAACCCAAGACACAATTATTTATGTTTTATGTGTCCACACTCTCTCTCATCTGAAAGCTCTCTCTTTGTGAAACCCGAAACTAGGGTTTGTCATCCCGATCGTACCGGCCGTCCCAGTCACGGCTCGAGACGGGATGGTACATGTGTGTATCGTTGCGTATCGAGACGTTAAACTATAATATATAAATATAATGAAATAAATTAATTCAAATATTGTTATATCTCATTTGGTTAAGTGTTTCTAAGTTTAAACGGTTGACCCTTAATTTGAATCTTAGCTTCAACAAAGTTTTTTTAATATAAATTTTCAAAAAAATCAAACAAAAAACATGACAGAGATAAGTTTCGAACCCAGAATGTCACGGTGAAACACAAGACCTTCAACCAACCACCTTACAGAATTGATTTGTTATAAAAAAATTAAAATGATATATAAACTGTCCCGATTGCGTCTCTGGGATGGGATGGATGGTTCACTCCATCCCGTCTCGATTTATCAAACCCTGCCCAAAACATAATTATTTTATTTGAAATTATTTTGCATTATGCCCGAGCTTCCAAAAATTGGAAGCACTCCCACCCCATTTTCAAATGTGTCCTTACTTACTAGTAGCATAGATGAGAGTGCAACCTAGACAGAATCTGTCGGTGATTCGGTCTCAAATTGTGACCGCATTTTCAAAGGCATGCATGTAGTTGAAGTGAGATTTATTACCCACCAGGAGTATTTCTATGTGTGTGCTGTCACATTCCATCCCTTCAAAAAGACTACAAATGATAGGATTTCAGTCTTGTCGGGATAGGGGTCATCACCTTTCACCAAAAATTGGCATGCACTATGTTTGGAAATAAAATAGGTTTTACCCGAGATCAATATATATATATTACAGTTAAATATATATTATGAAGGGTCACACTTCTACGTACATGTCGACGGTTAAATATATCTTATCAAGAACAGTAGGCTCAAGAACAGTAGACTTCTCTTGTCGTTATTTGTTGGAGAAAGAAATTGGTACTGTCTTCACCGAAGAGAGGTTGCTATCATAAATGTATCCAATTGAATTCCCTGTTGACTTCACAAGAAGTATGGATCTATCTGATGAGTTTGATAGATCTATAGCGTGTGGGTCCATAAGCTTCGTATGACGTTGTTTGGCAGAGCATTCTCATGTCGCTTCTATGGGCCACGTCTTCAATTCATCGCATTGTCGATATTTTGGTCTAGACCAGACTTGACTTGGTTACTTTAGTTGAAAGTTTGTGTCTAGTGCAAATCCATTCACAGTCGTTATGTTTCCAAGATAAACCATGATTGTTGAGTATGGTGCCAGGTATTGTGGTTCCCATTGATCTTCATGCTCGATCCATTCTGGTGATGTTGAGATAATCTGTAGTGTGATACCACCAATTGTACCTATTGCATATATCTCTTCTAAATAATTTATTTACAAACTCTTTAAGGAAGATAGATCTAAGGAAATCTTATCATCAGAATCTAAACATGTAGAATTTAAGTCTAAGGTTCCTAAGCTATCAGTGATATCATCAGAATTGTTATCAATACTATGAAAATCACTACTATCTACGGTTGAATTACTATCTCCTAGACTACAATTATCACATCCATTTAAAAACTGATTGATTATATCATGATGTTAAGTTATCATGTCTAATTGATCAGAAATTTCTATCACTTGTATCGATTCTTAAAAAGCTGTGACAGATCAAAAGTTCTAAGACTATCGACTACTTCAGCATCTGTCCAATCAAATCTAAATGTATTCACAAATCTTCTTTGTTCTAAATTCCTTTAATCATCATCTAAGTCAAAAATTACATCTAATTTATCAAAAAGTTCTTTGTCATTGTATACATCCTCATATGATCTAAAGACTCTACTTTTGTCTAACATGTTTATAGTATATAGATGAGATTCTAATTCTTGTTCTTCATCCTCAAGTTATTTTAATGCTGTGCTATGTGTAAGTCTATAGTCACTAAAACGCATGCTACTTCGTCCTTCACTATCAGTATAGATACTACTCCTATGAGGTGTTTCTAACACTTGCTGTGTTTCTCTAAGATTAGCTAATTCCCATGTGATTCCTTTCTCTACTGAGATCTTTTGAGCAACTATCATCTGGCTAAAACTATTCTTAAAACTATCTATGAACTCTTTTGTTTTGAGAGTGAAACCTATGTTGCGCATGTTATGCATTTTACTTATGAATCCTATGAGCACTACTAAGTTTTTGCTATCTGGAATCATATCAAAGTTTTTTGTATTAATTGCTACTTTAACATGCTGAATGAATTCTTCTACTTGCATTGTATAGTTTGGGATACATCCCACTACTGCATAGCTTGGATTTAAATTTGTTTCGGCCATAGCTATATGTGCTTGCTCATGATTTACAAATCTATTGTCAAAGATGTATGTATGAACTGATGCACCTATTCCTTGTCTAGTTAAAGAAACTATTCCTACAGCTAAGACACCTATATGAACAAAGTTAAATTCTTTTTGATTCTTTTTAAATTTGTTACCTACAACGGGTAAGACTACTACATTACCTAAAGTAGAAATTGTATGATGAGAAATATGTCTATAGATGCAAGATCTACTTTCTAACAGAGAGGTCTTATAAGGATTGACTTCATGCTCTATTTTCTTTTTGAACTGTTTTCATACATATCTTTGTGCATCTGTAGGATCATGGAAAATCTCATTTATTTCAGATGTGTTTTTCTTTTTAAGGAATGGTAATGCCATTGTATCTAACTAGAAGTTGATGGTTCTGAAGTTTCTACACTTGTAAATATATTTTTATCCTTTTTAGAAATATCAAAGATTGTAGGTCTACCTATGCGAGATAATTTGCTAGATATTTTTCTTATCTTGAGGTTACTAAATTCTTTAGTAAGACTATCTATGTCGTAATCTAACTCGTTTTGAACTCCTATTAAAGCAAATTGAATATAGGCTACACTATGTTGTAGTTTGAGAATTGAAGATTTTGTTTAGAGATGCATTAGAATTAAAGGTACAGTATTTAAAAGACGAGATTAGTACTCTTGTCCATCATCTTAGCAATTTAAAGGAACTGCACAACCAGCATCTAGAATCTAAAGGTCTATTGCATATTAGTTTACAGGACTTTACCCCTAAGAGCCTTACATTTAATAAATTCCTTAGAGAAAGGTACCATGCATACATATCCTCTATACTGCCTGTAGATATAAAGGAGCATATAGAAGATTTAGTTAAAGGTTCTGAGGCAGTCTCCTTCTTCAACATCCAGCATGAATTGCATGATGCATTCGATAGCCACCCTGAGATCGTTGAGATCGACGAGATGTATAAAATAAATATAGATGTTATTAATAAAAATAATATTATATATGAGAAGAATTGGACTATTTCAAAACTCCTCCAAGATGGTCTGATTCATACATTGTTCATCTTAGCTGAAGAAATGCACCAGCTGTAGTATTTACCTGACAAGCTCGACATATTAATTCAGCATCACATCAGGGTCGTTCTTGGTGGTATCACACTGCAGATTATCTCAACACCACCAGAATGGATCGAGCATGAAGATCAATGGGAACCACAATACCTGGCGCCATACTCAACAATCATGGTTTATCTTGGAAAACATAATGACTGCGAATGGATTGGCACTAGACACAAACTTTCAACTGAAGTAACCAAGTCAAGTCTGGTCCAGACCACAATATCGGCAATACGACGAATTGAAGACGTGGCCCATAGAAGCGACATGAGAATGCTCTGCCAAACAACTTCATACGAAGCTTATGAACCCATATGCTATAGATCTATCAAACCCATTAGACAGATCCATACTTCTTATGAAGTCGACAGGGAATTCAATTGGATGCATTTATGACAACAACCTCTCTTCAGTGGAGACAGTACCAATTTCTTTCTCCAACAAATAACGACAAGAGAAGCCTAATGTTCTTGAGCCTACTGTTCTTGATAAGCTTCTCTTGCTTCTCCAATAAGGAAGGCACACCAGATGACATCGTTCCTGCTGTTGCCTTTCCTGTAGCTCTTTTTATAGAGGGAACCCTGCATGGCAACCCTATAAAGTTAAGTCTTGGTCATAGGGAGTCGAGTCATTGAGTCGTGACGGTTCTTCAGATACAGCTGTTGAGCCTCGGGGAGCCGCAGCTTTTTGACGGAGACCGATGTCCTTCTCTCTCTCTACTAAAGTCTTTCGTCCTTTAGATAATGGCCAGCGTCAGTGACTACTCCACTTTAACTTTCTAGTCTTATCACTTAATTTCTAGCCCCTCTTTTCGTAAGTGGCTATAAGGTAGACTACTTTAATAGTCCACTTTTTCTTAGTGGCTATGGTAGCTTCCTTTCTAGCCTTCTTTTACTTTTTAGCTTCCTTTATAGGCTTTGTCATCTTGTTGGCTTCCTTCCTTGAGAAGTCACCCTCTTTGGCCTATAAATAAAACCCAAGTGTTCCATTCTTGGATCATCAAAGTCCGGAGCAATCGAAGCCAAGATCGAAGCCGGAAGCAACCGAAGCTCTAGAGCTCAAGGCATTCCTTTGCCTTCCAAGCTCTCCACTCTTCTTTCATCGCCACCTCCTCTATTCCATTTCCATTTTTTAGCGAGTAGTCTCCTTGCACCCTGCAAGAACTCTTCTCGTTCCACCTTCTTTCATTCCATCTACCACCAAGGCATCCTGCCTTCCACTTAGCCTTCTATACTTCTTTCACCATCTAACCCAAGGCACCCTGCCTTCGCTCAGTCTCCCGTGATCCAAGGTACAAAACTCTGGTCTTCTATGTTCTTCTTGTAAGTATACTTCATCATATGTATTTCTCCCTCTGGTAATTGCTAGTGTCTGTAATATATGTGTTTGTAATTGTCATCGTGTCTCTGTATGTGTCTGAGTCGTTGTAACCGTCACTTCTCTATAATATACTCGATTTCCTTTTTTCTGTAAAAATGAAATCTTCTGTGTGCATACTTGTTACCATGTGTGAGTAAACTCCCCTCTACACAAGTTAAGAGCTCTGCTCTCTCTTTCCGATGCTCGATGTCTATGCATGACTAGTCTCACGGTCTTGGTATTCTAGGCTTATTTGCATGTCTATTGCTTGTGCTTAAACCCAAAGTGATTTTTGATTCGAGAGAGACTCCTCGGAGGACTCGAAGTCATTGCTACATCGGCATGTACGTAGAAGTGTGACTCTTTGGTCAAGAAATTGTATCAGAGCCAGCACTTTTATTTATTGTTTGGAACCACGTACCAACAGGGATCGTCACTGTTAGTTGAGAGCTCTTCGGAGTGCCTGTGCAAAAGCCGTTGTTAGCCGAGGAAGGCGTTGTTAGGCGTATGCACCTGGCCTTGTGTCTCCTAATACCGGTCATGCAGAAAATGGTTTCAAGGAATAAATAAAAGTGTCTTGTGAAGGTCCACGATTGACGAGTTACTGACTTCCTAATCGAACGTCTGCTTTTGAGTTTTTTTCACAATCGATTGACTTATGAATAAACTAGACTATCTTGATCTTGAGATTATAAAATACCATAGAAAGAAAGCAAAGGTAGATGAGCATCTCTTGACTTGTGCAGTTGAATCTCATAATACTTCTCATTCACTTATCGGTACCCCGTGTGAAAACACTCTTGTTGATTTCTTGTGTGCTTTATCAAAAAACCTAAAAACACAGTCAGACAAAGTAGACAGTAAACTTACAGATATCTTAGGCTTGTTAACTGGTAGAATAAATAGAGGTAGCATAGCAGTAGATTACATAAAAGATATGTTAGAAACTCTTGTAGAACAACAGAAAACCCTTTTAGGACAGCTCACTAGTCTTACACAGTTGGTAGAATATAAACAGTCTCATCACGTAGAATTAGAAACAAAGTCTTCTATTCTCAAACTACAACATAATGTAGCTTATATACAGCCAGCTTTGGTAGGAGTTCAAAATGAGTTAGACTACATAAAAGCGAAAGTTACTGAATGAACATTGCATCCTTAGGAACAACATTCTTAGCATCCTTTTATAGCTTCATCTTAGTTTCCTTCTTGTTGATAAAAATGTCTTTAGCTAGATCTTTAGCATTTCTTAGGAATAATAATGGCTGCATAGATTTAACATCAAATAGTGCACCTCCTCCTCAAGAACAGAGTAGTTTAGCATCTCATTTATCATTCCTTAGATCTGATAATAGGAACTATATAGATCTCACAACTCCTGCTCCACAAGATAATAGAACATCATCTCATCTTGTAGATCTAGAACTATCTCGTACGCCTATAGACAGAGAAACTAAATCAGTAGATATGATAAACCTTTCACAACTAGAAAAACTAGATTTCTCACAACTTACAAGCATAAAGGATGAACTTCTAAAGATTATATAAAACAAGTCTGTAGGAACATCTTCTGTCATTTTAGAACAAAATAACTCTGTACAACTAGAACCATCACAACCGATAAACATAGAAAATAAGTCCTCTATAAACTTAGGATCATCACCAGTTGTAGATTTAGAAACTCAGTCGGTAACGTCACAGCAAAATAAACTTGACAAATCAGACTTAGCACACCTTGTAGACATAAAAAGTGAACCTATAGAATCTTTTAGTTCCACTGTAATAGATGTAGAGTTAGAATCATTACAACATTCTGCTTCTATACATTCAGTAGCACTTGAGCCTCTAGATGTAGATCTAAAACTGTTAGAACTTATAAGCTCTGCTATAATAGACTCTGTAGTAAATACACCTGTAGATTTAAAACCATCCATAGTCATAGATTCTAATTCTACAGAACCAATAGCTTAAACAGAAAACTTAGACATAAGAAATTTGCATGATAACCTAGTCATAGAAGAAAAACAAACAGACTTAGTTAGCCCAATAGATTATCTACAAGATAGGAATGTAGAAACAACAATAGTTGATCACACTAATATTTTTGAAATTGAAAAAAGCAAATCAAAGATATTTAATTATAGATGTTGAGTTACAATTTAAGTCTACAAAGGTCCCCTTACAAGCAATGATAGATACATGAGCTAGTAAAACAATCATCCACATAAAGCATGTTCTAAAAGAGGAATTACAGGTTGTTCAGTATGAAAGTAGCATAGGTACATATGATGGCACTAAGCACCCTATAAAATATTTTATCTCTCAGATTCCCATGATAGTGAATAATAATAGATTTTATCTTCCTTATACTTTAGTCATAGATATCCCAGTCACATATTCATTCATTCTAGGACTCAATTTTGTTAAATCCATAGGCGGTATGCTAGTTCAGAAAAACACTATCTCCCTCTTCTCTAGAGCAGTAACTTCCACAATCTCTCTTCTTCAAAATAGAGTTGACCATAGTGATACAAAACTAGACCAACAAACTGATACTTTAGGATGTGTAGATTGTAAGTCTAATCTCAATAAACTAGTTGCCAAATTAACAGATGAAGGCATTATAGGTGATAACCCCATCATTCATTGGGATAGGAATAGGTTAGAAGCAAAATTAGATATAATCAATCCCGACATTACAATTGTCACGGCTAATATAAAGCCTACTAGAGATTTAGAAGATTACACATTACACATTAGTGAACTCACAAAACTTAGAGCAATTAGAGAATCTTTTAGTCGTCATAAATCTGCTGCTTTTATAGTTAGAAATCATAGTGAAGAAAAAAGAGGTAAGTCTAGGATGGTAATTAATTATAAACGTTTAAATGATAACACTAGAGACGATAGCTACCAAATTCCTGATAAAGAGGTTATTTTTCAGATAATACAACATGGTAGGATTTTTAGTAAGTTTGATTGCAAAAGTGGTTTTTGGCAAATAAAGATGGCCGAAGATAGCATAGATTGGACAGCCTTTACAACACCCTTAGGACATTATAAATGGTTAGTTTTACCCTTCGGGCTAAAAAAGGCCCCTGCTATATTCCAGAGAAAAATGGATATGATATTTAATGATTGTAGAACCTTCTGTTGTATATACATAGATGATATTCTAGTTTTTTCTACATCCCTAGAAGAACATAGAAATCATTTAGAAATAGTTTTTAACAAATTTAGAGACAATGGCATAATCATTAATAAGAATAAAATGATAATGGAAACAGATGTGGTAGACTTCTTAGGATTAGAAATTAGGAAAGGACAAATTATATCTCAACCTCACATAACTACAAAGATTTTAGCATTTCCTGATAAGCTAGAAGAACGAAAACAATTACAACAATTTTTAGGATTAGTCAACTATGCTAGACCCTTCATAAAAAATCTTAGCACTTTAGTCCAACCACTCTATAACAAACTAAGAAAATCAGGACAAAAATACTTTAACCAAGAAGATGTAAAACTCATACAACAAATCAAAGCTATAGCTAGGAATCTTCCTCCTTTAGCCTTACCACGAATAGATACCCCCAAAATCATAGAAACTGATAGTTCACAACATGAATGGGGAGCAACATTGTTACAAACTGTAAATACTCAAGAACAATTGTGTAGATATGCTTCAGGAAAATATAAAACAGTCATTCATAATAGCACAGATGTTGAAATAGAAGGAATCATAGAAGCAGTCAATAAATTTAGGATATATCTTGACAGAACTTTCACTATACGAATAGATTGCAATAACATAGTCTCTCATGCTAACTCAGCTAAAACAAATAGATTGGCTGAAAGACGCTGGTTAAAGTTTACAATTTTTTTAACAGGCAATGGTTATAGGCCAACATTTACCCATATCAAAGGGCAGAATAATAAATTAGTAGATTTGTTATCTCGGTTACTAGAACCTCCTCTGAACGAACCACCACCTGAACCACCACCTAGGTTACAACAAATCTAGATCCACCTCACCAATAGAGAAATCTACCTAAATATAACCACTGCTCATTATAAATGGTTTACAGTTTCCGCACCATGTAATTTCATTTCTTTTAGTGCTAACTTTTATCCTGCAGATAGAAATCCTATACATAATAGATTTAGCATACAGTTTTGGCTTCTTTCTGACATAGAATCTTTAGAATTCGGCATATTTCAATATAACGAGCATCTAACATATTTTTGTTACAGGGAAGAGTTGCATCTGATGCATCAGTTTTATAGTCAAGGTAGAATGAATAACAAATTTCATTGGTTTAGACCTATACCTTTAGTTCAGCCCAGCTAAAATATTAGAGTCTTCCAAAGAATAAATAACTGTGTCCAAGTAGATATAGACGATGAGCCACTATGTAGTACTAAAGATCCCTTCATAGCCATCTTTATCAAAAAATATATATAAAAGTTATTTATACCTATGCAAGATAATCTGTCTAAAAAGATTAGTCAACTATATATATATAGTATCCTTTTCCAAAGATTTGCCTTCTCCTTGCCATAAGACGATGACACTTATCACTATCCTTTCTCTCTGGTCTCAACAAGTGGGATCCTATTTGCATCCCATCACCCCGGCCTTCCTCCTCTCAATTCTCATGTGTCTTGTAATCATCAGTAGCTACTTCAGGATTGATGGCAAGAGGAAGAAAGCCCATCTCCCACCATCTCCCCACGGCCTCCCCCTCCTCGGCCACATACACCTCCTCGGCCCTAACCCCCACAAATCCCTCCGAGACATCTCCCAGAAACATGGCCCCCTCATGCAGTACCTAGGCCGAGTGCCCACCCTCATCGTCTCCTCTGCGGAGGAAGCCCGGGAGGTGATGAAGGCACAGGACCTTGTGTTCGCCTCCAGGCCGATATCAAAGTTGATGGACAAGCTCACCTATGGCTCTAAGAACATAGTAATATCCCCCTACGGCGAGCACTGGAGGTAGGCCAAGAAGGTAGCCAGCGTCCATCTCCTCGGCCCCAGGCCGGTGTAGGCTACCCGGTGGGTGACACAAGAGGAGGTTGTGCTCATGGTTGAGAAGGTCATTGCTACTTCTCGGGTGAAAGCGGATATGAGCGAGGTCTTGCAGTCATTCGCCGATGGTGCGATCAAGAGGGTCTTAATAAGGAGCAGCCTTGGAGGTGAAAGATGTAGAATTTTGAGCCAAATGATGGATGATGCCAGTGAACTCATGGACCATTTCGGATTACATGACATCTTTCTTTCGGTCACCAACTAGTTGGGGATTCTCCCGTTCATGGATTCCAAGCTCCGAAAGCTATTCAAGAGGTGGGATGCTTGCCACAACCAAATACTCGAGGAACGTGACTAGCAACGCCAGGCTCAATAGGGAAAGGAGTGTTCGGAGAGTGATTTCGTGGACATTATTCTCTCGATGCACATGGATCCCTCCACGGGTTTCCCCATATCTCAAAATGTCGTCAAGGCAATGTGGGTTGTGAGTACTTTTCCCTCATGTTCCTTTGTTCCTTACTAGTTTAATTAGGGTACTTAATTTGGAGAGTTGGAACATGATAGACATTCAACATGACTAGATTCCATCTAAGTTTAAGGTCAAACATATAGGATGATGTTACCACTGGCATGGCAAAATAATAACATTGGATCGATGATTTGACGTGCTTGGTAGTTTCCATGCAATTCAATGTAAGAGATCACGGTGGAAACATTTGATTGGCTGAGGTTGGATTCTTTATTGGGTTTTTTATGCTCGGCAATAGTAATGGAAGCTAAGAAAGCCACACAACCCTTCTTCAATAATTTATCAACCTTAAGGGCTGAAATAAGGGGTATGTGTCTAGAATGCCTAACACAAAAAAAGAGGTTGGGATACCCACTAAAGGTCACCGTACCCAACTTGCAGCTAACACTAGCATCATGTCTAAATAACCAGTCGGCTCCCAAAATAACATATATCCTTCCATCTCCATGTATACTAAGTCAGCAGGTAGGCTGTAACCGCTGACTAGAACTTCACTAGGAGGGTAGAAATATTAAATCTCTGATCTTACTCCAATAGGAGTAGTAATAACAAGTTTAGCGTCTAACAAAATAATCATCATAGGTAAAATATCATCAAAGATCTTACATATGAATGAATGCGTAGCTCCAGTCTCAAATAAAATAGAGGAGGGCTTTGAGCAAACAGAAAGAGTACCTTCCACGATGCCTCCTTCTTCAGTGGGTTCCGTATTGCTAAGGGATTGAAGTCTTCCTTACTTTTTGATAGCAACTGGAAGTTTTTCTGGCGAGGCTTGCTCGTTAAGGAGTGGACAACTTGGGATTTTATGATCCCGACTCCCACAGCGAAGATAAGCACCGAATCTTCTCCAACACTCTTCCGTCTTGTGTATGGGCTTTTCACAATATTTGCATAGTTCTTTAGATGGTGTAGCAACAAGGACAATTTACTTGTCGTGTGATCTTGGCTTCTTGTCCTTATGAAAGTTACGTCCATAAAAATTGGGCCTCTTCTTCCCGAAGGAGTGGTTGAAGTTACCAGAGCCAGTAACTTGCTCCTTCTTGGCATCTCTTCATCAAATGCGATCAGACATCTCTGTTGCATCTTCCAGGAGTTTGGCTCTCCTCACAATATCGGCATATACTTGGATATCCATCGGGGTGAGTTGAGTAATATACTAGGGCTTTAATCCATTTAAAAATCTCCTCACCTTCATCTTTTCGGTACCCACAAGGTGTGGTGCGTACCAGGATAATCTCGTGAATTAGGCTTCATATTTCACCACCGTCAAAGTCCTTTGCTTTCAGGAAATAAATTCGACAGCTTTCCTTTAGTACACCCTATCGGAGAAGTACTTGTTATTGAAGTATTCCACAAACTCTTCCCACAACACCTGATCATGTGGTAGAGTTGCTTCGATAGAGTCCCACCATATACAGGCATCCCTTTATAGCTAAAAGGTAACGGGTAGGACCTTCTCCTCATCAGCACTTTACATGACTCAAAAAATCATCTCGATTTTATTCACCCAGTGTTCTGCCTCATTTGGGTCCGTAGACCCTGCGAACTTGGGAGGTTTCATACTTTTAAAATTCCTGTGTAAGTCTCCCGCTCCTCGGTTAGCTCCTCCTTGAACCACCTGCTACAGAGCTTGGGTCAGGCCTTGCACCATCCTTTGCATCTCACGCCACTGAGCTCTTTTAGCAACCATCGACAAGAACTAAGCTTGCAAACCACAACTCCAAAACTTAAGTGTTTTGTTTATTTCCTTGATTTATCTTACTTTAAAGCTTAGCCCATGGCTCTACCCAATCTCATCGGTAAAGTTCAAGACACTCTCTAAGGTTATTGGTCAACCTTTAGAACCAATATCAAGGGAAACCTAGGGTTTAAGAAACCTAAGCTCTGATACTACAAAGACTGCCACATCTCGACGCGGAATATCAAGGCGCAACGAGTCGTAAACATTCATGTCGATCAGAGCATGCATGTAAGGGTCCAGCCTCAATGGCAGATAACAAGATAAGGAAACTATTATTTTTCCAAAATATGGTTTTACAACACCACTAAGCCTTAAGAGGCATAATTAAATTACAATTCCAAAATACACTTAATTCTAGTAAGAGCAATAGTTGATCCATAAGGAATCTAAGATAATCTGGTCCCTCTTTTCACTCTTGCCCATCCCCATTTGTTTGGGGTTCATCATCGGAACTACTTGAAATATTAATCGAAAATGTAGGGTGAGCGAAATGTTCAGTAGGATTTATATCTCTATATTAGGGCAACTTTAAGTAATTAACATTTTAGATAAAGTTACTATGCTATGCTGAGAAATGTAACTAAAATATGAAATATGAGTATGAGAGAGAGTAAAAGAATGCAAATATTTGATCACAAGTAGACAAGGTATCAAGAGTAAGATTCCAAGTAGAGAACGATCAAGTAGCAAGTATAATAATGGAATTGGCCATTTAAGGCAAGCATGTACAAGTCAAGTATATAATGTATTTTTACTTAATTCAAGTAAGTCAAGTATTTCATGAATAAGTGGAATGTCATAAATAAATTTAACACGCATCTATTCGGTGCAATGCCACACCAAGTCAATAATAGCTCCCATGGGCACGAGTGCTTTCAGGCGCTCCCCTGAGAACCAAATCGGGCCCCATTAATGCCAGACATTGTGGTTATGGATCATCGATCCTAAGTATATTTAGGCATTCACATAATATGTATGGCCAATGTATTTTAAGGTAAAGCTCATGAAATAAAGTACAGATCTAGCAAAATTTATCATTAAAGAAACAAGTAGTTGTAAGAGAAGTTTAAGGATGATTTAAGGCATCATATTTAACGACATTAAGTCATTAAAGGAAATGAATTGTCAATCAAGGCACAATCAACTTTTCACGAAAAATCTTGTAAAACAAGGTTAGATCAAGTTTTTCACAGTTGGGTGCTTAGATAGAAATCCAAAGAAATCGCAGCTAGGTAAGAGGTGGGACAGTGGGAGGTTCTCCTCGTATTCGTAAGGGCCTAATTAAATAACCACTTATCCACTTAAAACGTTTTCCCGTGGACCTCTTTTCTTAGACACCGGTCCTCCTTGATAATCTTGCTGGCTACAAGACTTGTCAGAAACATGGAACAACTCTTGTGGAAATTCTTGTACGATGATTTAGATCCAATTTTCGTAGTCTGAGTTTTATCTTGAAAACTAAAGAATCATGGCCAGGTAAAAAGTGAGACAGTGGGAGGTTCTCCCCGCATTTGCAAGGGCCTAATTAAGTAACCACTTATCCACTTAAAACGTTTATCAGTGGACCTCTTTCCTTAGATACCATTCTTCCTTGGAAATCTTGCTAGCTACACGACCAAAAACACGGTAACACGTAAATCGAACGAAAATCATTAGGCTTGTATCGTCTATCAAGGTTAACCATGTATGTCATCTTAATAAAGGCTATGCAACTAAGCACATGCAACTTTAACCGACAATATCTACTCCTTTTTACAACTGAAAAGATAATATAATCATGAAGATCAAGGACATCATGAAAATAACAAGAACTAGGAAAGAAATATAAGCTCATGGAATTGAATTATTTGTCTTCCATATACTTAATTTAATCATGTTGGGAATTAAATGATGTTGGCCAGGTTAGGAGGTAATTGAGAGGGGGGTGAATTGATTGCCCACCCTTTTCCACAAATTTTGACTAAATTATATCAAACCACAGATATGGAAAATGAACCTTAGATAAGGCTTGATTAGAACATATGAAAGTAAAGCAAGCAAGCCCTCACAACTTTCCAGTGCAGAAATATACTCACTCGGAGAGCAATATATGAACAGACAAATGAACAAACTCTCGTTTCACCGACTCACACTCATATTGTGAACGGAAAGTAAATATCAACAACCATAAGAGAAGTAAACTACGGCACAGTGATTTTTAGGTGGTTCAGACGCACCAAGTGCCGCCCTACGTCCACCCCTCTCACCTCGAGAGGATTTCACTAACAACACTGCACGACGACAGCAACCACCACACACGGGCGCGACGGCCCACACACGGGTTCTCGTTCGACGACGAGACACCCCACACACACTTGGAGCAAACTTTGAAATCGTCTAAAGATGAAAATGATATGGAAATACAAAGCCCAGTTCTGAGAATAACAATCTAAGCACAATATCTAATAACAGAGAGTATGATTAAACAAGTTGGATCTCCCCTAAATCTTTCAACCAAAACCGGAGGTATATGAAGTGTGGCTTAGAATGATGAAACCGAGAGAAGGAGGAGCCGGTGTTTGAAGATTCAGGCGCCCCAAAGCAAGGATGAAGAGGATCGCAGCCACTGTCTCTCGATCTCGGCTCGGGCTCGTGAGGGGACGACTCTGGCATTCCTTCCTTTCTCCTCCAATAGAGCACACACCACCTTCTTTTCCTGCAAGAAAAATGAACACGTTAGAAGCTCTTGGTTGTGTTCGATCGGAACAAGGGGCGGCGATATATACTCAAAGGAAATCAAGACAAATGGACACAAAGCCCTCTCCAAGCCCCTTTCATACCATGAACAAGAGATGATGGATGCCCTAAGGTTATTCTAGTAAACAACCAAGCCAAATGGATATACATTAATGGGTTCGAAACAGATCCGAAAATCCTGATTGAAACGTTCAGAAAAAGCGTCGACTCATGGAGTCGACTCTTTTTCATGAATGTTCTGCCAGAACATATAAAAACGAAACCCATGAAACAAGTGTCGACCTATGGGGTCGACACTTTTTACCAAATGTTCTGGCCTGTGAATCAACATAACATCCATGGTGAAAAGTGTCTACTCTTGAGGTCGACACTTTTTCACGGAGGTTCTGTTTTCACAGTATTGAACGAACTTACCTGAAAGTGTCGACTTCATGGGTCGACACTTTCTGCCAGTGTTCTTAACACTTAACGCAAGACAGAAGCTATGAAAATAAGTGTCGACTTATGAGGTCGACACTTTTCCTGACAGCAGAAAAACTTCAATTAAATCAATTGAAAGCTCCACATTTCATAAACCAAGTATCAAGATTTAATACTTGAGCACTTATATCTCAGATAGACATAACAAAACATGATTTCTACCCAGATCAGTCCATCCACATTGAAATCTATTTTAACAACTATTCTTACCATTTGGCCTTCAAGCTTTGAATGTCAATTTCACATTGAACTCAATTTTCCAGATTTGAACATACAAACCAGTTTTGAGCCCTAATCGTTCTATCCACTCAAGGTCAAGTAATGCATATGTTCCTACTCCCATTTCCAGGACTTGAGAAAAAATTCCATATAGGACCTGCACATAACAGAATGCTCATCAGTTTTAATCTCAAGCTAATCAATTGTGATTTTCAAAATCACCTCATATCAAATAACTCAATCAATGCATCCATTCATTTTCTGACACATCAAGTGACTCACTAACTTCATTCAAACAGTGTAAGTCCAAACTACGATCACTCAATCAAAATTTAACATGCAAGATTGAGCATTTTGCAAGTTATGCCCAATCATTCATTCAGAACCTGAAATTCATCAGGGTATATCAAACCAAATCCACATGCCATTCATTCAACACACAATTTGATCAATCAAACGTGTTTTCATTCAAAGCCATCATTCATCAAATCTGTATCAATGCAAATCTTAAAAATTGAATTCAAGACATGTTCATTCTAGATCTTCATCAAAACATACCGGGGCACAACAATCACCCCCTTTTTGACGAAGATAGAATCATTGAAAAATAACAAGGATTTGCATTAACAATTCAGCACTTTTAGTGTCAACACAATGATTTGCATTCAAAATCGCATGCAAATAACGATTATTTCTTATTTCTCCCCCTTTTTGTCAAAGTCAAATAGGGGGTTATTAAAACCATGGAAGTAAAGCCTCAATATGCATAGTTAACTCAATGAGATGCATATGAAATGCAATAAATGAGTAGTAAAGCACATATGCATTCATTATTGTATGTAATAGCTACCATGTTCTAGGAACGAGATAGGAAATATGCGAGAGACCGAGAACATGATGTCCATGAGCAATAGTAAAAGGGTAGTGCTTAATTATAAGTAGTGGTACTACATTACTCTTGAGATATGACTGATTGAAAATGTACATTCTAACAATCACTCCCTAGATGTCTAGGTGAAGTATGAGCAATGAAATCTAAGCAATATGGATGTTTAGATTGTCTAAGGAACATAAGTTGGAGCTTTTCCTCCCTACACTTCCACACACCGTGCTCGACTTTTGGTAGCTTCGCACAACCTCAAAATTATTTTCTATAATAATTTTTTTATTTAAATAACATCATGACTAACCTTTTGACGTGAGGCATACCCTTTATCTCAGGGGTAGTTCCCGGTTACTTGATGTCATCATTTATTATAACGTGGATGAGACACTTTACGATGAGAGTTTCCTCCTTTATTTCAGAAGGGAATCCCAGTGTACTCGATGTCAAATCACACTTATTCATTTTTGGTGGGGTTGACAGCTTTTTTCTCACGAGTCACGTGATTTCTATGTAGGGGCTCAAGTGTCCTAAAGTGTGTTGAGTGGAATAAGCAAAATCCTTATTGACTAGAATCATTAAGCTCAACAGTGCAAGTGGTGTGAGAGATTGCATGGAATGTAAGAGATGAATTAGCCGATTCATAGTGATGTCTCCCCCTAAGTGTATGCACAGTTCTAACAAGAACCTCCCCCTTAATATGTGCCATGTAAAAACATGTCTAAGTCAAAGCATTTTTATTTATCAAGGGTGTAAGGCCATAAGAGATATCAACTGAAAGGTGTGTAATTTATATACACTCAAGTATGTCAAAATGGTGTTTTTAAGCAATTTTATTACCAGTACGTGGCGGAGTACGTAGGTCTGAAGACCACACTCACGCATAATGAAAGCTTCCAGGTGGACTTAATCCATCTTTCCACTAACGTCATTTTATATACCGGTGAATCATGACATTCATGCACACGTATATGAAGTATATGCATTTATGTACATGCGGATGCGAAAAGATAAAAGAATGTATGAGAACCAAATTATTATTATCTGTGATATGCACAAAAGGCAAAGTTTAAAGAAGTAGAGGCCATGAAAGGACTTCTTATGTGTAGAAGATAAAGCAGTATGAACAATTTCTTTATGAAAAAGATGAAAAGTGTGTATGTACAATTCAGCTCAAAAGATTTAAGTATCTAACCTGCACACTCTTAATTCTCTGCTCAGAAAATAAAATTGTTCAGAATTTAAAGGTTTTGTAAATATATTAGCAAGTTGGTGTTTTGTGTCAACAAAAATAAGTTCAAAATCACCTTTATTTATATGATCTCATGTCTAACTTCTATGTGCTTAGTGCGGGAATGTTGGATAGGATTTTTGGACAAGTTTATTATAGAAGTGTTGTCATACATTATGGGAGTATTTTTCAAACAAAAAATAAAATCCAACAATTGATGTTGGATCCACAGCACTTGAGCCGCACAACTACCGACAGCCACATATTCGGCTTCGGTAGTTGATAGAGTCACACAATGTCCCATGAAACCATGCACCCCCTAGAAACTGACAGTGACTGCTTGTGCTTTTTCGATCCATTTTACAACCAGCGTAATCAGAGTCAGTGAAAGCATGCAAATCAAATGAATTATTTCTAGAATACCACAAACCAAGGTCAAGAGTACCATTCAAATACCTGAAGATCATTTTTACGGCTGCTAAATGAGAATCCCTAGGACAAGATTGATATATTGCACAGAGATAGATACTAAAATGGATGTCAGGCCTACTTATAGTCAGGTATAGCAGTGAACCAATCATACCCCTAAAAAGTTTTTGATCGATTTTAATACCTTTTTCTTCTTACATTTTATGTGAGGTGGACATCGGTGTTACAAAAGGCTTGGCAGTCTCAAGTTGAAATTTATTCACGATTTCTTATGTGTACTTCTTCTGGTTGATAAAAATGCCATCGTCCAATTGCTTTATTTGCAATCCCAAGAAGAAGTTGAGCTCTCCCATCAAACTCATCTCGAACTCCCCCTGCATAAGTTGGGCAAATTCATCATTCATTTTTGAATTGGAGGCTCCAAAAATTATATCGTTTACATAAACTTGAACAATTAAAGAATGTTCATCACAAGTTTTTGTAAATAATGTTTGATCTATATTACCTTGTTTGAAGCCATTTTCAATAAGAAATGAACTTAATCTATCATACCATGCCCGGGGAGCATGTTTCAAACCATATAGTGCCTTGTCCAATTTGAAGATGTGGTCCGGGAATCTTTCATCTTCAAAGCCCGGTGGTTGCTCCACGTACAATTCTTCCTTGATCACTCCGTTGAGGAAGGCACTCTTCACATCCATTTGAAATAGTTTAATGTTCCTGTGACAAGCATAAGCAAGCAAAATTCTAACTGCTTCTAATCTAGCCACAGGTGCAAACTATTCATCAAAATCAATACCAAATTCTTGAGAGTAGCCCTTGGCTACTAATCTTGTCTTATTCCTCACAACCATCCCATCTTCACTAAGTTTGTTTCAGAAAACCAACTTAGTTCCAATAATAGGATGGTCATCAGGCCGGGGCATGAGGAACCACACCCGATTCCTTTGGAATTGGTGTAGTTCTTCTTGCATGGCGAGAACCCAAGAATTATCATTTAAAGCATCATCTAAAGACTTAGGCTCAATGCTAGAAAGTAAAGCTAAGTTATCGTGAATTTCAACTTCCCTCATTGAAGCCCGTGTTCAAATTCCTTCATCCACACCGGCAATCACGTTCTCCAATAGATGGTCCTTGTGCGTGGTTCATTGGTGTGGAAGGTTCAGATGTTGCTCTTGTTCTGCTTCCTCTTCTTGTTCATTTTCTTCTTCTTGATTTGCTGCCTCACCTTGTTTGCTCGACTCCCCCTTTTTAGCTTCTCCCTCACCTGTAATAAGAAAATGATCATCATCATTTGATTTTCTCATTGTAAACTCATCAACAACAACATGTGGACTTTCCTCGACAACAAGTGTTCTAGTGTTATAAACACGGTAAGCTCTAGATGATAGAGAATATCCGAGGAAAATCCCTTTATCACTCTTTGCATCAAATTTTTCGTGATTGTCTTTTCCATTGTTCAAAATGTAACATATTGAACCAAATGGCTTAAAATGAGATATGTTGGGTTTCTTATCTTTGTAAAGTTCGTAAGGAGTTTTCTTAAAGATTGGTCTTACCATGGCTCTATTTGTGATGTAGCAGGCGGTGTTCACCGCCTCTGCCCATAAGTACCGTGGAAGACCGTTCTCCGCAAGCATGGTACGCGCCATCTCCACGAGCGTCCTATTTTTCTTTGCGACCACGCCGTTTTGTTGAGGGGTTCTTGGTGAAGAGAACTGATGCTCGTACCCCTGCTTCCTGCAAAAAGCATCAAACTCATGATTTTCAAACTCCTTTTTGTGGTCACTTTGAATTTTCTGAATTGTATATCCTTTTTCATTCTAAACTCTAGTGCAAAAATCAATGAACTCATTGCAAGCATCACTTTTATTTGCTAGATATAGAACCCATGCATATCGCGAGAAATCATCGACAATCACGAAACTATAAAGCTTCCCTCCAAGACTACGAGTCCTGGTGGGACCAAATAAATCTAGATGTAACAATTGAAGGGATTTTTCTGTTGAAACAATATTTTTACATTTAAAAGATGTGGTGGTTTGTTTTCCTTTATTACATGCTTCACATATCTTTGAAGTTTTAAAATTCAATTTAGGAAGACCTCTAACTAAATCATGATGGTTCAACTTCCTAATGACATTAAAACTGGCATGCCCAAGATGGCGATGTCACAACCAAACATCTTCACTTTTATTGGCAACTAACCAAAGTTTCTTAGATGCAAGCTCATCAAAATCAACTTGATAGGTGTTGTTACATCTCACTCCTATGAACTTAATTTTTTGTGTGTTAGCATCAATGATCGTGTAGTGAGAAGACTCAAAAATCACTTTGTGACCCTTGTTACAGAGTTGACTTACACTAAGCAAATTGTGATGAAGACCTCTAACAAGTGAAACATCCTCAATGCAATGGTTAGGGTCCTTACCAATTCTCCCGATTCTGACTATCTTACCCTTGTCATGTCGTCCAAAGATTATCGTACCGCCGTTCTTTTCAGCAAGGTCTGCAAAGAGGTGTTTATTTCCAGTCATGTGTCTGGAGCATCCGCTGTCTAGGTACCATTTATTCTCTCCCGCCTTCATGTAGACCTGCACCAATTAGCAACCATGCTCATTTAGATTTGGGTACCCAAGTAAGTTTTGGTCCCTTCATGTTAGCATTCCCAAAGGATTGATTGTATCTATTGAAAAACATGTCATCATCGTATTGCATGAGTTGGCATATATACATATCATGCCCTATCTTCCCATAGTAAAAACATGTGGGTCTTTTCCTACCAAAATTTCTTCTTTTATTTACATTCCTAAAGGTTGAGGGGAAACTAGAATTAACAGTTGGTTTTTCAAGGTGTGTGTGTTAACATTCTCCTTGACAAGATGAATTCTTAACAGCATATTGAACATGATTCTTGTTGCCATGCACTATACTTCGATTGTTCTCAATTGGTTTTCCTTTCACATTTTTCACTTTTTCAAGTTCAACAACAAAACTCTCATTCTTGCCTTTCAATTTTTGTTTCCCTTTCTTACATTCAATCAGTTTAACATGCAACTCTTCCAATTCTTTGTTCAAGAGGTCATGCCTTTCTTGGATTTCATCTTTAAGCTTGAAGGCATTTTTTTTTCTACATCTAAGCATGCTATTTCATCTTCAAACAAAGCTATTTGGTTTCCAAAGCATCATTAGCATTTTTCAAACTTTTAACTTGCATTTCAAGTAGATTGCATTTTCCACATGAATTAGATGAGTGAACAATTTCATGAATCTTTTTCTTTAATGTCTTATTTTCATTTTTCATTGTTCTGTATTTCTCATCTAACTCCTCATATGCAAGTTCCCACTGTTCGTTTGAAATAGACTCTGTGTCAGAAATTACCTGTTCACTGTCGCTTTTCACCATTAGACACATTGTCTTCACAAGTTCTTCAATGTCTTGCTCCTCATTATCAGTCGTAGGCTCATCTTCATCTTCGTTGCTCCACGTCGCCTTCATGACTTTCGGCTTCTTGCCCTTGACCATTTTCCCTTTCTTCTTTTGCAGCTCGGGGCATTCTCCTTGCATGGCATTCTCCTTGCATGTGCCCCGCTTTCTTACATTCATAACATATAATCTCGATGGCCTTGGATGGTTCATTTCGTTGCCTTGGCTGCCTCTTTCCTTTACTGATTTTCCCACCAAACTGTCTTCTTTGGTGCAGGAATTGTCTTACTTTCCTCATCAGCATAGCAACTTCTTCATCGTTGGTGGTTCCCAACGTCTCCTCTTGGCTCGAGACACTTTCCGGAAGTGCTTTTAAAGCGATTGGCTTTTTCTTCTTTGGATCCTCTTCTGTTCTTTTTATCACATTGATCTCATAGGTCATTAATGAACCTATGAGTGCATCCACGGTGAGCATTGACAAATCCTTTGAATCCTCTATTACGATCACCTTGGTGTCCCAGCTCGGTGATAGTGACCTCAACACCTTCAGTACCAATTTCTTATTTGTGAACTCTCTCCCGAGTGATTTCAATCCATTTGTAATCTCCATGAGACGTGCGAACATCTCGGAGATATTTTCTTCATCCTTCATTCGAAACAGTTTGTTATCACGGGTCAACATATTCACTTTCGTCTCCTTAACTTCTATGGTATCTTCGTAGATAAGCTTGAGCTTGTCCCACATTTCCTTTGCGCTGCTGCACATGGAGACACGAGCATACTCGTTAGGGTGAATAGCACACTAAATAATGTTTAAAGCATTAAAGTTCATAGTGGCTTTCTTAATAGTATCATCGTCCCACATGTCCTCATCAGGGTGTACAACATACGGACCATTCCTAATGACAGTCCATATTTCATGACTTTGAGCACGAAGGAACACGATCATCATATTCTTCCAATAAGGGTAATTACTGCCATCGAAGAAAGATGGCCGTTGAATAGAATGCCCTTTGGGCATTAAACCTTTGTTGATGTTGTTGGCCATTCCTAACAGATCACTCTAAACTGCTAGGTTTCTAGAAAATAGAGCCGAGGGTCTGATACCAATTGTTGGCCCGGTTAGGAGGGAATTGAGAGGGGGTGAATTGATTGCTCACCCTTTCTCATAAATTTTGACTAAATTAAATCAAACCACAGATATGGAAAATGAACCTTAGATAAGGCTTGATTAGAACGTATGAAAGTAAAGCAAGCCCTCACAACTTTCCAGTGTAGAAATATACTCACTTGGAGAGAAATATATGAACGGACAAATGAACAAACTCTCATTTTACCGACTCACACTCGTATTGTGAACGGAAAGCAAATATCAACAACCACAAGAGAAGCAAACCACGGCATAGTGATTTTTAGGTGGTTCGGATGCACCAAGTGTTGTCCTACGTCCACCCCTCTCACCTCGAGAGGATTTTACTAACAACGCTGCACGACGGCAGCAACCACCACACACGGGCGCGATGGCCCACACACGGGTTCTCGTTCGATGACGAGACACCCTACACACACTTGGAGCAAACTCCGAAATCGTCTAAAGATGAAAATGATATGGAAATACAAAGCCCAGTTTTAAGAATAATAATCTAAGCACAATATCTAATAACAGAGAGTATGATTAAACAAGTTGGATCTCCCCTAAATCTTTCAACCAAAACCGGAGGTATATAAAGTGTGGCTTAGAATTATGAAACCGAGAGAAGGAGGAGCCGATGTTTGAAGATTCAGGCACCCAAAGCAAGGATGAAGAGGACCACAACCGCTGCCTCTCGGTCTCGGCTCGGGCTCGTGATGGGATGACTCTGGCGTTCCTCCCCTTCTCCTCCAGCAGAGCACACACCACCTTCTTCTCCTGCAAAAAAAATGAACACGTTAGAAGCTCTTGGTTATGTTCGATCGGAACAAGGGGTCGGCGATATATACTCAAGGGAAATCAAGACAAATGGACACAAAAGCCCTCTCCAAGCCCCTTTCATACCATGAACAAGAGATGATGGATGCCCTAAGGGTATTCTAGTAAACAACCAAGCCAAATGGATCTACATTAATGGGTTCGAAATAGATCTAGAAATCCTGATTGAAACATTCAGAAAAAGTGTCGACTCATGGAGTCAACTCTTTTTCATGAATGTTCTGCCAGAACATATAAACACGAAACCCGAGAAACAAGTGTCGACCTATGGGGTTGACACTTTTTACCAAATCTTCTGGCATGTGACTCAACATAACATCTGTGGTGAAAAGTGTCGACTCTTGAGGTCGACACAGTTTTACGGAGGTTCTATTTTCACAGTATTGAATGAACTTACCTGAAAGTGTCGACTTCATGGGTCGACACTTTCTGCCAGCGTTCTTAACACTTAACGCAAGACAGAAGCTGTGAAAATAAGTGTTGACTTCTGAGGTCGACACTTTTCCTGACAGCAGAAAAACTTCAATTAAATCAATTGAAAGCTCCACATTTCATAAACCAAGTATCAAGATTTAACAATTGAGCACTTATATCTCAGATAGACATAACAAAACATGATTTCTACCCAGATCAGTCCATCCACATTGAAATCCATTTTAATAACTATTCTTACCATTTGGCCTTCAAACTTTGAATGTCAATTTCACATTGAACTCAATTTTCCAGATTTGAACATACAAACAATTTTTGAGCCATAATCGTTCTATCCACTCAAGGTCAAGCAACGCATCGTTCCTACTCCCATTTCCAGGACTTGAGAAAAAATTCCATATAGGACTTGCACATCACAGAATGCTCATCATTTTTAATCTCAAGCTAATCAATTGTGATTTTCAAAATCACCTCATATCAAATAACTCAATCAGTGCATCCATTCATTTTCTGACACATCAAGTGACTCACTAACTTCATTCAAACAGTGTAAGTTCAAACTACGGTCACTCAATCAAAATTTAACATGCAAGATTGAGCATTTTGCAAGTTATGCCCAATCATTCATTTAGAACCTGAAATTCATCCGGGTATATCAAACCAAATCCACGTGCCATTCATTCAACACATAATTTGATCAATCAAACATGTTTTCATTCAAAGCCATCATTCATCAAATCTTTATCAATGCAAATCATAAAAATTGAATTCAAGACATGTTCATTCTAGATCTTTGTCAAAACATACTGGGGTACAACAAATGACATGCAGCGTACTATGATTTGGAACTTGAATTTAACATATCTAGCATGCGGGACAATCTATTGGTTCTAAAAATAACACGGTCGTGGCAGAGATCACGCATTTGGAACATGGTCTAGAAAGACACCGTGACCCGAGGCGGGACTTCCGACGCTTAGGAATATTGATAAAAAACTCATGTCCAGCGGCATGAACATCTCAATGGCATGTATTATCACTACAAGAAATATGTGAAATACCGACGATATTTTTCGACTAAAAAGTTTTCGTCACAAATAAGTCAAAATAATTCGACTTTCTGATGGAAATATATTATGTCAAAAATTCATCGGTGATTACCAACTATTTTTTGACATAATTATTTTGTTGAAAAGACGTCAGAAATTTTTGACAAAAAAATTTAACGTCGGAACTACGTCGATTATTTCGGGCATATTTCTGACAAAAAAAGTTTATTCAAAAATAAATAATTGTGGGTTAAAATGTATGAATTGTTTCCGACATATAAATTAAGGTCGAACATTCATCGCAAATACGTCAAAATATTTGGATGTATTTCCAACAAAAACATGTTTTATCGAAAATAAATAATTGTGGGTTAAAATGTATGAATAGTTTCCGATGGATAAATTTAATGTCGAACATTCGTCGGAAACTTTTCGACATTTTGTCGACAAACTATTATGCGTCGAAATATTTCGATATACTTCTGACTGATTTTTTGTCTGTCGAAAAATGATTAAATAATTTTCCACCCTCCATTAATTAAAATTTATGAACAGTTTCGACAGATAATATATAATATCGAAAACATGTCTAAAACTTTGTTATTAATAAATATTATAATATTGTTATATTTATTAATTATCACTTTTATGATTTTTTTTGTCATTTTTGTAATTATTTTATGATTATTGGATGATAAGGGTGACAAATATATTGTAAGGAAGGGTGACAAATGGATCATTTGGTTCAAATGAGTTACTAAAGGTGACAAATTGGTTACTAACAGTGACAAATGGATCATATGGGTGACAAATGAGTTACTAAGGGTGACAAATGAGTTAGTAAGGGTGACAAATAGCTCATATGGGTGACAAAATGGGTTACTAAAGTTGAGAAATAGGTCATTTGAAATGGGGTAACATATAGATGACAGAGGTAGGCTGAGTCGACTCTATGACAAATGGGTCATAAACGTTCTGTGGTGACAAATAAGTTGACAGATGAGGGTGATATTTATGAGTTTCTTGTCATTTATGATATATTTTTTCTATTACTTTTACCATTTTTTGTTAATTTTGTATTTATTAATTATATTTTTATGATTTTTTAGTCATTTTCATAATTATTTTGTTATTATTGTATTTATTGGTTATGAATTATATGATCTTGTGTCATTTTCACAATTATTTTAGTATTATCGTATTTTTTGATTATCATTTTAATCATTTTTAATTATTTTTTTAATTATTTTATAATTACTATATTAATTGAATATCATTTTCATAGTTTGTTTGTTATTTTCTTGTCTATATGATAAATTATTGTATTTATTGATTATCATTTTTATGGATTATTATTATTATATTTGTTTTCTCGTTGGGGTTCACCTTCTGTATGTGAGAGCATCAGAGTAAAATGGATGATAAGGGTGATGAATGTATATTATTGGTGACAAATAAGTTGACATATTCAACAAATGCACATTAATGGTGACAAATAGGTTGATAGGGGTGACAAATGTGCATGAGGGGTGACAAAAGGCTCTTAACGGTGAAAAATGCACAAAGGCGACGGCTCCTGCATGCTAAGAGTGAAAAATGCCTATTAGTGGTGATAAATAGATCAACAGGGGGGACAAATGCACATGAATGATGACAAATAGATCCTAACGATTAACTATGAGCATGAAGATAAGCCCTACTAATATTAGAACAATCGACAAGCCCTGCTACTTATAGGGGAAGAACTCCCCTTCATAAAGGTAACCCCTACCCGCGATGGATGGTATCCTTCATTTGACGGCAACCACATCAAACAAAGATCAAGTATCATCATGCAAAGAAAGGTTGCAGAAAAAGAAATTATATTGATAGGGGAAGAGGGTACAAGCGGTTACTCGTCCTCTTTGGGACGGAACCTATCAGGTTGGAGGCTCGACACCCCCTTGCTACAAAACAGGCGGTCCACCTTCGCCAAGGCGTCCTGCCACCCTTGCAGGTACCCCTGCTCGTATTCCTCCGAAATGTCTCCACCGCTGCTTTCCCCTGATGGCTGGTCCGACACCGGCATGGCTTCCTTTTGGAAGCACAGCTATTTGGCGGGAACCTCCTCTGACAAAGACTCTGACTTCTCAGGCGACGACATCTTCACGAGAGTGTCTTTGACTGCCAAAAGAACTCAGGATGCCCTTAGGGTTCCCTACAGAGTCTCTATTTATAGGAAGGAGACGAAACCCCCAGAGGGCAAAAGAGTCTTCATACCACCCCAACTTTGTGAAAATCGAAGCGACGGGACCTTGAAGATCGCTCCATCTCCCCCAACTTTTCTGACTCTTGGTCCTTCCTTTTTGTCAGTCATGAGATCGCTTGGACCGAGGTTCCTTTCGTCCGGATACATTAGCTGCAGGCTGTTTCTCTGAGACATGGACGTGACAAATAGCTCTATAACGGTGACAAATACCGACATAATTTTTCGACGGCAATATATCCGTCAGAAAGATGTCGGAACTATATAACTTTCCAACGAAAAATATTCTGTAACAAATTTAAGATGAAAGATTGTTACACTTCCCGAAACTAAAATTAAAACCATCCGTAGTGAGACCCTTCGTCTTTAAAAACCTCAACTCATGAGTAGTTGGTAGAAGTTGGGAGATACCCTTCGTCTTCCACTGACTTTAGGTCTTCCACCACCATTAGTAAACAAATACGAATACTTTAGTAGCAGCAGGAGTGCAGGATTGTAGGAGAGAGAGACGTGTGCGAGGAGCGACCATTTTTTCTGTTTGCTAATGCCCCTCTCTCTCTCTCCCTCTCTCTCTTTCATTTGTCACCACTACAAGCTATTTTTCACGTTTAGACACCCATTTATTACCATTAGAAGCTATTTGTCACACTTAGGACCTATTTGTTACCCTTAGAAGCATTTGTCACCCTTACGACCTATTTGTCACCCTTAGAAGGCATTTGTTTTTCCCCCATCCCTTGCTTTCCCCCCCTCACCACAGACCATCGCCACCTTATCCCTGTGTGCCCACGGGTGCCTTGCGCACCCTCCCTCTCCCCCGCGAACCACCACCTGTTGTGCCCCTGTGGTCATTTGAGTCATTTGATATTCATGATTTTGATAATGACTAAACACTATAAGTCATTGTTGTTTTCCACTCTCATATGACTGACATACGTGATGCTTTGTTCATGACAGGTAAGCCAATGAATGGACAAGGGATGGTGTGAGATGGCAAATGTGAAAGCTCAATGATTACGCCCTTGCACGTGGATCGATATGTGTTGTCAGGTCGCGCGGTCAAGGGGGCAGCGCCCCTTACCGGGGTTTCCGGGGGCGGAGCCCCCGGAACAAAATTTTGATTATAAGATCGATATACCTTTAATCTGTTAACTTCAAGAGTCAAAGACTCAGTAAAAATGTTCAAGACTGTCAAGGTTGATGCCACAGATGAGAACGGGCTGCTAAAGGAATTAAGTGACTGAGCTAAAGGGTTAACGGACTAAACCGGGAAAACCCGGGATCTGCCCAACCAGCAGTCGACCGCTGGCCCAGGGGCGATCGACCGCTCCTGCCAGCAGCTCACAGTCTGCAGTTTTCTCAATGGCGGTCGACCAGCAGCCCAGGGGCGGTCGACCGGAATTCCCAGGGACCAACAGCTAGCCGGTTTCTCAATGGCGGTCGATCGCCAGCTTCTTCAGGTCGACCGCCAGCCCCGAGCCATCAATTGTTGACTTTGTTTTCCACTTCGAGAAGAGCCCCTTTCCTTGTATTTCTTTAATCCTAAAGTCACCCAATCCGCCATGGATTGTGGATTTGGTCTGGGGGGTATCTATTGACCATCCAAAGAGATATAAAACACATACACAAGGGTTGGAAACCCTAGTTGATCATTTTGTGAATCCAAGGGAGATCAAAGGAGGCTACAAGGGTGTGTTCAAGGGAGAGGAGATTGAGTACTGTAGCAGTGAACAGTACTCCGGGAAGAAGTTCTTCATCAAATCCTCAAGTGATTCAAGCTACTTCAAGAGGAGATCAACCCCAAGCCAAGTGAAGATAAAGCTGCAACCATCATCTTCTTCATCAACTCAAGGAGATCCAAGGAAGCTCATTTCACAAGGAAGAAGAAACCATTGTTGTTGAATCAAGAAGAGAGCTTTGTGAAGAAGAAAGAAGCTTTTGTTGGTGATCTATATCATGTGAAGAAAAGAAAATTTGAGCTCCAATAATCTCAGACAAGATATTTTCTCTTTGAGCATATTCTATATCTTGTTTGAGTGTTTTAATATCTTGTTCTTTTTCCATTTCATTCAAATATTTAGAACTAAAGATCATCCCTACCAGTGGTTAGTAGGAAGGCAATCGGAAGTTGTCCGATCTGCGAGGTTGACGTCCCTACCTGTGGTTAGTAGGAAGGTAATCAGAGGTCTTTCCGATTTGCGGTTCAGTGCGTGGCACTAGTGGAGCCTCACCCGATTTAGTGAGGGGTGTACGTAGGACTGGGGATTCAGTCTGAACCACCTTAAAATCTCGTGTGTTGTGATTTGCTTGTGCGATTGCTTTGTGATAGATGCATGCTTAGGTTCAATATCTATATTGCTTATTCATCTTGTTAAGTCAATCGTTGTGTCTTTCGCTAAACTAGTTATATTCTGCTGCGATTCTCTATATCTAGCTTTAAAGAGGGGTGTTCTGCGAAAAGAGGGGCAGATCTATTCACCCCTCCCCTCTAGATCTGCTATCCACTACTCAACAAGTGGTATTAGAGCCTAATCTCTCATTATGGGATCCAACGACCTTTAGAGAAATGGTGAATTAGCGTCCACGGGTTTTTTACCAGAAGGACATTCTGTGAATATGCCTCCTTATTTCACTGGAACTAATTATCATTATTGGAAACATCGGTGTTGACACCCATTTTATGACCAATTAGTTGGGTCATCTCCTTGTTCGCTTTATATGATGCTCCAAGTTGTTCACTGTTATTGAGCTTTCTTAGTCAATTTGAGGTTTATTTCTTGAGTCATATCTCCTTGGTTGGGCCTGGTTCCTTGTTTCTTTCCTCTAGACGAAGCTTAGCAAACCTTCATTTCATTCAAGCTTTATTGTCTATAATGGTCCTTCATAGGGGCTTATAGTTTTCTAACGCATCTTCCCTGGTGCGTTACATCTTTGCAGAGTCCTTAAGCTTGTGGCTTATTTCCAAAGCTTATCTTTTTATCTGATCCGTTAGGTGTGACGGTTTATCGTGCAACCGTTACATGCATTGTGACGCGTCTATCTACGGCCGTTAAATTCTTGAAGAGTCCAATATTTGAAAACTTCTCTGTTGATCTTATCTTTTTAGTGGATAAGGTTGTGTGACGGTCTATCCCTGGAGAGTTACATCACTGTGGCGGTCTATCATGCAGCCGTTACATCAAACAGAGAGTCTTGGCAGTCTGCTCTTTCTTTGCTACTCCGTGGCCGACTTAAGAGTTTGATTTCGTGATTTCTCTTCCAAATCTGATCCTTAGAACCTTCTATTTATTTCTGTGGACTCTTGGGAGTATTATCTTCAAGAGTTTGCTAAGAAACGTCCTCCTTTTTAGCTAGATTATCCTTAACTTGAACCTAGATTTTAAGGCCCTATAAATAGAACCCTTGACTTCATGGCTTGAAGATGAGACATCTGGAGTTCACGTCGAAGTGCTGCCGCATCCTGGAGCTAGAACCAATCAAGGAGAACTACTTTCCACGTCCATCTGCTTCCAAAGTCCAAGGAGTATCATTTTCAAGGGTTTAGTTCAGTCAAGTTGTGTTCTTAGTGTTCTTTCTCTCATCTAAGTATTCATAGCATTGTCCCTCTTCTTCTTCCACGTTCTTCCACTTGCTGCATTCATTTAAAATATCCTCCAAATTTTTAAAACGCCCCAGAGGGGTTAAAAAAATCAATCTCTCCGGTATTTTCCTTTCCTTTTGCATGTTCTTAAGTTTCTTGGATTTATTGATACTACTTTGTTAAAGGGCTAATCTGGGTTGTTTTTCTTGTGATCTACATTCTCTTGCAGGTTTACAGAGTCCATAGCACGAGGCCTAAGCTCTCTGGCCGGCTGGAAAGCTTGGAGATTCAAAGGATTCCTGATTCTATTTCTGTAGACACTCTGACGCACCAGCACAGACGCGTCAGAATCGTGTAGCGGCTTATCGTAAGGTCGTCACAGCCTTGTGATGCACCATCCTTTGACCGTTACATTGCACGGAGCTGTAGTTTCCTCTTTGTTTTCTCTCTCCCATGGGCTGGTGCATCATCCTCCTATTCTAAGGTATTTATCTGGTCTTTGGCTTGTTTTTACCTTAGTGGCGATCACATCTTTCCTTAGTTTAGGCATTAGCTTTCTCTATCATCATATCCCTTTATTTACTTTGCTTGTTCCACCTCTATGGTGTGCTTTCTTTTATTTCCTTGCTCCACGCCCCGGCGTGTATTTTTTCTTTGTTTGCTTAGTTTAGTTTGATTAAGTTAGCATGCCCATGCTAGAGCTTGTGCTGGTTGCCTAGGTTCATGATTCACATGTTCATAGGTTGATTGATTTCATTACTTGGCTCATATTTTCATCATAGTTGGCAATCATAGCCCGATCTTGCAAAAGAAAGGGGCACATTAAAAACCAACATATAATTTTTTGGCGATCACGGTGGGACACTTAGTGCCAATCGTGCGTTGATTCTCTGTTAAACCTGCTCCCCTTGTTTGCCCTTGTTTCCCACAAATTTTCCTTTATTTTCCTGCTGTTCCTGGTTCTCTAGCTCCTCTGACGGTCTTTTATGCACGCGTTACGTTATTGTGACGGCCCAGTCTTCGACCGTCACACTGTTTCTGACGCAAGGGTCATAGACCGTCACGCTCTCCAGATAGGTACACATCTCGAGGTGCAGTTCAGTTCCGCAGTTTCTGCTGTGATTTTCATACCTGGGTGCTATCTGATTGTCTCCTCAGTTGTTTGGCATATTTATATGGTTGTGTGCACATTTGATTGCTAGATTTTAGGTTAGAACTTGCATGCATTCCGGTGCACATAGGTTCATTCATATACTCATACATTAGACTGCATTTACCCTGGTGCGTGGACCTCTCGTCTCTTTATTCCTTAGGGCCGATCAGGAAAACACATCAGGGACCTCCATCAGTCCCCGTGAGCCGTGGATTCCCACACGGGCGCCGGGCCGATTGTATCTCTTCCACACCGTGTCTAGGATTGCCTAAGCGAAGGAGTGATTACATTTAGAGTCAACCAAGCCACATATCCTTCCCCTATTAGGAACCTATTTTGAGAGCACATTTTAATCAAATTACTAAGGTTCTAAAAGATGGAGAGATCAAAAATCTTGTTGCATCATCTAAAGTGACTTGGTTGGTCTTGAGTGTTGTCATCTCTTGCATCTTTGTTAAAGTCATCTAAGCTCAATCACTCATTGTGTGCTTGTTGTGTGTTGTTTGTTTTTTGCTAAGGTCTTCCGTTGCATGTGGAGTTGTCTTCGTCCATCAGAGTCATCTCCTAGGGTCAATTCCTTCTCCAAACTCTACTCCAATCTGCTTTTCGAACCCATCATGGCTTCTTTCAATCCTCCCCGTTCCCAAGAGGATTCCCTTCTCAAGGGCTTCTTGAAAACCCTTCTAGGGTTATCTCATTCCCATCTGGAGAGGGGTCTGTCCCTCTTCCGTCCTCCGTCCCTATGGAGGGCGGCCAAACCACTCCTTCCTTTTCTTCTCCTTCTGCTGGCTCCATTCTCCAAATGATGGCCCAATTGGATCCGGCTCAACTCTAAGCTGTCTATCAGGCCATGCAGGGATCCAATATCTCACCTCCCATGATTGTGCAAGGCCAATCTAATCTTTCCATCGATCAATCTAGAGTTGATAGGCCCTCCGTTCAGCCCACTCCAATTGATCTTACTCTGGTCCAACCTCGGAGCATCACCCTTTCTGGTATGGAAATGGGCCAATCTTTTGCTTCGGCCCTGCAATCTTCTGACAAGGGAAAGTCCACTCTCCCTTCTTTCATTCAGGTGGATCATCACATGTCCAGCCCAGCGGTGCCACAAGTCCTTGTGGGCCCTTCAGATTTCTTGCGCCCTCAGCAAGGGGCTGCGAAAGTCCATTCTAATCTGGGTCAGCCTTCGGCCCAATATCCATCTTATGGGCTCCCTACCTTGACTCCTTCTTATGGGCTTCCACCTCCTCCAACAGTTTATCCTTCTGCTCCTCAATTTCAACCTTCGTCTTTCACTAACCCTGCTCCATCCAGGGATCAGGAACTCCTTGACAAATGGGCTACCATGCAGTAACAGCTTGATTTCCTCCAAAAGTGGGTTGGCCCACAATCCTTGGCAGATGTTCCAGTCCCCAGCTTCTAAAATATCCGTTTCCCTCCACAGTCTGAGCTCCCCAATTATAGGAAATATGATGGGAACGGTAATCCCTTTATTCATGTGAGGGACTTCTTATACGAATCGGCTCAATTCCAATATGATGATCGCCTTATGGCGTATTTGTTCCGCCGATCATTGGATGGTGTTGCACTAGAATGGTTCTATTCTCTGCCATTAGAGGACGCCGAGAGCTTCAAGATAGTGAAATACAAATTTATCCAGCGGTTTTAAGACAGGGTCGGTCCAGAATATTCTTTTACAGATTTGGTGACCGAGAAGATGAAGCCGGATGAGGAGTTCGCAACCTATGCCGACAGATGGAGACAGATGGCCGCCAGGGTGCCAGGCCATATTCTGGAGGAAAAGAAGGTCAAGTTACTTATTTCTAATGCTACTCCAACCTTCCGTAACATCCTTGCTATGAATGATATAGCCAACATGCACCAACTATATAGCCGGGCGCGGTTCATTCAAACGCAATTCAAGGACTCCCCCATTCACTCGCTCTTTGAGAATCAAAAGCCTAAATACCACAAGAAACCTCAAGGGCCTGTCACCGAGGGGGTTCAGACTAATGAACAAGTTCAAGCCGTTACCTTCCCCTTCCAAGCCACTCCATTCCGCTTTCCACAAAACCCCCGCACTTCTCAAAACCCCGCTCCACAAAACTGTCAACCCATTCCACAAAACCCTCCGCCTGCCTTTGCTGCTCCACAGAACACCTTCACCGCTCCACAACAACTTCCATAGCCTCCGCAATACCATAATGTCCCTCCACCTAACGGCTACAACAACAACAACAACAACAACAAATGCCCAGGACCCAAGAGAGCCTAGTACCCCCCTTTACCCGAGTCCCTTATAGACATATTTTCGGCTCTCATGTCAATTAGTGCAATCCAACTTCCTCCGGAACGGCCCGTCTGGAACACGGCTGTTGATCAAACCAAGTATTTCATATTCCACAGGCAACCGAGACACACAATTAAAGGGTGTTTTCAGTTCCGAGACTTAGTCTACGACCTTCATGAAGGGCACCATATTGACTGGGCCGAGATGCATAAGGCCATTATTGAAATCAAAGAGAAAATAAGGCAGCCGCCAAGGCAGCAAGTGCAGCAACAACTGGCACCGCAGCCGCAGTAGCAGCCACAACAGTAACAATAACCGGTTCAAGACTTGAGGATCCACTAGAACCCGATGCCAAACCATCCTCCCGCTCCGCAGCCTCAGCCGCCGGCACTGACTCAGGTCAATGTTGTTCAACCCCCGGCTCCTAATGCCATGTGGTCCTTCGATGATGATGGCTCCACACCGCAAGTCATGGCCCTCCACCATAACTATCGCAATCCTCCTGCTTCCCCAATCCTCATACCTACGCGTCAAACCCCTTCTCCACTTGTCCTTCCATTTACCCCTATTCTGCTAAATGCACCATCACCCACGCCTTCATCACACTCGCCATTGCTCACCTCCGCTACCATCACTCCCTCTCGGCTCACCCTTACACCCACTATTACCACATCTCCATCTAACCCTCCGCTAGTTTTTCCTCCACCCGTACCAGCACCCATCATTACTACCCCATCTACCAATCCTTCACCTATTATCCTTCCACCACAACTTACCACCTCCGCTAACACCGTCTCCCACCCTATCATCTCTCCCGCACCTTCCACTCCACTCATTATGCCATCCGTCGATGTAGTGCCGGCACGGAATTACGCCCTTCGGAGCGGGCGCTTGTTTCATTGTAATTATCCTTCCACTTATAATCCCCAGTCTTCCCAACCGGCTGTCGACCAGCAGGAAGAAGCTGAGCCATTTCTAGGGACCCAGTATGATCTGTTGCATCACCTTGACAAGGTACCCGCCAAGATATCTATGCTCGAACTCATCAATAGATCCACACTTCACCAAGATGCACTGAGAGACTTTCTTCAAAAGGTGATGGTTAGCGAAGATGTGGCAGCTGATAGCTTACCTACCGCACTGGCGACAATCTCTAAAGGGCCAGCTGTTACCTTCTCTGAAACCGAGCTAGCACCCCCGGAAGCTCGGAAAATGCCACTTTGCATCACTATTATTCTAAATAAAGTCAGTATTGATGCGACATTAGTTGATACAGGGGCATGTATTAATGTATGTCCACTCAGCACTCTCAGGGCCTGCAATATATCGGAAGAACTCCTACGGCCGACCCCCACGACCATAGCTACATATGATAACTCGCGGAGAGCCTATCATGGGGTTGTTACCATTCAAGCTGAGCTAGGGCCTCTCACCATGCCCATTGAATTCTACGTATTGGACATCGACCCTATATTTAAGGCTATCTTGGGCTGTCTGTGGATCGATACTCTCAATGCCGTGCCATCTACTACGCATCAATGTCTTAAGTTCCCTTTTCAAGGGAGGGTGGTTAAGGTTAAAAGCTTATCCACGATTCAGTCCGTCAACGCTATTTCAGAGAAGATTTTGCCCACCTTATGGCCCAGCAGTCGGCCTGTTATTTCTGTACTGGACCTGGATTTCCCTTGGGCCTACACGCCACGCAAGCCCACCACTGCACTCGTCAACATCAAAGTAAAACCCCAGATCCGAGATTCCAAGGGCTGGGATATTATATTAAAGCTGGATTATCAACTGGGGAGAGGCCTCTGTGCGCAGTTATAGGGGGGGAACAAGCCAGTGTCCAAAGGAAGAAAGATGGACAGGAGAGGCCTCGGCCACCGAGAGTCTGCACTCTCAATGCTGGGTGACTCAGGGCCACTCACCTGGGATTATCGCCAACACTTTGTAAGAGGACCACTCCAGCCAGGCACATTGAATCCACAGCCAGTACAATCTAAGTAGAAGACCACTGTAAGACCCCGAATTTTTTAATTGAGCCCAATATATTTATTAAGCTTTTATTAATTAAGAATTAAATTTTTATTGAATTAATAATTAAATTTTAGATTTATTAATATTTAATTCGTTAGAAATAGTATAAGTGAAAATCTGACTACCTTATAAAAATCGATAAAAATAGTAAACAGGTTAAGGTCGATGTAGATAACAACTTTGTCTTCTATCATTAAGCCATTAAAAATCCGTGGTTAGATCTAATTGGAGATTAAGCCCAAAAGTGCACACTTTTTAACCCTTACCTAACCTTAGTTTAAAACGTAAAATTCGGGCTTAATACTCAACCAAATTAGCTTAAATCAGTGGAAAATGAACGGCCATGAGCTAAGGATTAATAGCCCTCAATCAATTCGACACAAACCTAACCCTAGGAGGCGCAGCCGGCTGAGTTTGGTTGAGTCAACCATTTCGGCGCCGTTTTTAACACGTCTCTTGTTCCATCGATTTCTCACAGCTCAGAACTCTCCAGAAGATGTGTGAGCTATAGATAGAAAGCTCTTCAAGTCTAGTTTCTTTTGGTGGCTGTGGTGTCGGCAGAGGAGTCAGATCTGGGGAGATATTCGGCGATTACTGAAGGTGTGTCGGCAGGCCATCGTTTTCCTTCTTCCTTCTTTGTTTCTTTAATTGAGGTAGAAATTCTCAACCAAAATTTGATCATGAATATATGATTTTGTTCCTCTCGATGAGATCTATCCAGTGGGACTGAAAGCCCCAATTTTTATCAGGTATCTAGGAGCTATTGAGGTTTTTCTAAGGTGTTGTCTAGTTCATTCTTCATTCTAGGGTTTTAAGTTCTCTCTTCGATTGAGGTAGGATCTAACAGCTAAACTCTAATTAATATATATGGATGTAATCATCATCATGTTAGCTTTCATTTGGCATAGAAATCCCTAATTTTCATTGAGCATGTTTAGAGTATTTTGGATCAAAGTAGGAGTATGTCTAGAACTTGATTTATATTGTGACCCTTTGAGTTAGAGCTTGATTTCGGGCTATTTTTGAGTTAGATAACTTGATCCACATATATCTTATAATACATGGTTGGATTCAGCATCAAGTTATCTTTCTTTTGACATAAGAAGTCCCAAATTTTTTTATGTATATTGAGAGAATTTCACGATTTAGTAGAAGCATGTCAAGAATTAGGTCTTCATGTGTTCATCATAGAATAGGTTAGGATTCAATTGATTTCTGTTGAAATTCGTGTTTCAAATCGCTTGTTTTATGACCCTAGTATGTATATTAATAACCCTAGATCATGTTGTTAAGATCCCAACTCAATTGGACCTCAATTGGGTGAGTTCATGCGTTTTCCGGAGGCTACGACGTTTCTGTTCTTGCAGGGGTCGACCCCTGGGGTCGACCCGTTCAACAGAAATTGTGGGGGTCGACCCCAAGGGTCGACCCATCTAACTGGCAGACCCCATTTTTACAGGGGTCGACCCCATGGGTCAACCCATACACCAGTAACCCAGTTTTTGTCATTTTTCGACCGGAGGATCGATCCGGATCATTGGGGGATCGACCCATTCAACTTAGACCTATTGAAAAGTATATTCTTGAAGAACCAGTAACCTATTCATGAAACCTTATGATTTCATTTATCTTGGTACCGACATGCAAACGTAGTGTAAAAACATGCCATTTATCATCTTCATTGCAATGTATACAATGGTTAAATAGAAACACACATAATTAGTGGGTAATGGTGTAACTAAATCTCTATTAATGCATGCTATTTCCTTCCTATACGAGCTTGTTCCTTTACCTTATCATCTTGAATAAGCTTTTTGACAATTGTCTTAATGCAAATGATAATGGATAATCCTTGATATATTAACTTGGTAATTATGATTAAATTGATTATTAAGTTGCTGTTTTAGTCATTATTACTCCAGTAGAATGGATTGCTTACACACCTGAACGGTATACTGTCAGCCATTCTTTCTTGACCCCGTGGACCGAGTTTTGGTCCAGTTCTTGTAATGCGGCACCGAAGTGACCGTATCAACCGAGTTTTTGTTTGGAATCCAAGGACATGTTAGTTCTTAAATCTCATACTCTTGACATAAATTCCTCTGATTAATTGGCCATTAAAATTGACTGAATGTCTGGACGTGTGGGACTTTGGGCCCATAAAAATAAATGCCATCGCATCATAAGGGCCCGGTCTGGTCCTGGGGAGAGCGCCCGAAAAATTACTGAGCCCATGGGATGCTAATGACATGGTGGGGCATTACACCGAAATACTTGCTTGCTCGTTGCGTCTATGACAAACATCTCTTGTTACTTGTTACTTGTTACTTGATCGCGAATGAATTGATATTACTTGCTTGTGGCCAATTCTTTACTACTGTCTCTTGTTATATCTCCTGTTGTAAATTCTTGTACTTGTTATCTTGTTAATTCTTGACATCACATATTTCTTGACCTTGCAAGATCTTGTTATTACGTTGTTTCATTATATCGTTATCGTCATTTATTTCTTTCTTAGTATTGCATATGAAAATGTAATTAACTTGTTAATCACGTAAATTACCTGTTATTTCCTACTGAGCGTCAGCTCATAGTTGTGTTTCCCCCCCTTTCCAGGCTTTTCAGGTGACGCGCTTACCGACGGGGAAGGGCAGGAGTGATGTCATGAGTGTGTCAGTTCTAGTGTGTTAGCAGTGTGTTATCTTACTTTTAGTTGTGTTTTGGAGAGCATTTAGTTTCAGTTATGTTATTGAGTTTTAGTGGTTGTTATTCCAGTTGTATTAAGTTGAATTTGAGGTTATTGTATTAGTTGTGGTTGGTTACTGATCATTTAGTATTTCCATTTTGTAGCACTTGTGTATTATTTTAGATAGTTCTCTCTCTTGCCAGCTCGTTTCTGACTGTACATCCCGATATTCCGCGTCGGGGCGTGACCGTTTAGTTGGTATCAGAGCCCTAGGTTTCACATTCCTAGGTTCCCTAAGTTTTAGGTTTTCTTGCATTGCATCCCAATAACCCGATATATCAAAAGGTGTTGTCCGAACATTAGGCTACGCCTATCGGGAAGGTCGCATACTTGCGCGAGTGGTCTTCGGATCGATTATCTCCGCCAGGTACCGAGTTTTTGGCCGTGTCTAGGTGCATTAGACCCCTAACCTTGTGAAAGTCTAGGACCTAACCTGGTGAGAATGGGTAGAAACTGGGGTTAAGTTCGTTTCTTAATCATGTAATTATTTATCTTGATTAAACCTAAGTAATCTATTACTTGTGTAGATGGCAGCCGATCGCGCTGAATGGAGGAACCTGCAGCGCACTGTTCAAGGCCTTACTCAGGCCCTACAGTAGGTGGCTCAGGCAAGAGCTACACAGCATGGCACCGGGGATTTATACCGGAACTTCCGAGGGATGAATCCGCCTAGATTTGCTGGTTCGACCGACCCCGACCAAGCCGAGCACTGGCTAGATGAGATGGAGAGAATATTTGAAGTAATGCAATGCACCAACCAGGAGCATGTTCTCTTATCTACCTTTCAACTGGAACGTGATGCACGTACTTGGTGGGATTCTATCAAGGCGACTCTCGGTGACCGGCAGGTTACTTGGGAAGAGTTCGTGGAATTTTTCAACAACAAGTATTTCTTTGACCGAGTTCAAGAGAAGAAAGCGGTGGAGTTCGCGGCCCTGAAACAGCGAGGGTTGTCCGTGGCGGAGTATGAGGCTCAATTTACATGGCTTTCTCGTTATGCTACACATCTTATTTCCACCGAGAAAATGAAGGCGAAGCGTTTTCTTAACGGTCTGAAGCTGCAATATATTAATCAACTGGCACCGTTGGAAATTTCCACTTATTTCGAGATGGTAAGGAAAGAGCAAGTTCTGGAGGATACTCTTGAGATGACGGAGAGGATCCGTGGCATAGGCATGAAGAAGGAATGACCTACGAGTTCCAGGAGTGTCAAACCCGGGTATATCCAGAAGAGGCCCGCGAGTGGGTCGAGTTCGTGGACCGGAGCAGGATCATGAAGGGAAAGATGCCGAAGCATGAAGATAAGAAGCCTGGCCCTATCGTTCCATACATGGGCGTTTGCAAGTTTTGTAATAATCCTGGCCACAAGGCGGAGGATTGCTGGCGCAAGCTAGGCGCATGTTTGCGATGTGGAAGCAAGGAGCATCGTATCTCTGATTGCCCTCGTATGTCTGAGCAAGCTACCCCGGCAAAATCGCAAGTTTTCAAGAAACCACAAGGCAAGCTCCAAGCTCTACATGCTGAGGAAGCAGGAATAACCGAGGATTGTGGACTCGTCGAAGGTACTCTTATTATACTCGACAAGCCAGCATTTGTTCTTTTTGATACTGGTGCCACGCATTCATTTATTTCTCGGAGATTTGCTAAGTCTTTAGCTGTGGAACCGGTTTTGATGGATACTCCGTTAGAGATTTCAACCCCTATTGGCACTAGATCAGCAATCCAGTATTTCTATCCTTCTAGTAAGGTTATGTTTGGCGAGCAGAACTTTCCAGCTGATTTGATTTGCATGGACATGAAGGATTATGATGTAATCCTAGGAGCAGATTGGTTGCTAGATATGAGGCCAATGTTCATTGTAATTCTGGCTCGGTGTCTTTTACTAGGCACCCGAGACTCTCTTTTGTGGGTGTTAAGCATCACAACTCTGTGTCACTTATTTCGACTCTTCGAGCTGATAAGCTGATGAGACGTGGATGTGAGGCTTTTCTAGCCTTTGTCTGTGCAACCCATGAGCAGCAGATTGAGATCAAGGACATTCTTGTTGTCCGAGATTTTCCTGATGTCTTTCCAGAGGAACTACCAGGACTTCCGCCCGAGCGAGAAGTTATCTTCTCTATTGATCTTATTCCTAGTACATCTCCTATTTTCAAGGCTCCTTATCGTATGTCTCCTGCGGAACTGAGGGAATTGAAGCAGCAGTTGATGGAATTGCTTGAGAAGGGCTTTATTCGTCCTAGTACTTCTCCTTGGGGAGCCCCTGTGTTATTCGTCAGGAAGAAAGATGGTTCGATGAGGTTGTGCATTGATTATCGGCAATTAAACTAGCAGACTGTCAAGAACAAATATCCATTGCCGAGGATTGACGAGTTATTTGACCAGATAGCGGGAGCTCAGTATTTCTCTAAGATCGATCTTCGATCTAGATATCACCAGTTGCGGATTAAGGAAGAGGATATCTATAAAACAGCTTTCCGCAGCAGGTATGGTGATTTTGAATTTGTCGTTATGCCTTTTGGTCTAACGAATGCACCAGCAGCTTTCATGCAATTGATGAACAATGTATTTCGGCCCTATCTTGATCAATGGGTCGTGGTCTTTATTGATGACATCTTGATCTATTCCAAGAGTGAAGTGGAGCATGCTGAACATCTGAGGATGGCATTGCAGTTATTGAGAGATCATCAACTTTATGCCAAGTTCAGTAAGTGTGAATTCTGGCTGCAAGAGGTGTCCTTTCTCCGACATATTATCACCAAGGAAGGTATTTCTGTTGATCCTTCGAAGGTAGAGGCAGTGAAGAATTGGGAGCAGCCTACCAGTGTGACCGAAGTTAGAAGTTTCCTAGGCCTGGCTGGCTATTATCGAAGATTTATCCAGGATTTCTCTAAGATTGCGGTACCTATGACAAGGTTAACCCGCAAGGAGAACAAGTTTGATTGGTCCGAAGATTGTCAGCGAAGCTTTCAGACTCTGAAGGAGTGTTTGACTACTGCACCTGTATTGGCTTTACCTTCTAGTGAAGGAGGTTTTGTGGTATATACTGATGCATCAGGTATTGGCTTAGGCTGTGTGCTTATGCAGCATGGGAAGGTGATTGTCTATTCTTCTAGGCAGTTGAGGAAGCACGAAGAGAATTATCCTGTTCATGATTTGGAACTTGCAGCAGTCGTCTTTGCTTTGAATATTTAGAGGCATTACTTGTATGGAGAAACCTTCATAGTGTTTTCAGATCATAAGAGTTTGAAGTATTTATTCTCTCAGAAGGAACTCAATATGCGGCAGCGCAGATGGTTGGAGTATTTGAAAGACTTCGACTTCTCGATTGAGTATCATCCTGGCAAATGTAATGTTGTGGCAGATGCATTAAGCCGGAAGCTGGTAGCTAGACTGTCAAGTCTCATGTTACAAGAATGGAGATTACTGGAACAATTATCTAGTCTGGATCTTAATATTGACAATGATCGGGTCTTGATTGCTCAGATTCAACTTAAACCTGAATTATTGATGGAGATCAAGTCCTTGTAAGATAATGATCCCGAGCTAGTAGAGATCAAGGGAAGTTTGAGCAGCAGACCTGACTTCATGTTGGCTGACAATGGGAGATTATTATTTAAAGGCAGAACTTGTGTACCTGATGAGGCTACAATAAAGAACAAGATTCTTGACGAAGCCCATAGATCCAGATACACCATTCATCCCGGAGGCACTAAGATGTACCGAGATTTGAAAAGATCCTTTTGGTGGCCGAATATGAAAAGAGAAGTTGCAGATTTTGTGAGTAGATACTTGGTATGTCAACAAGTTAAGGCCGAACATTTCAGACCGGAAGAGAAACTGAAACCACTCGACATACCCCAATGGAAGTGGGAAAGCATTGGCATGGATTTCATTATGGGTCTACCTAGGAATCGTGGTGGATTTGATGCAATATGGGTGATTGTTGACCGATTGACAAAGTCAGCTCATTTCTTACCCATTAAGTCCAAGTGGATGGTTGATGTATTGGCTGCTTTGTATTTGAAGGAAGTGGTAAGGCTCCATGGCATTCCAGTCAGTATTGTATATGATAGAGACCCCAGATTTACTTCACACTTCTGGAAGGGACTGCAAGAGTCTCTTGGTACTCGTCTAAATTTTAGTACTACTTTTCATCCACAGACAGATGGACAGACGGAAAGAACCAATCAGATAGTGGAAGATATGCTGCGAGCTTGCATGATTGATTTCGGTGGTAATTGGAGTGAGCATTTGGCATTAATTGAATTCGCCTACAATAACAGCTATCAGTCTAGTATTCAGATGGCTCCATTTGAAGTATTGTATGGTAGGAGTTGTCGTTCCCCGTTGTGTTGGGACGAGGTAGGTGAGAAATAGTGGCTTGGACCGGATCTTGTCTCAGAATCTTCACAGAACATACGTATTATCCGAGACCGGTTACAAGTAGCCCAGTCAAGATAGAAGAGTTATGCTGACAACAGGAGAAGAGCATTGGAATTTCAGGTTGGCGATCATGTGTTCTTAAAGGTCTCTCCGACGAGAGGGATCCGAAGATTTGGCACTCGTGGCAAGCTGAGTCTGAGGTACATTGGTCCATTCGAGATTTTAGATAGAGTGGGAGAAGTTGCATACAGACTGGCTTTACCGTCGCAATTGTCAGGCGTACATAATATTTTCCATGTGTCTATGTTACGAAAATATGTGTACGACCCCACTCATGTCATTCAGCACGTGGATTTTGAATTGAAGGAAGATTTGACCTATGAGAAAAGACCTGTCAAGATTCTGGACCGGAAGCAACATCAACTCCGGAATCATTCTATACCGATGGTCAAGATTCAGTGGAGTCGGCGTGGGACCGAAGAAGCTAATGGGAGTCTGAAGAGACTATGCGGAAGCGGTATCCCGACCTATTCTAGGTGAGCAATCTCATTCCCTACTCTCAGTTTTAGTGCAGTGAATTTGGAGGACCAAATTCCTTTAAGTAGGGGAGGGTGTAAGACCCCGAATTATTTAATTGAGCCCAATATATTTATTAAGCTTTTATTAATTAAGAATTGAAGTTTTATTGAATTAATAATTGAATTTCAGATTTATTAATATTTAATTCGTTAGAAATAGTATAAGTGAAAATCCGACTACCTTATAAAAATTCATAAAAATAGTAAACAGGTTAAGGTCGATATAGACAACAACTTTGTTTTCTGTCATTAAGCCATTAAAAATCCGTGGTTAGATCTAATTAGAGATTAAGCTCAAAAGTGCACACTTTTTAACCCTTACCTAACCTTAGTTTAAAACGCGAAATTCGGGCTTAATACTCAACCAAATTAGCTTAAATCAGTGGCAAATGAACGGCCATGAGCTAAGGATTAATAGCCCTCAATCAATTCGACACAAACCTAACCCTAGGAGGCGCAGCCGGCCGAGTTTGGTTGAGTCAACCATTTCGGCACCGTTTTTAACACGTCTCTTGTTCCGTCGATTTCTCACAGCTCAGAACTCTCCAGAAGATGTGTGAGCAATAGATACAAAGCTCTTCGAGTCTAGTTTCTTTTGGTGGTTGTGGTGTCGGCAGAGGAGTCATATCTGGGGAGATATCCGGCGATTACTGAAGGTGTGTCGGCAGGCCGTCGTTTTCCTTCTTCCTTCTTTGTTTCTTTAATTGAGGTAGGAATTCTCAACCAAAATTCAATCATGATTATATGATTTTGTTCCTCTCGACAAGATCTATCCAGTGGGACTGAAAGCCCCAATTTTTATCTGGTATCTAGGGAGCTATTGAGATTTTTCTAAGGTGCTGTCCAGTTCGTTCTTCATTCTAGGGTTTTAAGTTCTCTCTTTGATTGAGGTAGGATCTAATAGCCAAACTCTAATTAATATATATGGATGTAATCATCATCATTTTAGCTTTCATTTGGCATAGAAATCCCTAATTTTCATTGAGCATGTTTAGAGTATTTTGGATCGAAGTAGGAGTATGTCTAGAACTTGATTTATATTGTGACCCTTTGAGTTAGAGCTTGATTTCGGGCTATTTTTGAGTTAGATAACTTGATCCACATATAGCTTATAATACTGGTTGGATTCAGCATCAAGTTATCTTTCTTTTGACATAAGAAGTCCCAAATTTCGTGAGAGAATTTCACGATTTAGTAGAAGCATGTCAAGAATTAGGTCTTCATGTGTTCATCATAGAATAAGTTAGGATTCAATTGATTTCTATTGAAATTCGTGTTTCAAATAGCTTGTTTTATGACCCTAGTATGTATATTAATAACCCTAGATCATGTGGTTAAGATCCCAACTCAATTGGACCTCAATTGGGTGAGTTCATGCGTTTTCCGGAGGCTACGGCGTTTCTGTTCTTGCAGGGGTCGACCCCTGGGGTCGACCCATTTTCTGGCAGCCCTGGCAGGCCCGAGGGTCGACCCCAGGGGTCGACCCATCTCACTGGCAGACCCCATTTTTACAGGGGTCGACCCATACACCAGTAACCCAGTTTTTGTCATTTTTCGACCGGAGGATCGATCCAGATCATTGGGAGATCGACCCATTCAACTTAGACCTATTGAAAAGTATATTCTTGAAGAACCAGTAACCTATTCATGAACCTTATGATTTCATTTATCTTGGTACCGACATGCAAACGTAGTGTAAAAACATGCCATTTATCATCTTCATTGCAATGTATACAATAGTTAAATAGAAACCCACATAATTAGTTGTTAATGGTGTAACTAAATCTCTATTAATGCATGCTATTTCCTTCCTGTACGAGCTTGTTCCTTTACCTTATCATCTTGAATAAGCTTTTTGGCAATTGTCTTAATGCAAATGATAATGGATAATCCTTGATATATTAACTTGGTAATTAAGATTAAATTGATTGTTAAGTTGCTGTTTTAGTCATTATTACTCCAGTAGAATGGATTGCTTACACACCTGAACGGTATACTGTCAGCCGTTCTTTCTTGACCCCGTGGACCGAGTTTTGGTCCAGTTCTTGTAATGCGGCACCGAAGTGACCGTATCAACCGAGTTTTTGTTTGGAATCCAAGGACATGTTAGTTCTTAAATCTCATACTCTTGACATAAATTCCTCTGATTAATTGGCCATTAAAATTGACTGAATGTCTGGACGTGTGGGACTTTGGGCCCATAAAAATAAATGCCATCGCATCATAAGGGCCCGGTCTGGTCCTGGGGAGAGCGCCCGAAAAATTACTGAGCCCATGGGATGCTAATGACATGGTGGGGCATTACACCGAAATACTTGCTTGCTCGTTGCATCTATGACAAACATCTCTTGTTACTTGTTACTTGTTACTTGATCGCGAATGAATTGATATTACTTGCTTGTGGCCAATTCTTTACTACTGTCTCTTGTTATATCTCCTGTTGTAAATTCTTGTACTTGTTATCTTGTTAATTCTTGACATCACATATTTCTTGACCATGCAAGATCTTGTTATTACGTTGTTTCATTATATCGTTATCATCATTTCTTTCTTTCTTAGTATTGCATATGAAAATGTAATTAACTTGTTAATCACGTAAATTACCTGTTATTTCCTACTGAGCGTCAGCTCATAGTTATGTTTCCCCCCCTTTCCAGGCTTTTCAGGTGACGCACTTACCGACGAGGAAGGGCAGGAGTGATGTCATGAGTGTGTCAGTTCTAGTGTGTTAGCAGTGTGTTATCTTACTTTTAGTTGTGTTTTGGAGAGCATTTAGTTTCAGTTATGTTATTGAGTTTTAGTGGTTGTTATTCCAGTTGTATTAAGTTGAATTTGAGGTTATTGTATCAGTTGTGGTTGGTTAATGATCCTTTAGTATCTCCATTTTGTAGCACTTGTGTATTATTTTAGATAGTTCTCTCTCTTGCCAGCTCGTTTCTGACTGTACATCCCGATATTCTGCGTCGGGGCATGACAACCATTGCTTGCACAGTTGCTAGTCCACCTCTGCTACCAAAAGTGCCTGTTGAGGATATGCCAGATTTAGCCAGTTATTTGCCAGCATGTTCAGCGAGCCAGAAGGTTATGGTCAGAAGAAGATTCAAGAAACCCGACTTGTTCAGTGGGAGTCGAAGCCAGTTGGTCATCTATAGGAGAAGGGGAGCTCACCTATTATCATTTCTTGGTCTCCCTCTCGTCTCACATCTCTATTTCAACAATTGGAATCCGTTCCCCATTCTCCCATGATTATGGTCGATCTGTATTTCATGAAAATACCACCTGAAATTCTCTTTGTCCTGTGTGCATGTGGGCGCTGCCCACCCATTGATCTATCAACTCTGTTCACTCCTCCTTCCCCTACCGCCCAACTCCACGAGATGTGTTTCTCATCTTCTGACCCCTTCTTTGATTGTATTTTCCCCTCTCTATTCCCCATGCAACTTCCTCTCCACCATCTCCTTCATCTTGCTATGTGGTCTCCACTGATCTCCAAAAAAAATGTCAAATTTGAAACGGAGATTTCGGTGGAAGATTAAGCTATCTTGTCTCCATCCTCCTCCCAGGGGCACGAGTCCCCTCTTCCTTCCTTTCCACTAGATTTTCTCTCCCCTAGGTTAGGAATAGGGTCCGTAGAGTCTAGGGAGGTAGAGTCAGTTAGGTCTAGAGAAGTAGGGTCTTGTTCTACATCGTCCAAACCTTCCAAACCTGAGCCGCGCCCGCTTACATGTCATTCCAAATCCATCCCGGACAGGTTCTTGCAAGATCTAGCTCAACGTTGTCATGCCCTTTTGAAGTGCCCGGAGTTTATTGCTACGACAATCGTGATTGAAGATGAAGAGGAAATAAAAGGGGTGTGGAGCGATGACGGACTCAGTATCTATGAAGTCTTGGATGAGAAAGACCCGATTGATGATAAGGACAACAACATAGATGACACTACCGATCTGTATGCACAAGGATTAAAGAGATTTAACGAGCCATCATCGGCAGTGGATGAACCTACAAAGGAAATATATTTGGGGACTGAAGAAGACCCAAGGCCCATTATTATTGCCGCTAACCTCCCTCTACAAGTAGAAGAGGATCTAGTCAAGGTTTTGAGGGAGTATAGTGATTCTTTCGCCTGGTCTTATGAGGACATGCCGGGTCTTGACCCCTCTTTAGTGGAACACCGTCTCGTACTTAAACCAGGGGCAACACCCGTAAAACAGAGATCGAGAAGATTTCACCCCCACATGGCCTTAAGGATCAAAGAAGAAGTTGATAAGTTATATAAGGACAAGTTCATCAGAGTTGTTTTATATCCCCAGTGGGTGGCAAATATAGTCCATGTTATCAAGAAGGATGAAAATGCACGTATTTGCATCGATTTTAGGGATCTTAATAAAGCATGTCCCAAAGATGATTTCCCGCTGCCTCACATAGACGTCCTGATCGATAACACTGTCGGGTATGAAGCTTTATCGTTTATAGATGGATACTCAAGTTACAACCAGATCCGTCTCACTCTCGAGGATCAAGAGAAAACCTCCTTCACCACGCCTTGGGGCACGTATTGTTATGTAGTTATGCCATTCGGCCTGAAGAACGTAGGTGCCACCTATCAAAGGGCAATGATGGCCATTTTAAACGACATGATGCATATCTACATGGAAGCTTACGTGGATGATATCTTGGTGAAGTCAAGAACCAAAGAAGAACACCCCTCTATTCTAGCTAAGGTGCTGCAAAGAGCTAGGGAGTACAAGCTTAAAATGAATCCGAAGAAGTGTGTTTTTGGAGTCTCTTCAGGGAAGCTGCTAGGCTTTATAGTTAGCAAACGAGGGATCCAGATAGATCCTAACAAAGCAAAGTCTGTCATGGACATGCCTCCACCAAAGAACATTACGAAACTTCAAGGACTGATTGGTAGATTGTAATTCATCAAAAGATTCATATCCCAACATTCTCAGAGGTGCCACCCGTTTTATGAATTGCTTAAGGCGGGGGTCAAATTTGAATGGAATCAAGATTGTCAAAAGGCCTATGAGGACCTAAAGGAATATCTATCCAATCCCCCGGTTTTGTAACCTCATGTCCCTGGGAAACCCTTAATCCTATACATCTCGGTCATTGAGGACTCCCTAGGGGCGGTTTTAGCACAAGTAGACGATGAAGGGAAAGAGCGGGCAACTTATTACCTCTCCAGGTTGTTCAACCCGACTGAGGCTAAATACAGCGCTATGGAGAAGACTTGTGCCGCCTTAGTGTGGGTAGCTCAGAAGCTCAACCACTACTTCCTTGCCCATCCAGTTAGGTTGATATCTAGAATGGACCCAATTCCCTATCTCTTAGAAAAGCCTGTCCTTTCTAGTAGGTTAGCTCGCTGGCAGAGCTTCCTATCTCAGTTTGATATCACGTTTTTTGTTCAGAAGGTAATCAAAGGATATGCCATCGCTGAGCATCTTGCCCATCTCCCGTGTCACGTCCCGAGCCTTTAATTACAGCAGAAGACTCGCTCGGGGAGTGCGAACAGCCGGCATGGTAAGCCTCTTGCAAGCAAGTACATTCATAGCGCGAGACAATCACACATATAGAGGTAATTGCACAAGATGTATTCAAACCTTCAACTTTATTTCATAAAATGATCAATATTCATAATACAATCTTCAACTTCTTCATCTATTTGACTCAAGAAATAAGAAAAAAATACATTGACTCCATCTAGACATTTTAAACTTCCTAGATCTTCACTCATATCATGACAACTTTTAATCACTCTTGGACCCGCTACTTGAATCACCCTGAATCCGAATACGAACTACTTCCATCTCCTGAAAAATATTAGAAAATAGGTCATGAGCACACTTGCCCAGTAGGTATCTTCGCATCAACATGAAGGTACTATTAAAGTAATTAACATTTTCTCTCTAGAGAATAAGGTAAAATCATGCAATGCGAATAAATCATGCGTTTAAAATCAAAATAACAGGATAATCATGTAAGATAGAGTGATCAAGAATGAACTAGTAAGAATATAACATGATCATGATAGTTGTCCTTTTCGATCAAGTATGTAACGAGCAAGTACGAGTAATGCCACATATTCATCACGCTAGTCTCTTTTGAGTACATAGTTCGTGAATTTCTGTAGAGTAACAATCAAGAATGTCAAGTCATATCATGAACAAGAATGTCATAGTGTGTTGTGGATCTTCACTAGCTTATAGAACAAGTACTCCCAACGCAATGTGACGCCAGTAGCATCATACCCCATGGTTTATAAAATAGTATGTTTCCGAAAATCAGCCGAGGGGACTAGCATAGAGCCCTTGAACACAATCAGTGCTCGATCACATCTTCAGTTATAAATTAAGCTACTTCCACGCATATAACAGTAAAGTATGGCCAAGAATATAACAAGTTCAATAATTCATGGTGGCAATAATCAATGAATGATAGCTTCAATTGAAACGTATGAGGTCAAGAATGACTTATACTATGCTATGCTTATGGAAATATATCGGCAGCATAACAACATGTTTCTTTGACTTCCATTCATTATATTAAGTCAATTAATCAATATGATAAGTTCTAGATCATTAAGGTCTATCTAGAATCATTGGAATATCAACCCTTGGTCAAACCTTGGGTTAACATATGCAAGTTATGTAACGGTCATTAGCTGGGCCGATACACTATGTAACGCGTCCATAATGGGCCGTTACAGTGACCAGAGTCCAGAATATTAATTTTAGACTTAGAAGAATGTGACAGTAGGCATTGGACCGTTACATGATCCTGACGGTCCAGTGCAAGGCCGTTACATTACAAGAATCAGAAATCACGATAGTGTATTTTACTAATGGACTTTTATTGGTACAACCAACTCGGCATCCTAGTGGGAATCCTAGGCTCGCGGAGAATTACGGAGACCTTGAAACAATGATTTCCTAGTCCATTGGAAGGAATATCCAATAGAGAGGTCCTCAAGTCCAAGATAGTGTTCTTATAGTGCAAAGTGTAAACTAATGACATCATACCGGAATATGTGCCATGTACTTACAGAAATTGACTCAATTGACAGAGAGAGAGACAAGTATAATCAATGTGAAAATCATAGTGAAAACTCTGTCAATACAATGTTCCAAAATCATACTTTATAGTACAAAACTATAAAATTTTAGCTTCATGAAATTAATCATAATTCAAAGTAAAGGTGCAATATAAAACATGCAATACCTATCATAAATGATTAAATAACCTTAAAACCACATGATCAGGTACAAACTTAAGTAGCTAGGCTTAAACCATAAATAATGTGGGCAGGTTATATTCTGTCTTAGGGTTGACAGAACACAGGATATAACGGTCTAAGGCCAGGGCGTCACAGTGTTGTGGCGGTCTGTCGGGGAACCATTACATCTATGTAACGCGTCTATCCTGGTGCGTTAGAATCAACAGAGAAGAACAAAATACACAGAGACTGTGACGGCTTATGGTAAGGCCGTTATAATCATGTAACGGTCATACCCAGATGCGTTACAGTGTCTGCTAACAGAAAACTAACATGGACACTATGAGATCAACTCACATCATGTCTATAATTCAAATATTCTAGGCATGATGATGAAGCCTAGGCTATCTTTATGCATAGGTACCAGTGGATTAGATGATCATCATGTTTTAAATTTCTTTATTAGGCTAAGAGAGGCATCCAATGCATAGAACTTATAAAACATGAAACTAATGATCTAGCATGTATGAAAAACACTTAAACTAGAGGCTCTTAATCCTATCAGTATGTTTTTGCCGTTCATGAGATAACCTAGCTCTTACTTAGGCTGAAGTTCCTGAATTTGGTTGAGAAATCTGCCCTAGATCTTCTCCTTCCTTTGTGATTTTTCCAGCTACTTCCTTGGGCTCTAACTACACGACCTCTTGACCTAAAGATGTGAAATTCGGAGGGGAGTTAGTCTAAAGTATAATAAACAAAAACTTCTAAACAACTTACTTGAAATAATGACTCCTTACCGTGCTTCTTTACGTCCCAAAAGTAAGGGTCGCACAGTTCAGAACTATGCCCTATTTATAGAGTTTAGACTAGGGTTTGAAGATTAGATCGATTTTAGAGTCCTTATTTCATCAACTCCTAATCCCTAAGAGTCCTTAGTGTTATTATAACTCTTTCCAAGTCGATCCTTAGTGGATAGGGTCTCCAAGTTTCAATCTTTTCATGAGTCTTTCACTCACGGAACTAACAGGTATGTAACGGTCTAATGCCCATGCGTCACTTGGCTGTGACGGTCGGTCGATAGACCGTTACAGTCTTCGTAGTTAGAAGTTTAAACCCTTAAAAGTTTTTTAATAATTATCTAATATTTATCCCTATATAATTTGTATTTATCTTTAAAATTCGTGGATAAGCTCAAATACCTTCTAAAATATGGGCCAAACTTAATGGGCTTTGTTTAGAAATCTTTTGGACCTTAATTAAGTGAGTTGGGTTAATTATGTTAACCAAATTGAGCCTTATAATGACTTATTAATTTATAACCCATTTATAAATGTGTTTAGGCCTTTTATAAATTCTAGAAAATCATTAATTAATCTAGAAAATACTTATATAAATTTTGGGGCTTTACACCCTCCCCCACTTAAAAGAATTTGGTCCCCAAATTCAATACATGGATTGTGGAGAGTACTTACAGTTGAATAATTATGGAAATCTTTTCTTCATAGCTGATTCGGTTTCCCATGTTGCTTCATAAGGCCACACCTTCTTCCATTGAATCTTAACCATTGGAATTGCCTTATTTCTGAGTTGACGCTCTTCCCGTTCCAGAATCCTTATTGGTGTTTGTTCGTAAGTTAAGTCCTTCTGAATATCCAGATTATCAAACGTAAAAATATGATGTGGATCATATACATACTTCTTCAACATAGAGATGTGAAATACGTCATGAACTCCTGCTAATTGTGGTGGTAAAGCCAATCTATAAGCTACTTCACCAACTCTTTCGAGAATTTCAAATGGGCCAATAAATCGTGGGGTTAGCTTTCCTTTAATGCCAAATCTTCAAATACCATGACCCGGAGAAACCTTTTGATATACATGTTCACCTACTTGAAATTCCAAGTCGCGCCTTCGATTATCGGCATAAGATTTCTGCCTATCTTGTGCCATCTTCATTCTTTTTCGAATAAGTTTGATCTTTTCCGTAGAATCTCTGATAAGATCGGGGCCTAAAAATTATCTTTCCCCTATTTCATTCCAACATATTGGTGATCGACAACTCTTCCTATATAGAGCTTCGAATGGTGCCATTTGTATACTTGCCTGGTAATTGTTGTTATATGCAAATTCTACCCGAGGCAAGTGATCATGTCAACTTCCTCCAAAATCAATGACACAAGCCCTGAGCATATCTTCTACCACTTGATTCGTCCTTTCTATTTGACCATCAGTTTGAGGATGAAAGGCTGTGCTAAAATTCAATCTGGTTCCAAGTGAATGTTGTAATCCTTTCCAGAATTGCGATGTGAATCGAGGATCTCTATCTGATATAATAGTGACAGGAACCCCATGTAACTTGACAATTTCCTTCATGTATAGGGCTGCTAAAATGTCCACAGACCATCGACTTTTAATTGGTATGAAATGTGCAGATTTAGTCAATCGGTCTAGATTACCCATATGCCATCATGTCCACCTCTTGTTTTAGGTAATCCCATGATGAAATCCATTCCTATGCTCTCCCATTTCCATTCTGGAATACTTAAGGGATGTAATTTTCCTGCAGGTCTGAAATGTTCCGCCTTAACTTGTTGGCAAGTAAGACAACGAGATACGAAGTATGCTACTTCCCTTTTCTTGTTGGGCCACCAGAAGTTCCTTTTGAGATCTTGATACATTTTTGTACCTCCTGGATGAATGACATATTTTGATTTGTGTGCTTCGTTGAAGATCAACTTCTTTGTATCTTCATGATCAGGTATACACATTCGGCCCTTGAATAATAATCTTTCATCCTCGGAAATAGAAAAATCCGATCTTTGTTCAATATTGGCCTTAATTTCTAGTAAAATTGGGTCATTCTCTTATAACTTAGCCAAGCCTTCAATCAATATAGGCTGAACTCGTATATTTGTCACGAAGCAATCCTCTTCTTTAATGTCAACATCTAGATTCAATTGAGCAAATTGAGGAACAAGGGTAGTCATACTAATCATAAGACTTGATAACATACCCATTGGTTTCCTGCTGAGTGCATCGGCTACAGCATTTGCCTTGCCAGGGTGATATTGAATAGCAAAATCAAAGTCTTTAAGATATTCCAATCATCTCCTCTACCTCATGTTAAGCTCTTTTTGAGAAAATAAGTACTTCAAACTCTTATGGTCTGAATGGACAGTGAACTTTTCTCCATAAAGATAATGGTGCCAAATTTTCAAGGCGAAGATAACTACTGCCAATTCTAAATCATGTACATGATAATTTTCCTCGTGGCGTTTCAATTGTCTTGAGGAATAACAAATCACCTTCCCATTTTGCATAAGGACACACCCTAAACCAATTCCTGATGCATCTGTGTACACTTCAAATCCAGCGCCTGCTACTGGTAATGATAAAACAAGGGCTGTAGTAAGATGATTCTTAAGACTTTGGAAGTTCTTTTCACAGTCCTTTGACCAGGCAAAGGGATTTTCTTTTCTGGTAAGTCTAGTTAAAGGAACTGCGATCTTTGAGAAATCTTTTATGAATCTTCTATAATAACCAGCTAGACCCAAAAAGCTTTTGACTTCAGATACAGTCGTTAGTCGACTCCAATTCTTGACAGCTTCGACCTTAGAAGGATCCACAGCAATACCTTCCTTTGAAATAATGTGGCCTAAGAATGAGACTTCCTTGAGCCAGAATTCACACTTATTTAGTTTGGCATAAAGCTTGTGTTCTCTAAGCGTCTGCAAAGCTATCCTTAAATGTTCTTCATGTTCTTCTTTTGTCTTGGAGTATATCAGAATATCATCGATGAAGACGACAATGAATTGGTCTAAATATGGCTGGAAAACATTGTGCATTAATTGCATGAATGCTGCTGGGGCATTTGTTAATCCGAACGGCACCACTACAAACTCATAGTGGCCATAACAACTTTGAAAAGCCTATTTATAAATGTCTTCTTCTTTAATTCTGAGTTGATGATAACCAGATCGGAGGTCAATCTTAGAAAAATACTCTACTCCTGAAAGCTAATCGAATAACTCGTCGATACGCGGCAGTGGATACTTATTCTTGATGGTAAGTTGATTCAATCACCGGTAATCAATACATAATCTGAGGGAACCATCCTTCTTCTTGACAAATAAAAAAGACGCACCCCAAGGAGATGTGCTAGGTCTGATAAAACCTTTGTCCAATAATTCCTATAACTGTTTCTTCAATTCTTTGAGTTCAGTGGGGGACATCCTGTAAGGAGCTATAGAAACAGGTGCTGCACCTGGAATGAGCTCAATGGTAAAGTTTACTTCCCTCTCGGGCGGTAAACTAAGTAGTTCAGATGGGAAGACATCTGGAAATTCATTTGCAATAGGAATATTTGCAAGGACAATTTCCTTAGATTCGGTAACAATAACTGAGGTAAGAAAAGCTTCACATCCCTGTGAGATAAGTTTGCAAGCATGAAGAGAAGATATTATAGTAGGATGTTTCTTGTATTTGATGCCAAGAAAGGAAAATCTTGGAAGACCGAGTTTGCGAAAAGATATAATCCTATTTCGGCAATTGATATAAGCATCATGGTCCACAAGCCAATCAACCCCTAGAATGGCATCATAACCCTTCATATCAAGGCATATCAAATTTGCGGGGAGATTATGTCCTTCTACTATTACCTCACAATTAGAATAATGATTGGTAAGCTTAGTTCCAGGCCCTAACGGTGTGGTTATAGCCAGATCCGAAGGTAGGGGAACTGATGCAATTGGTAAAGTCTTTGCAAAGGTAGTGGAGATAAAAGAATGAGAAGCACGAGTATCAAATAGCACGAATGCAGGATGCAAATAGATTTGAAGAGTACCTTCCATAAGCCCGTCATCCTTGGGCGCTTCCTCTTCATCTATGATAGCATTGAGGCGAGCCTGTCTCCTACGTCCTCCATCATTTGATTGTTCCTTGATAAGGGGGCAATTCGGCACGCGATGCTCCCTACTTCCGCAACGCAAACAAGCTCCTAAGCGCTTCCAACATTCTTCAGCCGAGTGACCGAATTTCTCGCAAAAGGTGCACGTCGAGGCAACTTGTTCTTCCTTAACCTTCTTATTGTTCTTCTGGGAGCCACTACCATTCCCATTTCTCGACATTTTTTTGCTATCACGGCTTTTGTAAGGTCCCGTGATATTAAATTTTTCTTTCTTGTAGTGCTGATCAGATTGTCGGCCCGATCCTTCTCCTTTTCCCTTCAGCTTCTCGACCTTCTCCAAGGTCCTCTCGCATAAATAAGCTCGCTGGACCATCTCCGCATAGGTGCGGATATTTTGAGTCCCTAATTGTTGAATAAAACTAGGCCGTAACCCGTCCATAAATTGGTTTGCCTTTAGTAATTCAGTGCTAATAAGATGTGATGCGTATGGAGCTAGCCTTGAGAATTGTAATTCGTATTCTGCAACTGACATCATCCCTTGACGAAGGGAGGCGAACTCCATGGCCTTCCTTTCCTTTACATGTTCGGAAAAATATTTGGCATGGAACAGTGTAAGAAAACCATTCCAAGTATGTGGTGCATCGGCCGGAGGTGTCGGAACTGTTTTCCACCAAGTGCGAGCATCCTTATTTAGTTGGAATGCTGCTAGTCGAACCTTCTCCTGATCCGTACATTGGATGACATCGAATATCCTATTCATCTCATTAATCTAATTCTCCGCCTCATCGGGGTTTGAGGATCCGTAAAATCGTGGAGCATTCAGACTCCAAAAATTACGATGAAGGTCTCCAGCCCTTGCCCCTGCACCGCCTTGTGCTATTGTTTGCAGTGCCCGGGTGAGGCTGGCAACAGTTTGTTGCATACCGTCCCAATCTACACGATGAGCCATTTGTAAAATAGGGTACCTGAGAGAGAAAATAACAACTTGTTATTTCCCATGAAATTTGAATAAGTATAGTAAATTCTAAAACTAATTAGTTATCTTATCCCGGGACTCTACCCAATCCTCACATGGGTATAGAACTCCTTCCGTAGTTCATAGATATGGGTCCTTAAACATTGGATTTATCCTATGACATGACTCTTTTCCCTAAGTCCTAAGACTTAGGCTCTGATACCAACTTAACTGTCACGCCCCGAGCCTTTAATTACAGCGAAAGACTCGCTCAGGCAGCGTGAACAGCCAACATGATAAGCCTCTTGCAAGCAAGTACATTCAGAGCACGAGACAATCACACATATAGAGGTAATTGCACAAAATGTATTCAAACCTTCAACTTTATTTCATAAAACGATCAATATTCATAATATAATCTTCAAATTCTTCATCTATTTGACTCAAGAAATAAGAAAAAATACATTGACTCCATCTAGACATTTTAAACTTCCTAGATCTTCACTCATATCATGACTAACTTTTAATCACTCTCGGACCCGCTGCTTGAATCACCCGAATCCGAATACGAACTACTTCCATCTCCTGAAAAACATTGGAAAATAGGTCATGAGCACACTTGCCCAGTAGGTATCTCCGCATCAACATAAAGGCACTATTAAAGTAATTAACATTTTCGCTCTAGAGAATAAGGTAAAATCATGCAATGCGAATAAATCATGCGTTTAAAACCAAAATAACAGGATAATCATGTAAGATAGAGTGATCAAGAATGAACTAGCAAGAATATAACATGATCATGATAGTTGGCCTTTTCGATCAAGCATGTAATGAGCAAGTACGAGCAATGCCACATATTCATCACGCTAGTCTCTTTTGAGTACATAGTTCGTGAATTTCTGTGGAGTAACAATCAAGAATGTCAAGTCATATCATGAACAAGAATGTCATAGCGTGCCGTGGATCTTCACTCACTTATAGAACAAGTACTCCCAGCGCAATGCAACGCCAATAGCATCATACCCTATGGTTTATACAATAGTATGTTTCCGGCAATCAGCCAAAGGGACTAGCATAGAGCCCTTGAACACAATCAGTGCTCGATCGCATCTTCAGTTATAAATTAAGCTACTTCCACGCATGTAACAGTAAAGTATGGCCAAGAATATAACAAGTTCAATAATTCATGGTGGCAATAATCAATGAATGATAGCTTCAATTGAAATGTATGAGGTCAAGAATGACTTATACTATGCTATGCTTATGGAAATATATCGGCAGCATAACAACATGCTTCTTTGACTTCCATTCATTATATTAAGTCAATTAATCAATATGATAAGTTCTAGATCATTAAGGTCTATCTAGAATCATTGGAATATCAACCCTTGGTCAAACCTTGGGTTAACATATGCAAGTTATGTAACGGTCATTAGCTGGGCCGTTACACTATGTAACGCATCCATAATGGGCCGTTACAGTGACCAGAGTCCAGAATATTAATTTTAGACTTAGAAGATTGTGACGGTCGGCATTAGACCGTTACATGATCCTGACGGTCCAATGCAAGGCCGTTACATTACAAGAATCAGAAATCACGATAGTGTATTTTACTAATGGACTTTTATTGGTACAACCAACTCGGCGTCCTAGTGGGAATCCCAGGCTCGCGAAGAATTACGGAGGCCTTGAAACAATGATTTCCTAGTCCATTGGAAGGAATATCCAATAGAGAGGTCCTCATGTCCAAGATAGTGTTCCTATAGTGCAAAGTGTAAACTAATGACACCATACCGGAATCTGTGCCATGTACTTACAGAAATTGACTCTATTGACAGAGAGAGAGACAAGTATAATAAATGTGAAAATCATAGTGAAAACTCCGTCAATACAACGTTCCAAAATCATGCTTTATAGTACAAAACTATAAAATTTTAGCTTCATGAAATTAATCATAATTCAAAGTAAAGGTGCAATATAAAACATGCAATACCTATCATAAATGATTAAATAACCTTAAAACCACATGATCAGGTACAAACTTAAGTAGCTAGGCTTAAACCATAAATAATGTGGGCAGGTTATATTCTGTCTTAGGGTTGACAGAACACAAGATATAACGGTCTAAGGCCAGGGCGTCACAGTGTTGTGGCGGTCTGTCGGGGAACCGTTACATCCATGTAACGCATCTATCCTGGTGCGTTAGAATAAACAGAGAAGAACAAAATACACAGAGACTGTGATGGCTTATGGTAAGGCCGTTATAAGCATGTAACGGTCATACTCAGATGCGTTACAGTGTCTGCTAACAAAAAACTAACATGGACACTAAGAGATCAACTCACATCATGTCTGTAATTCAAATATTCCAGGCATGCTGATGAAGTCTAGGCTATCTATATGCATAGGTACCAGTGTATTATATGAACATCATGTTTTAAATTTCTTTATTAGGCTAAGAGAGGCATGCAATGCATAGAACTTATAAAACATGAAACTGATGATCTAGCATGCATGAAAAACACTTAAACCAGAGGCTCTTAATTCTATCAGTATGTTTTTGCCATTCATGAGATAACCTACCTCTTACTTAGGCTGAACTTCCTGGATTTGGTTGAGAAATCTGCCCTAGATCTTCTCCTTCCTTTGTGATTTTTCCAGCTACTTCCTTGGGCTCTAACTCCACGACCTCTTGACCTAAAGATGTGAAATTCGGAGGGGAGTTAGTCTAAAGTATAATAAACAAAAACTTCTAAACAACTTACTCGAAATAATGACTCCTTACCGTGCTTCTTTACGTCCCAAAAGTAAGGGTCGCACAGTTCAAAACTATGCCCTATTTATAGAGTTTAGACTAGGGTTTGAAGATTAGATCGATTTTAGAGTCCTTATTTCATCAACTCCTAATCCCTAAGAGTCCTTAGTATTATTATAACTCTTTCCAAGTCGATCCTTAGTGGATAGGGTCTCCAAGTTTCAATCTTTTCATGAGTCTTTCACTCACGGAACTAACATGTATGTAACGGTCTAATGCCCATGCGTCACTTGGCTATGACGGTCGGTCGATAGACCGTTACAGTCTTCGTAGTTTGAAGTTTAAACCCTTAAAACTCTTTTAATAATTATCTAATAATTATCCCTATATAATTTGTATTTATCTTTAAAATTCGTGGATAAGCTCAAATACCTTCTAGAATATGGGCCAAACTTAATGGGCTTGGTTTAGAAATCTTTTGGACCTTAATTAAGTGAGTTGGGTTAATTATGTTAACTAAATTGAGCCTTATAATGACTTATTAATCTATAACCCATTTATAAATGTGTTTAGGCATTTTATAAATTCTAGAAAATCATTAATTAATCTAGAAAATACTTATATAAATTTTGGGGCTTTGAGCTATACCCCAGCCGGAAGTGTGGGAACTAAGTGCCATGCAGGACAAAGCGCTACGCTATGGGAGCCACCTCTTGAGTCCGTAATGGAGTAAAGTGCTACATAGTGGGAGCCACCTCTTGAGCCTGTAGGGGCCACCTCTAGAATCCTACCTGCTTGGGGGCTTGATTGCATGATTGCGTGCTATATGTGCCCAGCGACGAGGACGTCGCCTATATAAGAGGGGTAGATTGTAACACCCTTAAATATAGCAAAGTTGTACTCTATATCACTGAGGTGCCTTTTGAAGTATCGGCTCAGTTCTTATAAAGAACTCCGAAGTTAAGCGTGCTTAATGAGGAGTAGTACTAGGATGGGTGATCTCCCGGGAAGTCCTCCAGTCTGGAGCCGATCACTGTCAGAAAGGGATAAAACCGTGAGGTCGATATGCCAAAGCGGATAATACCTCGACGGTATAGAGTACGGGGCGTGACATCCCGATTCCCTACACGGATTCTATTCAGGATGACTTCCTTGATGAGCATCTTTATGTCCTTACTCATCACCCCTTCTGGTCTCTGCACTTTGATGGTGTGCTCAATTCTCAAGGCCGAGGGATAGGCGTTGTCCTACTCACTCAGGAAGGAGTGACGATTCCCTTCGCTTATCAACTTCGATTTCCAGCTACCAACAACATCACCGAGTATGAAGCTCTCCTAACAGGATTGAAGCATGCCTATCTTCTAGGTGCACATTACTTAAATATCATAGGGGTCTCTTAGCTCTTCCTGCGGCAAGTCCTGTCCACTTACCGCACTCGTGACCCTAAGCTTAAGCCATATCAAGATCTGGTCACACTCCTTGCAAGGCAATTCCGCAAGCTGATCTATATCCACACGCCTAGGTCTTAGAACATTCTAGCTGATGCTCTGGCATCACTTGCTTCCTCTCTATCTTTTCCTCTCAGTCGGAGCATTGAGACTATCGTCATTCAGTGATTGGACGCACCCTCTCTTCAGGATCCTTGGTACACCAACCTTAGGAAAGCTATAGAGGCGAGGGCTGAGAAGGAAGAATTGAAGCAAGTATCTTTGATGGAATTAGAAGAGATTCTGGAGAAAGAAGAGTTGCCTTGGTAACATGAAATTGAGTTGTTTTGCAAAGATGAATCATTCTCGGAAGGGGCAAATGTCGAGCAGTGCAAATCAATTAGGAGAGCCGCCTCAAGGTATACTATCATTGCAGGAGAGTTGTACATGCGTGCTACTAATGGGATGCTCATGAGATACTTAGATGATGAGGAAGCTTGGAAGGTGGCCGAAGTAGCCCATTCTAGTGAGTGTGGAGGTCATGTCAATGGCCAGGCTCTAGCAAAGAAAATCATTAGGCAGGGCTACTATTGGCCCACTCTAGAGGAAGATTGCTCCCTCTATGTCTGGAGGTGTCTTAAATGCCAACTCCATGCTGATAAAATTCATGCTCCAGCTTCATCTCTTCATCCTCTTTCTGCTCCTTGGCCATTCTCCATGTGGGCTTTTGACGTCATCGGCCCGCTTGGTGATCCCAATTCTCAGATCAAGCAGAAATCCTTTATCCTCATCGCAACTGAGTACTTCACCAAATGGGCTGAAGCTGAAGCGTACGCAGAGATTAAAACTACCACGGTATGTCGATTCATCATGAAGAACATCATCTCGCAGTTCGGAGTGCCAAGCAGTATTGTCACCGACAACGGACCCCCGTTCGTCTCTCAAGAGCTCAAGGACCTATGTAAGAAGTTCAATATTGCATTGCATCATTCATCTCCATATTACCCACAAGGCAACGGTCAGGCCGAAGCCACTAATAAAACCCTTCTCAAAATCATAAAGAAAATATGTGGATCTCATAAATTCTCTGATTGGCCAGAGAGATTAGTAGAAGCTCTATGGGCTTACTGCACCTCCGTTCGCCCTCCTACAGGTCAAACCCCCTATGCTCTCACTTACAGGATGGAGGCGGTGCTCCAATATGAGATCTTGATCCCTTCCCTAAGGGTGCAGCTCAATAAGGAACTTAATCTAGATGAACGTCGAGAGGCGTTGCTCGTTCAACTGGAACTCTCAGACAAGAAGAGGATGAATGCGGCCGATCACGTATCTGTTTATCAAAAGTGAGTTTCGCGTTATTTTCAAAAGAATGTAATTGAGCACAAATTTCAAAAAGGTGATATGGTTTTGAAATGTAAATTCATACGGTCTGCAGGTCCTAGGTCCAAATTGCAACCTAACTGGGAAGGGCCGTTCGTTGTCAAAGAGGCTTATCCAGGGAACGCCTACCGCTTAGTAAATGCAGAAGGTGAGGAGCTCGCTCACGCTTGGAATGGGTTGTATCTAAAGCGTTTCTTTCCTTAGAGTCTAACCAGTGCCACCCCGGTAGCAAGGTTGTCTTTCCCCTCCCCAAGAAAGAGGACCCTGAGCACGGTAACCAAACACTACACGACGTCCCTGGTCGGGTCTCCCACTTTGTAGACACCGTTTCTCCTTGGCCGTGCTTGGGGGAAAGTCAAAGTCCCTATCCAATTCTTTCTTCGGCTGAATCTAAGGGCAAGAGGTGAATAAGGAGGCGATGACCAATCTAGGCACCTTGACGGGACGAGGTGTCACGCCCCGACGCGGAATACCGGGACGTACAATCAGAAACACGCTAGCACAAAAATTAAGTTCTAAAACTGCTCAATGGAATAGAAGGATTCTAATCTTCTTATTACAATAATAAACTGATTAAACATAACTTCCAAACTCATTAATACATCACCTGATCTAATACAGAATTAGAACACTAATGCAACACTAAAGGTAATAAGTGGAAATACTACGGTGCCAACATGGCAACCTAGATGGAGGCACACTCTAGTAGCACTCAAATCACTCCCCGTCCGAGTGAACGTCACCACCTGAGTAACCTGGAAAGGGGGGAAAACAATACTATGAGCCAACGCTCAGTAGGTAATAACAGGCAAGTGTAAGTGATTAATGATTTAATTACATGTTATATGAAATGATAACAAGGAGAAAGATAACAAGAGCAAGAACACTGTAATAAGATCTTGCAAAGTCAAGAATCAAGAGATAACAATTAATGCAAGGACAAGAACTTTACTATGAACAAGTAAGAACAAGAACAAGTGTAGAAATAATAATTTGGCCAGTAAGCAAGTATATCACGCATGTAACATTTCCACTTTCAAGTAATAGCAAGTAGAGTAACCACAAGTAAATCATAGAACAGGAAAAAGTGGAAAGTGTAAACTAGTAGAGAGTAGTGGACAGCCCCTAGATTAATCACATGTCAAGTACTGGTGCCAATGCCACACCTAGTCAACCACCTCCATGGGGATACAAGTAGTGTTCGGGTGCTCCTCCCAGGACTAGACCAAGCCCTTATTTGTTTGCCAGACATTGATTTATTTGGATCACAAGATCCCACGAATCTAGACTTCCACATTTCATGGCCAATAAATTTCAAAGAACAAGCTATCAAGTAATAAGCACAGATCTGATTGAATATCGAAATAACAAGAAGTATAGAGAATTCAACTTTGGCATAATGTTTAACGACATATCGAGTCATGGAAACCAAGAATGAAAGGGTAAGTAGGAAAATGCAATAATTAGATCATTCTTAGTTCCATGGTTAAACATTTTATTCTGTTGGTTAACAAGTTTTCAGGCTGTTAAGAATTCAAGCTAAATTTAACCCGATTACATTTTCATAAACTCAAATGTTTAACATGATAATTATACGTTCAAGTTCAATTGCATGATTACACTTATAACAAAACCAATTACATGCTGTGGGTAGCTAACCAATTGATAAAAACACTAAGGATTCCAACAAGGACTCAGTACGTGGCGGAGGTAATCGATCCGAAGATCACTCGCGCAAGCGTGCGACCATCCCGATAGGCGTAGCCTAACGTTCGGACAACACCTTTTGATATACTGGAGCCTTGAGGGATAAAAATTAACTTACTGCATTCAGAAATAAGAATATACAATAATCTGATAGAAATAAGATAGCTAACGGCTCAAAAATGAAATTCTGTGTATTAACGCGCTATACCCAGGTAGCGCGTTTATCAAGAACGTGCTATGGAAGTATAGCTCATTCAAGACAGGGCCAGAAACCATTTTAATTTGAAAACTGGATAAACACAGGGGTTCTACAAGTTAATATACGTATAACTTAACTTATAACTAACTGCAGGGACTTAATATAGTTTGAAAAACATGTCAGAAACGTTCTGTTTTAACCCCTGGAAGATCGGGGTCAACAGGAAGAAGGCGCTATATGTCCCTAGCGCGACCTGAAGAACGCGCTAGGAAAACATAGCACGTTCTGGACTAGGAAACTAAATGCATAAAATTTGAAATCTAGATTAACAGGTGGGGTACTAACTATTAGTACTACTCAATTAGCATCTGAACTACGTAAAAATATTATAAGTATATTGTGAAAACATTCAGAAGCTAATCATCATAATTCTGGAATCAAAGATTTAAAATTCTGGAATCAAAGAATATCGGGAACTAAAAAGAACATGAAAACCCTTTTGATTAATTTGAAAACTGGACAAAGATGTTTTCTAACTGAACATACGTCTTATAGAGCATCTTACAGCAACCATATAACATCTTACAGAATTATAATTTGCATCAGAGGGCTTACGACTCGACCCCTTAAGCGATTGGGGTATGAAGCATGTCGCGCCATAGGGCCATAGCGCCTTAATGAAGAACGTGCTAGGTAAAGCTAGCGCGATCCCAAAAATCTGAATATATTAAATTTTTAAGGTTTGAACGTTTTCTGTCAGGGCTGGGGGTCTACAAGTATGCGCTATATCGGGCTAGCGCATTAAAGATCGCGCCCCTGGTACATAGCGCCTTAACGAGCAGAGAACGGGATTCAAGATCCCTTGATTAGAATCAACATAACTCCTCTGTTTCTTCATGGAATTAAGCAAACGAGATATCAATGGAAAGACAGGAAAGAGATAAACAAGATGCCATGCTTAATTTCATGTTTAGCCTGTGATTAGTCACGGGGATTCAAGCTTAGACTAAAAGGGCTCACTTAAACCTAACAAGAACATAAGCTTGCTAAAATGAGAAATTAACCTAGCATGGTTGATAAAAATTAGGGCTTTCTACGTAGGAAGGAAGCTAACAAGATGAGGATTCCATTCATATATAACAATAAGGTTTAGGTCTGTTAAAACCTACCTCAATTAAGATCTAAACTTCAGCAAATAAGAAAACCCACGAACTAGAAGAATATCCTCCAAAGATCGCTTGATATCTCCCTCAATACTCTATAAAATTTAGGGCTTTCAGTCCCAAACGATAGATCTCGTCAAGCAGATCAAGATACTATATTTACATGCTTCATTTGGTGAAGGGTACCTACCTTAATCAAGGATCAAAGAGTTGGATGAAGAAGAACCAAGAACGAAGAACACCTTCCACTAAATCGCCGAATACTCCCAGATCTGGACTCCTCGTCGATTGACCCAGCTACCAAATGAAACTAGAAGAGACGTGTAACTTACGCCGCCGAAATGCTTGACCTCGATCAAACTCATCTAATCACTTCTATCCTGGTTAATTTTACACGAAATTGGTTAAGGGTTATTAAACTACCAATCAATACCTTTCATTTGCCTCTAACCTCATCGAATTTAATTAAGGAATGAGTTCTAATTTCGTGCTTTAAGGTGTAGGTTACTATAGAAGTTACTATTGGGGGTTGGTGGATTCTAATCCCAATTAAACTCTAGATTTGACCAGGTTAACGATTTTATTAGGGTTAATCATAGAAGAAAAGTTTGTTAAGCAAATGATCAACTACCCAATTACTATTTTTCGAGATTTTAATACGGTCAACTAAATTCCACTTCACTATTCATTTATTAATAAAATATTAAATTCGAAATTCAAATTCCAAATTCCCTCTTTTAATTTCATTTTCATTCCAAATCAATTGCATTTATGTTTTATTTCATTCATACCTTATTTTAATTTGGATCACATTTCATTTTCATTTCAATTTAAATTTTTAATGGTTTATTTCCATTTCTATTCATTTATTAATTCAACTTAATTCAAATAAATTCTTAAAAATTCCAATTTGAACAGGAAATATTAATAAAAATTACTAATTAAATACGGGGTATTACACCCTCCCCTACTTAAAAGAATTTGGTCCTCCAAATTCACTGCATTAAGATGCGAAAATAAAAGAATCTGCTCACCTAGAAAAGGTCGGGATACCGCTTCCTCATCACGTCTTCGGATTCCCAGGTGGCTTCTTCCGCTCCACGCCGACTCCATTGTACCTTGACCATAGGTATAGCTCGACTCCGGAGTTGCTGCTGCTTCCGGTCCAAAATCTTTATTGGTCTTTCCTCATAGGTCAGATCCTCCTTCAGTTCAAAGTCCATATGTTGAATAACATGAGTGTGGTCGTACACATACTTCCGCAACATAGAAATATGGAAGACATTGTGCACGCCAGATAACTGAGGCGGTAATGCCAATCGATAAGCCACTTCTCCCACTCTATCTAGAATCTTAAACGGGCCAATATACCTCGGACTCAGCTTGCCACGAATACCAAATCTGCGAATCCCTCTCGAAGGAGAGACCTTTAAAAACACATGGTCACCTACTTGGAATTCCAATGCCCTTCTTCTATTATCGGCATAACTCTTCTGTCTTGACTGAGCCACTTGTAACCGATCTCAGACAATACGGATGTTCTGTGATGATTCCGAGATAAGATCCGGTCCAAGCCATTGCTTTTCGCCCACCTCGTCCCAACACAACGGGGATCGACAGCTTCTTCCATACAAAGCTTCAAATGGGGCCATCTGAATACTAGGCTGATAGCTGTTATTGTAGGCGAATTCAACCAATGCCAAATGCTCATTCCAATTACCACCGAAGTCACTCATACATGCTCTCAGCATATCCTCCACTATCTGGTTAGTTCTCTCCGTCTGCCCATCTGTCTGTGGATGGAATGCCGTGCTGAAATTCAAACGAGTACCTAAAGACTCTTGCAGTCCCTTCCAGAAATGAGAAGTGAATCTAGGGTCTCGATCAGATATTATATTCACTGGAATACCATGCAATCTCACCACTTCCTTTATATACAGAGCTGCTAGAACATCAACTGTCCATTTAGATTTAATGGACAAGAAATGGGCTGACTTTGTAGGTCTGTCGACGATTACCCAAATTGCATCAAAACCACCACGAGTTCTTGGCAGTCCTATGATAAAATCCATGCCAATACTCTCCCACTTCCATTGGGGTATATCGAGTGGTTTTAATTTCCCTGCCGGTCTGAAGTGCTCGGCCTTGACTTGCTGACATACCAGGCATCTACTCACAAAATCTGCCACTTCTCTTTTCATATTCGGCCACCAAAAGATCTTTTCAAGTCTTTGAACATTTTAGTGCCTCCAGGATGAATCGTGTATTTAGATCTATGGGCTTCTTCCAGAATCTTGTTCTTGATCTCAGCTACGTCCGGGATACACGTTCGTCCTTGAAATAGAAGTCTTCCATCGTCGGAAATCAGGAAATCCGGTCTGCTGCTCAATTTTCCCTTGATCTCCACCAGTTCAGGATCATTATCTTGCAAAGACTTGATCTCCATTAATAATTCAGGCTTAAGTTGAATCTGAGCAATCAAAACCCGATCATTGTCAATATTAAGATCCAGACTAGATAACTGTTCCAGTAACTTCCACCCTTGCATCATCAAACTGGATAACTTTGCTACAGGCTTCCGGCTCAATGCGTCTGCCACCACATTACCTTTACCAGGGTGATACTCAATAGAGAAGTCAAAGTCCTTCAAATATTCCAGCCATCTGCGCTGTCGCATATTGAGTTCTTTCTGAGAGAACAAATACTTCAAACTCTTGTGATCTGAGAATACCGTGAAAGATTCTCATACAAGTAATGTCTCCAAATCTTCAAAGCAAAGACAACAGCTGCCAATTCCAAATCATGAACATGATAGTTCTCTTCATGCTTCCTCAACTGCCTGGAAGAATAAGCAATTACCTTCCCATGCTGCATAAGCACACAGCCTAGACCAATTCCAGATGCATCCGTATAGACCACAAAACCTCCTTCACCAGAAGGTAAAGCCAAAACAGGTGCCGTAGTCAAGCAGTCCTTCAAAATCTGAAAACTTCATTGACAATCTTCTGACCATTCAAACTTGTTCTCCTTGCGGGTTAATCTAGTAAGAGGTACCGCAATCTTGGAGAAATCTTGAATGAATCTGCGATTATAGCCTGCCAGGCCTAAGAAACTTCTGATCTCGGTCACACTAGTAGGCTGTTCCCAATTCTTCACTGCTTCCACTTTAGAAGGATCAACAGAAATACCTTCCTTGGTAATAATATGCCCTAAAAAGGACACCTCTGGCAACCAGAAATCACACTTACTGAACTTGGCATATAACTGATGGTCTCTTAATAACTGCAGTGCCAATCTCAAGTGTTCGGCATGCTCTCCTTCACTCTTGGAATAGATCAAGATATCATCAATGAATACCACGACCCATTGATCAAGATAGGGTCTAAACACACTGTTCATCAACTGCATAAAAGCTGCCGGTGCATTCGTTAATCCAAAGGGCATAACGACAAATTCGAAATGACCATACCTGCTGCGGAAAGCCGTTTTAAAGATATCCTCTTCCTTAATCCGCAACTGGTGATATCCCGATCGAAGATCGATCTTAGAAAAGAATTGAGCTCCCGCTATCTGGTCAAATAATTCATCAATCCTCGGCAATGGGTACTTATTCTTGATAGTCAACTGATTCAATTGCCGATAATCGATGCACAGCCTCATCGAACCATCCTTCTTCCGAACAAATAATATAGGGGCTCCCCAAGGGGAAGTACTAGGGCGAATGAAACCCTTCTCAAGTAACTCCATCAATTACTGCTTCAATTCTCTCAACTCCGCAGAAGACATACGATAAGGAGCTTTAGAGACAGGAGAAGAACCCGGAATAACATCAATGGAGAAGATAACTTCCCTCTCAGGCGAAGTCCAGGTAGTTCCTCAGGAAATATATCGAGAAATTCACGGACAACAGGGATATCTTGAATCTCCACTTGCTGTTCTGGAGTAGCATAGACAAAGGCTAGAAATGCCTCGCAACCTCACCTCATTAGTTTATCAGCACGAAGGGCCGAAATAAGTGAGACGGAGCGATGGTATCTAATTCCCATAAATGAAAGATCCGGATGTCTATTAAAAGACACCGAGCTAGAACTGCAGTGAACATTGGCCTCATGCTTGGCCAACCAATCTGCTCCTAGGATTACATCATAATCCTTCATGTCCATGCAGACTAAATCAACTGGGAAATTCTGATCATCAATCATAACCTTACTAGAAGGATAGAAATGCTGAATTGCTGATCTAGAGCCAATAGGTGTAGAAATTTCTAACGGAGAATTCATCAAAATAGGTTCCACAGCTAAAGACTTAAAAAATCTCGAGAAATAAAGGAATGCGTTGCACCAGTATCAAAAAGAACAAAGGCTGGCTTGTCGAGTATATCGAGAGTGCCTTCGACGAGTCCACCTTCTTCGGCTGTATCTGCTTCATCTACCTGAAGTGCTTGAAGCTTGCCTTGCGGCTTCTTGAAGAATTGAGGCTTTGCCGGTGTAGCTTGCTCCGATACTAACGGACAATCCGAGATACGGTGCTCCCTACTCCCGCAACGAAGACAGGCGCCCAACTTGCGCCAGCACTCCTCCATCCTATGACCAGGACGGTCACAATATCTGCACACACCCTTAAAGGGTACAATAGGGCCGGGCTTCCTTTCCTCTTGCTTCGGCATCTTTCCTTTCCATGATCCTGCTCTGGTCCACGAACTTGACCCACTCGCGGGCCTCTTCTTGATAAAACTAGGTCCGACGTTGCTTTTCTTGAAATCCTTCGGCTGCTCTTTCTTCATGCCTTGGCCTCGGATCCTCTCCGTCATCTCGAGAGTGTCTTCCAGAACTTGCGCCTTTCTTACCATCTCAAAATAAGTCGATATCTCCATAGGTGCCAATTGGTTGATATAGTGAAGCTTCAACCCATTAAGAAAGCGCTTCGCCTTCATCTTCTCAGTGGAAATGAGATGAGTAGCATATCTAGACAGTCTGGAGAATTGTGCTTCATACTCGGCTACTGATAAGCTCCGCTGTTTCAGAGCCGCAAACTCGGCCGCCTTCTTCTCTTGCACTCGATCAGAAAAATACTTGCTATTGAAATGTTCCTCGAACTCTCCCCAAGTAATCGGCTGATCTCCGAGTACTGCCTTAATAGAGTCCCACCATGCACGTGCATCACGTTCCAGTTGGAAGGTCGATAATCGGACACGTTCTTGATCGGTGCATTGTATGACCTCAAAAATCCTCGCCATATCATCAAGCCAATGTTCGGCTTCGTCGGGATCGGTCGATCCAGCAAATCTGGGTGGATTCATTCCACGGAAGTTCCGGTATAAATCACCGGTGCCATGATGTGCTGCTCCTGCCTGAGCCACTTGCTGCAATGCCTGCGTAAGGCCTTGAACCGTGCGCTGCAAATTCCTCCACTCCACACGATCGGCTGCCATTTCAAAAGCCTACACATAGAACAGATCACTTAGGGTCAAGAAAGCAGATGACAACACGATTAAGGTATGAACTTAACCCAATTTCTACCCAATCTCACCAGGTCGGGTTCTAGATTTTTACAAGGGTATGGATCCTAAGACACACTTAGAACCCTAGAATTTAGAAAACCTAGGAATATTAAAACTTGGCTCTGATACCACCTAAACTGTCACGCCCCGACGCGGAATATCGGGACGTACAGTCAGAAACACGCTAGCACAAAAATTAAGTTCTAAAACTGCTCAATGGAATAGAAGGATTCTAATCTTCTTATTACAATAATCAACTGATTAAACATAACTTCCAAACTCATTAATACATCACCTGATCTAATACAGAATTAGAACACTAATGCAACACTAAAGGTAATAACTGGAAATACTATGGTGCCAACATGGCAACCTAGATGGAGGCACACTCTAGTAGCACTCAAATCACTCCCCGTCCGAGTGAACGTCACCACCTGAGTAACCTGGAAAGGGGGGAAAACAATACTATGAGCCAACGCTCAGTAGGTAATAACAGGCAAGTGTAAGTGATTAATGATTTAATTACATGTTATATGAAATGATAACAAGGAGAAAGATAACAAGAGCAAGAACACTGTAATAAGATCTTGCAAAGTCAAGAATCAAGAGATAACAATTAATGCAAGGACAAGAACTTTACTATGAACAAGTAAGAATAAGAACAAGTGTAGAAATAATAATTTGGCCAGTAAGCAAGTATATCACGCATGTAACATTTCCACTTTCAAGTAATAGCAAGTAGAGTAACCACAAGTAAATCATAGAACAGGAAAAAGTGGAAAGTGTAAACTAGTAGAGAGTAGTGGACAGCCCCTAGATTAATCACATGTCAAGTACTGGTGCCAATGCCACACCTAGTCAACCACCTCCATGGGGATACAAGTAGTGTTCGGGTGCTCCTCCCAGGACTAGACCAAGCCCTTATTTGTTTGCCAGACATTGATTTATTTGGATCACAAGATCCCACGAATCTAGACTTCCACATTTCATGGCCAATAAATTTCAAAGAACAAGCTATCAAGTAATAAACACAGATCTGATTGAATATCGAAATAACAAGAAGTATAGAGAATTCAACTTTGGCATAATGTTTAACGACATATCGAGTCGTGGAAACCAAGAATGAAAGGGTAAGTAGGAAAATGCAATAATTAGATCATTCTTAGTTCCATGGTTAAACATTTTATTCTGTTGGTTAACAAGTTTTCAGGCTGTTAAGAATTCAAGCTAAATTTAACCCGATTACATTTTCATAAACTCAAATGTTTAACATGATAATTATACGTTCAAGTTCAATTGCATGATTACATTTATAACAAAACCAATTACATGCTGTGGGTAGCTAACCAATTGATAAAAACACTAAGGATTCCAACAAGGACTCAGTACGTGGCGGAGGTAATCGATCCGAAGATCACTCGCGCAAGCGTGCGACCATCCCGATAGGCGTAGCCTAATGTTCGGACAACACCTTTTGATATACTGGAGCCTTGAGGGATAAAAATTAACTTACTGCATTCAGAAATAAGAATATACAATAATCTGCTAGAAATAAGATTGCTAACGGCTCAAAAATGAAATTCTGTGTATTAACGCGCTATACCCAGGTAGCGCGTTTATCAAGAACGTGCTATGGAAGTATAGCTCGTTCAAGACAGGGCCTGAAACCATTTTAATTTGAAAACTGGATAAACACAGGGGTTCTACAAGTTAATATACGTATAACTTAACTTATAAGTAACTGCAGGGACTTAATATAGTTTGAAAAACATGTCAGAAACGTTCTGTTTTAACCCCTGGAAGATCGGGGTCAACAGGAAGAAGGCGCTATATGTCCCTAGCGCGACCTGAAGAACGCGCTAGGAAAACATAGCACGTTCTGGACCAGGAAACTAAATGCATAAAATTTGAAATCTAGATTAACAGGTGGGGTACTAACTATTAGTACTACTCAATTAGCATCTGAACTACGTAAAAATATTATAAGTATATTGTGAAAACATTCAGAAGCTAATCATCATAATTCTGGAATCAAAGATTTAAAATTCTGGAATCAAAGATTTAAAATTCTGGAATCAAAGAATATCAGGAACTAAAAAGAACATGAAAACCCTTTTGATTAATTTGAAAACTGGACAAAGATGTTTTCTAACTGAACATACGTCCTATATAGCATCTTACAGCAACCATATAACATCTTACAGAATTATAATTTGCATCAGAGGGCTTACGACTCGACCCCTCAAGCGATTGGGGTATGAAGCATGTCGCGCCATAGGGCCATAGCGCCTTAATGAAGAACGCGCTAGGTAAAGCTAGCGCGATCCCAAAAATCTGAATATATTAAATTTTTAAGGTTTGAACGTGTTCTGTCAGGGCTGGGGGTCTACAAAATTGCGCTATATCGGGCTAGCGCGTTAAAGATCGCGCCCCTGGTACATAGCGCCTTAACGAGCAGAGAACGGGATTCAAGATCCCTTGATTAGAATCAACATAACTCCTCTGTTTCTTCATGGAATTAAGCAAACGAGATATCAATGGAAAGATAGGAAAGAGATAAACAAGATGCCATGCTTAATTTCATGTTTAGCCTATGATTAGTCACGGGGATTCAAGCTTAGACTAAAAGGGCTCACTTAAACCTAACAAGAACATAAGCTTGCTAAAACGAGAAATTAACCTAGCATGGTTGATAAAAATTAGGGCTTTCTACGTAGGAAGGAAGCTAACAAGATGAGGATTCCATTCATATATAACAATAAGGTTTAGGTCTGTTAAAACCTACCTCAATTGAAGATCTAAACTTCAGCAAATAAGAAAACCCACGAACTAGAAGAATATCCTCCAAAGATCGCTTGATATCTCCCTCAATACTCTATAAAATTTAGGGCTTTCAGTCCCAAACGATAGATCTCGTCAAGCAGATCAAGATACTATATTTACATGCTTCATTTGGTGAAGGGTACCTACCTTAATCAAGGATTAAAGAGTTGGATGAAGAAGAACCAAGAATGAAGAACACCTTCCACTAAATCGCCGAATACTCCCAGATCTGGACTCCTCGTCGATTGACCCAGCTACCAAATGAAACTAGACTCTTTAAGCTTTCTCTTAATACCTAATACACCTTCTGGATCCTTCCAGGAAGGGTTAATTTCGAGCTAGAAGAGACGTGTAACTTACGCCGCCGAAATGCTTGACCTCGATCAAACTCATCTAATCACTTCTATCCTGGTTAATTTTACATGAAATTGGTTAAGGGTTATTAAACTACCAATCAATACCTTTCATTTGCCTCTAACCTCATCGAATTTAATTAAGGAATGAGTTCTAATTTCGTGTTTTAAGGTGTAGGCTACTATAGAAGTTACTATTGGGGGTTGGGGGATTCTAATCCCAATTAAACTCTAGATTTGACCAGGTTAACGATTTTATTAGGGTTAATCATAGAAGAAAAGTTTGTTAAGCAAATGATCAGCTACCCAATTACCATTTTTCAAGATTTTAATACGGTCAACTAAATTCCACTTCACTATTCATTTATTAATAAAATATTAAATTCAAAATTCAAATTCTAAATTCCCTCTTTTAATTTCATTTTCATTCCAAATCAATTGCATTTATGTTTTATTTCATTCATACCTTATTTTAATTTGGATCACATTTCATTTGCATTTCAATTTAAATTTTTAATGGTTTATTTCCATTTCTATTCATTTATTAATTCAACTTAATTCAAATAAATTCTTAAAAATTCCAATTTGAACAGGAAATATTAATAAAAATTACTAATTAAATACGGGGTATTACAGGAGGTCTCAAATCGGGGCAGTCCGTTATGACCTAACGCCACAAGGAAAGAAATGAGAAAAAGGGAAAAGCAAAGAAAAAAGGAGCAATTTTCTTGACAAAAGCAAAAGTCTATCTCAAAAGTTTGTCAATCATAATTCCAAAGCTCCGAAAAAGGAAGAGAAAAATAAAAAGCTAGGCATGGCAAGAGTGACAGTACAGTTTCCCCGCGGGACGTATGAGCCCGGTCGTATACGTGCCTACAGTGGACAAAAAGTTTGATGACGGACGCAAGAGCCCCGGCGCAATAGACCAAGTCTCTAAATCGGTTGTCTAGAAAGGAACTCAGGTCCTAAAAACTTCTATATATGGCCTAAGCTTATCCCCATATTCTGTTTTCCTTTTCAGGACTAAGACAAGTACCCTGCATATGGCCTTGGTAGAGACACCGTCACGCGAGTTAGGCCCTGGCCAGGGGTTGTCACCTCTATTGCACGTTAACCTCGGAAACTCTGAATGGAATTTGGAAGGCCCTCATTCCTAGGGAGGCACTGGTTTTCAAAATCCAAAAAAGCATATATTTCAAAATAAAAAAAATCATATATTTCAAAATCCAAAAAAATCATATATTTCAAAATCCAAAAAATCATATATTTTAAAAATCTAAAAAAACATATATTTCAAAATAAAAAAAATCATATATTTTAAAAATCTAAAAAAAACATATATTTCAAAATAAAAAAAATCATATATTTCAAAATCTAAAAAAATCATATATTTCAAAATCCAAAAAATCATATATTTTAAAATAAAAAAATCATATATTTTAAAATCCAAAAAAATCATATATTTTAAAATATAAAAAAATCATATATTTCAAAAACCAAAGAAACACCAGATATTTTCAAAATCTCACAAAATCTAAATATTTGTAAAAATTCCCAAAAATACCATCATATGCATCGCATGCATTGCATTGTTTCCATTTAATATTTTTCGCCTATTTAATAAGGCTCCACCCCTTGACTAAATATCAAGAAATGGTCATTCTCTAACTTGCTTTAGGCAAGGGGTTGAGTCTAAGAACAGATCTAACTTGTTTCTTGTCTAAATATGTGCAGAACGCAGGTTCAAGTCCAAGGTTGCAAATTTTCAGGTTCAGGTCTGTAACGCACTAGTATCAGACCGTCACAGCCTTTTAACGGTCAGCCTTTGACCGTCACAGCCTTCAGAACTTTGAAACCCAATGATCCTCAGCAAACTCTCTAACGCGTCCACGAGGCACCGTTACATCATTATAACGGCCTAGTTTTAGACTGTTACACTCTCCCGAAGACAGAACACTCAGTTTCCTGAATTCATTCATTCTAACAGCTCATCATAAGACCGTCAGACTCTTGTGACGGCCCTACCTACGACCGTTACACTCCTCAGAAACCCTATTTTTTCAAGGTCTTCATGCTCAGTCAAGCAACAAACTCATGATTCCATCAACTAAGGCACTTCTGTATCATTCCATTGAGTTCAATAATACATGAAATGAATTGATAAACTTCCAGTTCAGAAACATCATAAGAAATCTCAAGCTATATTCAATTTTCTATCCGCAAGGGGACGGATCTTGCGCAATTCTTTCACATAGCTACGGCGTCCCTCGTTATCTTCTTCCACTTCTTCTTGCCACGGGTGCACCTTGCTGATCTCCCACATAGTCAGTGCATTCCGAATCGCTCTCTCATTTTCCTCGGTCCCCATCTTCCTAGCTACGAGGGGAGGGTAGTATGAAAGTACAGGAACTTCAGTTCGAGGTAGCCCAATTTAAAGGTAGCACCGGTGTGGGTTGTAGATCGCCAAGGTAGTGTTCCCCACTAGCTGAAGATCAAGGCCTGGTCATCGGGGTACTTTGAGTAAGGTGCTCCGCAGAACTCTTGGACGCATCACGAATTTCTCTATTGGCAAGGTGTTGAGGAAGAGGCGCCATTCATACCGCGTTTTCTTGTCTGCCATCCAGCATTCAACCTGCGAAGTAAATCCAAAGGCACCTCCAATAAAGAACAGAGGGTGGCTCCCAAAGATCCGGCTAGCTGAAGGTACATCTTCCTTGGGTTGAAATTTGATTCTCACTCCCATCTAGCACTCAAGGAGTATCATTGAGCCGAAGAGAGGTCCTCCTAAGCAAGCTGAGCTAAGTCCTTCATAAAGGTATGAAAGGATCGCTTGAGAAATAGATAAGTCCCGCCACAATCCGCTGATGATGCTAAGGTTTTGGATGTCTAGGAGGTGGTCGGTGGTGGTGAAAAGGAAGACTCCACATAAGCAAACCGACAGGGCCTTGGCTATTGCTTCATATCTCTCCCACTTTTTCTTACAATGAGAGACTATCCATTGAGCCATGGGCATCAAGTGAATATGGTTTGGGCTGATCATGGTCCTCACATCCTTTGGGTTGTGTATGAAATCACTTTGGATTAAGGATGGGTCAATAGGTTCAATCGTATGACATAATAGATCTTCATCCCCCACTTTAATCTTAGCAAGGGCTAGGTAGGTCTCTACTTCCTCCAATAGGACTGTAGCTTCAAAAGAAGGGAAGAGGAAAGTGTATGTTTGTGGATGCCATAGCTCTATGAGGGCTGAAATGTTTGCCCAATCTAGAGACAATTTCTGAAAGTTCTTGGCCAAAACTAGCAAAGGTTGGAGGTGCCATGCCCTAAGGATGGATAAAACTTTTAAAGGGAGTTCTTTGACCATAGGAGCCACCCACTTTAAGTTAGAGTAACACCTTGGACCAGGAAGAGGCTAGAAAGAAAGAGCAGGAAGAAGAGAGAATCATGAGAAGTATGAAGTGCAGAAATTGATGAGCTTTGTTGAACTTCATTACAACTTACCACTCTTTGGGGACTTGAGCTTAGATGCTTGGGGATTAATGTCAACCTTTGCAGCTCCACATGCTCCTTTTTGGCTACTTTAGTCCCGCTATAGACCTTCTCCTCCATGCCCGTTGCTCCGAAGCTCCTCTTCATGATGGTCCTTGCCCTTGATGGAGTTTTTTTCAAACCTTGTAGCAGAGAATTGAGGAAAGCTGTGATTTTTGGGCTGGTTCCTAGCTTTTAAAGGCTTGATTATGGTTCTAGAATGATAAGATTTGGGTTAGAAGGCCTTATCTCGAGCCTAGGAGAGTTCTAGTAAGGATTAAGGTGTGCTTGCCTCGAGTTTGGGCTCTCCCGGCAGAATCCATCTAAGAGTACACTTTGTTCTCTGGCGGTCTATCGTAAGACCGTCACATATCTCTGACGCTCCATGCATGGACCGTCACATTTTCCTGCTACGCATTCTTAGCTCAATCTCGCTCTGTCATGTCTGACGGTCTAATATTAGACCGCCACAGATCCTTTACACTCTATCTCTGGGCCGTCACATTTTCTGCTACCAGTTTTTTAGTCCAATATCATTCTGTCATGTCTGACGGTCTGATTTAGGACCGTCACCTCAGCCTGACGCTCCATCAATGGACCGTCACATTTTCTGGTACCTAGCTTTCAGTCCACTTTCTGTCATCTCTGACGGCCTGATCTTGATGTGTTACATGGATATAATGCTCCATCCCTAGACCGTCACACCTTCTGCTACAGGTTTCTGTGCTTTCCTTTCTATTTATGGTTTGACCTACTGGTCTTACACTTTTCCCCTGTTCACACACGCCCATTCACACATTCATGTCCATTTTCGCATTCATCATCCATTCATTTGCATATCCACACACATCCACATTTATCATCCATCCATTTCCGTATTCACATCCGTTCATTCATTCATCCACAATAAAACACAAAAACACAAAAAGAATTTTCATTCATTTCATTCACATAGTCATGTACAAGTAATGGAAGAAGAAAAATACATCACTCAGTCGGTCTATCCCCCGGGCCCTCACTATCACCGGCACCCTCCTGTCGCTTGGCTGGCGGCCCCATGTCACTGTGCTCCTCCTCTCGTGGTCATCTCCGATCCACCTCCTCATTCCTCCGTCAATCGGAAGAGCTGGCCAAGTAGTTTCTTACCGATCCACTCGGTACTCCACTCCGTGTGCCTCCCGTTGCAGCACTCCCGGATGCACTCAGCACGAGCCCCCGGCTGATTGTCCGGACTGTCTGCTCCACGGCCCGGAGCTCAATCTTTAAGTCATGAACCTGGAGTCGCGCCGCCAGAGCCTCGGTCCTGTATCTATCAAGGTCTGTAGTCTTGGTGGCTGCCCGCTCCAAGTCTCCGCTCAGCCGGGCCACCTCTACCTGAAGACGCCCTGCTTCAGCTTGGGAGCGGTCTAGTTCTGCTCGGGTCCGCTCGGTCTCTGCTCGAGCTCGCCCTATCTCGGCCAAAGCCGCGGTCAGTTCTCTCGCCTGCATTTTGCATTTTATCATGGTCAGTCCATTAGGCATTTAATTTAGAAGCATTTAGGTTTAGATTTTTACCCGCTCTGCGAGGGTAGCCTCGGCATCCTCGGCTCGAGCTACGGCTCGGGTAAACTCCGCATCTCGATCGGCCCGTCCCCCAGCAGGCTGTGAAGAGGAAGACAGTGCATCTGGTCCGGCTCTCTGGGTTCCCTCGGCCCGCTGCATTTTAAAAGTCAAAATTAGCCATTTGCATCATAAGCATTTAAGTTTTAAGTCTAAGTTTCTCACCAAGAGCTCCAAGGCGGTTCGGTACTCGTCCCGCTGCTGGATGGTGGCATGAAAGAGTCCTCGAGCTTGGCTATTCTTCCTTGTGGGTCTAGCTGCTGTAGATGGACATAAATATCCACTCACAACAACAAAGGGGAAAAGGGGAGATAATAATAATGATGATGGTAAAATAAGAACAATGCAAGTGGAGATGGCAATAAACTAAGAAAAGCACGTGGTGCTAAACGGAGTTGTGATCGCCAGAGGGGTTACCTCAATAAGAATAAAGAGGGATCGCGGATACCTGGTAGAAATTTGGATGCGGGATGATGTGAAGTTCCTCCTCCAACTTCAACCGGCCGGCCGATGAAGTGGGTTTTCTTTGTTGATTACCTTGCAAGAAAGACAATGAGACAAACAAAAGAAGGGGATCAGCCAATGCGGATGTAGTATCAATTCAAAACAGACCAAAAATGATGAGAAGAGAGACACATGCGCACCTCTTTTTTGGTTTTTAAACCCCTAGAAGAGAACTAGGGAAGGAAATATGATGTGATGATGATACTTAATGCAAATAAACAAACAGACGGTGGGACGAGTGATGTGCTTACTAACAAAACAAACACAATAGCCCTGCTGTCCCTGATGACAGTAAAGGGAAACCACGAAGAATATGTTGGAACACCAAAGGATGCAGGGGAAACCAAAGGATGCAGAGCAGCAAAGGATGAAGCGACTGTAGCAAAAATAACTAAAGGATGAAGCGACTACAGCAGCACAGGAAGAAGAAAGCCCTCTGCTCGTTTAGAACCTGCAACCTGTATATGGGTGTTTATGGGTGCTCTTGGGTGTTCCGGAATGTTACGAGATGTTCTTGGATGTTCCAGGATGTTCAACCTTCAAAACGATCGATCTGGGCTCCCTTATATAATGTTCTAATCGGATGTGATCAAACAAGGTAAGATAAGAACGGGCAATGAATATCCAGGGAAGGGATCAACATCGAGCAAGAGCCCATTGATAGCAGGGAACTGTGAGGGAAAGGTGGAAAAAGGCAGGACTCCGAGATAAAACACGACTTAGGTACGGGCGTCGATTTTGAAATCGACGACCTGCCAAAGGACGTTTCTTAAAACACGACCTAGGAAAGGCCGTTTCTTCCTGGATTTAATTTTGGAAATAAAACTTTCTTTATTTAAAAATCACAAGAACACGCCTGATGAAGCGACGTTTCTTAAAAACACGCCCCAGATAAGGGCGTTAATCATCAAATGCTTTTTATTTTGTTTTATTTTGAAATGGATAAATACCAGGAATTGACGCCCTGACCCGTGGTCGTCCTTTCTTTTGAAAACGCCCTTCGTTAGGTCGCTACTTAAATAACGCCCTTCTCAAGGTCGTGAATCACAAAAATGCAATACAAAATGGATAAAAACACACAAAAATAGAAAAACTTTATTTTATAGAAATATTGAAGTCCACTTGGGGCATTTATATAGTGACATGAGATTTGATCATCAAAGCGTCAATTTTGGCGTGTCTACAGCTGCCCCGCCTTGGCGTCTGCTTTGCAAGAGAGTGAGACGGAAATGGAGTGAAATGCAACGAAAGGGAACGAATTGATAAGGAGATGCCAAGGTGTGATGTGACATGCCTCAGACACTAAGCATTGGAAATCTTTCCAAGATTCTGAATGAAACAACTCTGAGTGATTCCAAGGAAACATCGATTTGTTGGATAAAGGAGATTAAACTAAACAAAGGGTGTGTGCGTGGGCACGACAGGGAAAGACCATTGGAGAGCGGTTACCAGCCAACGTGGACATGCTACAACCAAGGTAAATTTACAGAAAAATAAAGAGAATTGAGATGGAGATCCAACAAAGGGACATTTTCAAGGAATCAGCCTAAGCGACTTCAGACAGAATGAAGTACTTGATTTGAATGGAATATCTCATGTCAACTCAATCAAGAGCGAGTGACCTTCATTATTGCCATAATATGAAGATTTTCATCATGAATCTCAAAGTCCTACATGATGCATGCTGGGCTAAAAGAAAAGATTAAAACAAACTAAAAAATATAGAAAATAATCAAGGATAATATTGCTAAGCCATTTAGATCTAGTCAAGAATCCAAATCTCTGAGCAAACACTAAGCCAAAGCCCGTTTGTCCGCGCATCAACTCAGAAAGTGGAACCATCGTCCCAAACCTTGAACGACTCAACGGCCTATCCGTGTGATCAAGACTCTCCTGAAATCATCATCATTTTTGATGAAGGGGAACTCAAATTCCAGGTTCATCAGAACCACAAGGTCCTTGATATACTATAGTAGCGTAGATATCATATAGTAACAATGCTTACAAGAAAAAAAATACAAGATGATGAGCATGACGTTCCCGCGAGCGACCCAAACGCCTTGAATCCTGCACTCTTCTCCACTTGAAACTCATTAGTCCTCACATGATTAGAAATAATCCTCAATGATCATAAGTGCTTAATTAAAATAACTCAAACAAGATAATAGCACTTAAGTTCATTAAAGCATCAAAGCATAGAGCGGACAAAATCCATAAGCCAATAAAACACGCCTGAGAATAGGGCGTAAAAATCATTAAAGGCGCCTGACCATAGGTCGTCAAAAGATAAAACACGCCCTACACGAAGGCGTGAACAGCAACGAGTGGTCAAGAATAAAACGACCCCCTCAAGGGCGTTACATAAAACACGACCCCTGACAGGTCGTCAATTCAAGAAATCGATGCCCTTACAGAAGGCGTTAATCAACCTTACGCTTCCGTTTCCAACTCGCGAACACAATCCTTAACCCCATCAAACTTCTAATTCCGAATAGACTTTAGGACTCTTCAAATCTTTATAAAAGGAAGGCTTTCCTCAACCTAAACATCCTTCTGCAGCCGGCTCTGCTTTCTTCTGTTCGTTCTTCTTCTGCAGGCCCTCGTTCTGCTTCTGCACGCCCGAGCTTTTCCTGCAACCAACAATGGAGAAGGCTATCAAGAGACCAAGGACCTCCACTCCCAGAATTATTGAAATCCAAGGGCATATAAGTAGCCGAATTGCCCAAAACCAGGTTAGTGAATTCTCTGTTCTTCCTCTGCTCATTTTTTTCTTCCTCTGCCGACTTCTTCTGTCAAACGATTTCTTACATATGCTCATGTTCGGTACTATTGTTTGTTTCATGTTTTCCTTCCACAGGACTACCCAAATGTCCCTGGTGCTAGAAGATTTACAAAAGTGAAGTGGTTGCCCCTTATACTCTCCAAATTTTCTTCTAACATGAGGGCCTTTGTGTCTAGATGGCATCCCCTTGGCCTTGTGACCCATGCCAAACATTATGAAGGAATCCACTTAGATTGGGCTGCCATAGGAGCATTGATTGAGATATGGCATCCTTCCACTCATACTTTCTTATTCTCAACATTTGAAGCCACCCTCCTATTGGAAGAATTAGAACTGATCTTTGGTTTAAAGAGGATGAAGCAAGGGGATGAAGAAAAGATGGCTATCATGCCAAGGCCCATATCCTCTCATGAATTACTAACCTCCTTGATATCTAGCCCAAACATAGTGAACCAAATCAAGGTCACTAAAGGAATCAACCTCTTGAAGCTCGCCTCATGGGTGTACAAGAGAGCGGATCAAGCCAAGGAAGAGGAGGAGATAGAAAAGATAGCAAAGGCCTTCGTGGTGTGCTTAGCAGGAGCACTCCTATTCCCATCCACGGAGGACTTCCTTGAAGAGACCCAATTAAGCGCGGTGGTGAGCTTATGGGAAGGAGATCGAGCTGGCCCGTCTATTCTAGCCTACCTCTATAGTGGGCTTACTTCAGCGGCCATGGGAAGGCCCATACATGGATGCATGCTAGCCCTCTCTAGTTGGGTGGATCTCCATTTCAAATTTGATCCATGCAATGAGGCCCAACAACCCTCAAGGATTTTCTCAAAAAGCCCCCTCTCTTATATAACTGGTTCATTGGGGATAAGTAATAGGGTGATGAACCGAATTCCTCAAGTGAAGAAGATAGGGGATTGGAGAGAACACCTCAAGGTAATGCCAAAGAACCTCTTTACTTGCGCCCCGGGTATACTCAAGATGCAGGAGCTCCGTGCAAGATTCTCTCCCGGGACGAATCTTCGTCTCATAGGTGCTTCAGAATTCATTTTGTACAACTCTCATAGGTGCCTCCCTCAAATTGGGCTTCCAAGACAAATACTAGAAGATGTCTCTCATCTCCCTCCAATCAAATCAAGAGACTTAGGCAGCAATGAAGATGGAGAAGAGACAACCACAATCCAAGCTCTATGGAAGATCAACAAGCTTCATCAACCTGTGGAAAGCCTAGATGAAGACAAAGAACAGTGGAAGAATTATGTAGTTTCATTGAGGAAATTAAGGCCCAAGGTGGCTCATTAAGCATGTAATCCTTCTTCATATCAAAGCAATAAACATTGTTTTCTAATTGAGCCTTTATCACTGTTTCTGATCAAATCCTCAAATAACCTGTCGTTCTGTTGAAAATAACGCCTTAAGAAAGGACGTGAATTCAAAAAAGGACGCCTTACCTTAAGGCGCTTCAAACGGCCCATCTTCCACATTTGACGCCTGCACCAGAGGGCGTTACTTAAATAACGTCTTAACACAGGGCGTTAATTGATTCAAATCCCAAAGAATATATTCGTTGAGTCTCCAGAAGTAACGCCCTTTCCTTAGTCACTTTTCATGCAAAAGACGCCCTCAATGGAGGCGTTACCAAAACCCAGCAATGATGACTTTCATCACATCAATCAACGCCCATTCAATGCGTCTGACGACGGTTATCGTTCCCCATGCAAAACAAAATCACGCCTTAATCATCGTCGTCGATTTGTAAGAAACGCCCAAAGCCTGGTCGTGAATTTCATTAAAAACGCCTTTCTTAAGGGCGTGTCTTCTTTTCGAAACCCAAAAGTCATCAGGCCTTTCTTTCTTCTTCCTCCTTCGTTCATTCACCCCCTCATTCTGTAACCCTAACCGCCCGAAGCCTTTCTCCCCTCTCTCATCTCTCTCTCGATCTCTCTCTCCCCTAGCCCTAGCTATGGCCGACGGAGGCGCTCACAAACGGCAGCGCGTGGCTGCCCCGGAGGTCGTCGACCTGGGCGAGGAAGAACCCACCGTGGAAGAAGTTCCAACGGCGGCCGAAGAGGGTCCGACAACGGTGGCCGGCGACGCTGAGGGGATGGAAGCTGCAGGCGATGCAGAGGAAGGAGAAGAAGGCGAAGAAGGAGAAGAAGGTGGAGGAGAAGAAGAAGGAGAAGAAGGACCGCCGCCCACGGCGGTGCTCGCCCCCCGCGGCCAGCTCCGGCGGCCCAGGCAACCCCGGCCTCGACCTCAAAATCAGAAACACAAGAAGGTAGGTCCCTCTCCCCCAATTCCCATTTTTTTTATTTTATTTTTTTTATTTTATTTCAATTTCCATAGCCATCGGTGCTGGACCTGCAACTCAGAAAAGAAACGCCTCCCATGGGGGCGTGATTCACAAATGAAACGCCTTGCCCCAGGGCGTGAATTCTCTTATTTTTCTTGAAAATTAATTAACCCTCATGGAAAACGCCCTGCAGCACGTCGTGTTATTAAAATTATCATTTCGTCCCATGCTGTTTATTTTCCATTAATTTCATGCCCATTACACATTTAAAAAAAATATTTTCATGAATTTATCGCATGCTATCATTTTTATTTGATTTTTTTCTGAAAATTTTGAAACCACGCCCTCCACTAGGGCATTACTTAAGCAAGAGACGACCAAACCAGCGGTCGTGCTCTGATTTAAAATTAACGAACCTGATTGGAAAACGCCCCACCCAAGGGCGTGAATTGAAAATAACCTTAGGATTTAGCAATTAAGCACAAGTTCACGCCCAAGAATGAGCGTTTCGAAGATGAAAAATGACCTCAGACAGGACGTTAACTCAAGGCACATTTAGAAAAACGCCCCCCTCAGGGGCGTGAATTCACCAAGACACGACCTGAGGATGGTCGTTAATTCCAAAAACATCAAAATTCTCATGCAAACAAAATGTAATTCAACAATTAAGCCACAATTCCTTCCTTTAATGCATGCAGGGGCTGATGAGGACCCGCATCTCATGGGTCATGGTCCGGGCAGCATACCATGGTCTCCCCGACTTCCAGAGGGCTAGAGTAGACGCTATGGGGTTCAGGGCTTTCCTATCCATTGAGCCATTTAGGCCTGACCTAGCACTTATCTAGGTTTTACGGGAGCGTTGGGATAGGGTTAGCCGGGCTTTCCTGATACCCTGGGGGCACATGGTTCCTACCCTAGAGGACGTGACCAGGATCACAGGGTTGAGGGTAGATGGTGAGGCCGTGAGCGGGTTCACCTATTCTGACTACACGGAGATGGCCCAGAGACTGCTAGGGCTGGATATGGTCTATGAGGTACCTAGTGAGTGCAGGACCATCTTCCGCATAGATCTGACTATGGTGATGGGTTTAGGAGACGCCAGGCATAGGTCAGGGGAGACTATAGACGAGTTTGCACAGAGGTTGACCGACGGGGCGAGAGCGGTATACTGTCAGGACCTGACTGACCATGAGAGAGCGGATCGAGACCTGAGGAGGTTCCTGCTGCTGCTGCTCGGGAGATTACTGCTCGGGACGAAGGCCGACATCATCAACTGTGGCTTCCTGGGCATCCTCGAGGATCTGGAGACAGTTGGCAGCTATGCTTGGGGAGCGGCACTACTAGAACATTTGATAGCCGACCTGTCCACGGGGACAGGACGAGAGACGACCGTCAGTGGCTTCTCACCTCTTCTTCAGGTATGTATTTTTCTCATTTTTATTTCTTTTCTTTTAATTTATGCATGTGAATGCCTTACTAACACAATGCATGGATGCAGGTGTGGAGCCACCTATACATGCCGATGGGGCGCGTTGACCCACGGCCAGGAGCTGAGGGAGCCTTCCCTCTCGTGCGACGTTGGCTGCCAGTGATCTTCGGTGCCCCACTCCACTACGAGTTGTGGGTTTTACGGAGAGAGTTCCGCGACTTCCCTCCCTCGTTGGTATGTGTGAATGAATGAATGAATGATATGCATTTCTTTTTGTGTTTATTTGAATTGATTATGATGAAATGATGATGTGTATGTATGAAATGCAGGTGCAGTGGAGGCCATACGAGGGGATGACAGATGAGGGCCAGCCTTGGGTCGTGTCGGGGCGACCTCGTTTTGAGCGTGAGCTGTGGCTTCACTGCCTGAGCGAGATTGAGCCGCTACGGCTTAGGTTGGTGATGAGGACCCTGGGCCTGCCCCAGGAGTGGATCGAGGTCGGAGAGCCTCGAGGGATAGGAAAGAAGACCCGCGGTCGCACCAAGGCGATCGACTGGAGAGTACGATTCGAGGAGCAGTACGCCGACTGACGGCGAGGCGGGATCCGAGTCACCTCCCACACGACTGATAGTTCCGAGTACCTTCGGCGTTACTGGGAGGTTCACGCCGGTAGACCTCAGATGAAGGTCCTCGGGGTACGTATGAAATGCAATTAATTCTAAAATGCGGATGCTTATGTATGTCTATCATGCAACTAATATGCAATGAATGCAAGACGCACGAGACATCACGGCGATGGATGCACAGGCTTTCCTACATAGCCTGGAGGACCAGCTGGCTGCCACACGGGCGGACCTGGAGACCCTGGTGAGTGTTTAAATTATTCCTATATGCAAATGAATTTTTGTTGAATTATTGATGATTAGCCACTGACGATCTCAATAAATGCAGCGTGCCCAGCAGGGAGCAGTGAGGAGAGACCCAGGGGAGGCCTCCAGCTCGAGGGGACCAAGCGCGGAGGTGACCGCGCTGGCAGAGCAGCTAGCGGGAGCAGTTGCACGGGCCGAGGCAGCAGAGCACGACCTCGCCACACGGGTAAATTCTAAACTCAAACTCATTCAATTCAGTTATTGATTAAATATAGCATTGTGCACTGATAAAATTGTTTTGCAGACTGAGGAGCTCCGAGCCGCTCTTGCTTGTGTCTGTGAGGGACAGCAGGCAACATCCTCACAGGTGAGTGATTTACCTTCAACCATGTGTTGTTCATTTTGCTTCATTGAACTGTGAAACTTGATGATTTGTTTGCTTGTTTGCAGAGTACACAGCTGCGAGCGGCGCGTACCGAGTTGGCGATCCGCGAGCAGCGGATCACTGAGTTGGAGCGCTCTTTGAGGCGGCGTGAGGAGCTTCCTCAGGACGTGGCAGAGCTACGGGTTGCCCTCGAGTTGGAGAGGAGGGAGCGTGCCCGGGAGCGAGAGGAGTACCGAGCAGACCTCGCTCGTCACCACGAGGTGCAGCGTGCAGACCGTGCCCAGTTCCTGGAGCTAGTAGCAGAGCGTGAGCGAGAGCTGGCAGACTCGAGGACCCAGCTAGTCCTCTCTCAGGAGCGGTTACGAGTAGCAGAGGAGCGCCTGCAGCGTGGCCGGGAGCGGGCGCGAGCAGCAGGGTTCAGCCTTGGTGGCTCTTCCTACTTGGCGGGCTCCTCGTTTCGACCGAGGAGCGAGACGGGGGACCAGGTTCGAGGTCCAGCAACTTCACGGGGCTCCATGCCCCCTCCACCAGCACCGCCTCGGGATGCCGAGGGTGAGGTTGAGAGTAGGAGAGAGGAGGGTGGAGGCGAGAGCTGAGAGTCTTTACTTGTACTCCTCCACCCTCACACCTGTACATGATAGACATGAGATATATATATATGAAATTTGAGCTTTTTGTTTTACCTGAGCACTTTGTGTGGTTGTGGACTTGTGGTTGTGTACTTATTCCTTTTCCACGTTCTTCATTTTTACTTTGCTGTGCCCGGTCTCCGCAACTGTAATCAACACTTGAACAAACAGGTTAATTCATCTGTTCGGCTTGGCCCCTTGCTCAATAAGCAAGGGGTATCAATATTTTGACCTTGATGGCGGGTCAAGGAGCCAAGCCTTTAATCAAAAAAAGGCAAATGAAATAACCGATAAAGGGGAGATGCAACATGCAAGCACACATATGCAAACAATAATTTAAAATATGCCCAGGCAGAAATGCAAGCATACATCATGATGAACTTATTTTTATTTCTTTTTTCCAAATTTATATTTTTTTGTTATTTTCCTGAAAGACGCGCCTTAGATTAAGTCGTGATTTGAATGAAAGACGCCCTAGCAGACGGCGTGAAATTTCAAAGGATTTTGGATTTTCGTGAAAAGACGACCTGCACAAGGGCGTTATTTTGATAAAGACGACCCTCACAAGGGCGTGAATTAAAATTAAAGCGCCTTAAGCAAAGGCGTTAATTAGATGAATTTCCAAAAAAGGTTGACAAGGCTATCCAGATTGTGGGCCCTACACGGTCATCATCTAGGATTCATTAACCTTTCTTGAATAATTAAAAGGGAGTTGACGTGATGATAGTTGACTTATATTCGGGATCTCGCACAGTGCAATCTCCTAGGTTTATCTTGACCATTCTGCTGGTTTATGACTTACCACAGAGGAAGGGATGGAAGAACATATAAGGAAGCCCATAAGGGATTCTGAGATGCCCGAGGCAAAGCTACCTCCCCTACCCTATGTCCGTTGGGGTTCGGCATTTGGCGTAGGGAAAACTTTGTTGCCTTTTGCCTCTTTTATATTGCACGCATACGCCCAAGGTTTTCCTTGCGGGGTCTTTGCCCTCTTGACATGCTTTTCTTTTCAACATTTGACTTTCACTTCCAAATTGATTTGCATTGATGAACAACCTAATTGTACTTGGGCTTTTTATGGTATTTGTTCCCTTTTGGGCCCTGACTTCCACCTACTAGGGCGGCGAGCAGGTTTGGCAGATCTACTCGGAGACCTCCCGTCCTCCCTTATGGGCCGAAGAAGAAGAGAATAGGTATTATCTTCACCTTTAGTCAGGCTTTGACTTTCCATCGGATCTTGCACTGCTTGAACTCAAGAATAAAGCGTGTAGTGTGTGCGGGTGTCAACCCCATTTTAAGTTACCAATACTGATAAATGAATTCTGAATTTTGACCTTTCGGGCCCTGATCCTTCGTGTGCCATGGCAACGATTTTGGAAGCTTTTTTGCAGATTTTCTATTTTTTGTTTGCTTTTGAAATTTCTATTTTTTTTGGATTTTGGAAAGTATTCTATTTTTGTTGAATTTTTGAAATCAAGGGTAGTATTTCTTAAGATACAGACCATTCCAAGGGTGAGTTAGCTCTTCACCTTCAGCATTAGTTAATTTATAAGCATTGCCAGGAAAAACTTCTTTTATAACGAACGGTCCTTCCCAATTTGGTTGGAGTTTTGAGCGGGGGTCACCCGGCTTTACAAAAATTCTCTTGATTACCATTTCACCGACTTTGAATTTTCTCTCAATTACTTTCTTTTGATAAAAACGTGAGAGCCTGTTTTGATAAACGCGCGCATGCTCTGCGGCGACCAGACGCTTCTCATCTAGGAGTTCCAATTGGACAAGGAGCGAGTCGCGACGCTCATCAATAGAGAGTTCCTTATCCAATTGTACTCGCAGAGAGGGAATAAGAATCTCATAAGGGACTACCGCCTCCATTCCAAAAGTAAGGGCGAAGGGAGTCTACCCAGTGGGAGTGCGAATGGAAGTGCGATAGGCCCAGAGAGCTTCAACCAGCTTGTCTGGCCAGTCCGAAAATTTATTTGCCTCACACGTCTTTTTAACAATTTTGATCAAAGTTTTATTAGTTGCCTCTGCTTGGCCATTGCCCTGCGGATAATAGGGAGAAGAATGATGCAATGCAATGTTATACCTGTTGCAGAGATCCTTGAGCTCTTGAGAGATAAATTGAGGTCCATTGTCGGTGACGATGGTGCTCGGGAGGCCGAACCTTGTGATGATGTTCTTCATGATGAATTTGTAGACAGTTGACACTTTGATCTCCACGTAAGCTTCTGCTTCCGCCCACTTGGTGAAGTACTCCGTTGCCGTGAGGATGAACAACTTTTGCTTCGTGAGGAGGTTCGAATCACCAAGAGGTCCAATGATGTCAAAAGCCCACATGGAAAAAGGCCATGGGGAGGACGTAGGATGGAGTGAAGAAGCAGGAGAATGAATTTTGTCGGCGTGCAGTTGGCACTTAACACACCTACGAACATAGATAGAGCAATCCTCTTCTATAGTGGGCCAATAGAAACCTAGCCTGAGAATCTTCTTAGCTAGCATCTGGTTATTCACATGACCCCCACACACTCCAGAATGCGCCTCTTCCACAACTTTCCAAGACTCATCATCATTGAGGCATCTTAACAGAACACTGGTGAGCCCTCTTTTGTAGAGCACACACACCTCCAACCAAAGCATAACGTTGAGCCACTCTTCTAATTGCTTTCTTTTCTTCTGCAGTGGCTTCCTCGGGATAAGACTGATCATTACAATATCTGGCAATCTCATAATACCAAGGTTTCTCTTCGTCAGCCAATTCTTCTTGCCAATCCAAAAGCATGACCTCTTTACCTTTAAGAGCTTCCTTCCGCCTGTCCTTCTCAAGCACCTGATCCCTAATATCAAGGAAAGCACGATCCTTAATAGCTAGAGTGTCACGCTGATGAATTAGAGGGACATGAAAATCACGCTCAGGAGGGAAGACTAAAGCAGAAGCTAAAGAAGCAAGAGCGTCAGCCAGGATATTCTGACTGCGAGGGACATGAACGAAGATTAACTTAGTGAAGAGTTTGGCATAAGCCGAAGCAAGTTCCTGGTAGGGCTTGAGCTTAGGATTGATAGTGCGGCACTTGACCAGCATTTGGCGCAGAATGAGTTGATTATCACCGACAATCCGCAAGTGAGTGACACCATATTGGTGAGCGGTCTGAAGACCGGCCAAAAGAGCTTCATACTCGGCTATGTTGTTGGTGACAGAAAAAGTGAGCTGAGCAGCAAATGGAATGGTGACCCCTTCAGGTGTTAAAAGAACCATGCCGATCCCTCTTCCTTGAGAATTAAGAGCTCCATCAAAATGTAATGTCCACATAGGATCAAGGGGTTGATTGATGGACATCAGTTCTTCATCTGGAAACTCCGAATTAACAGGATCAAAGTGAGGTAGAGGGTGATGAGCAAGATGTTCGGCAATGGCGTAACCTTTGATAGCTTTCTGCTGAATGTAAGTGATGTCAAATTGGGAGAGGAAGCTTTGCCAGCGTGCTAATCGGTCAGTGAGGACAGATTTTTCAAGGAGGAATTTAATTGGATTCATGCGTGCAATGAGGTGAACCTCGTGAGCTAGGAAATAGTGTTTTAATTTCTGAACTACCCAAACCAAAGCAGCACAAGTCTTCTCCATGGCTGAGTACCTCTGCTCACAGGAGTTAAGAAGTTTAGACAAGTAGTATGCTGCCCTCTCCTTATTTTCTTCATCCACTTGAGCCAAGACAGCACCTACAGAGTCTTCCAGGACTGAAATATAGAGAATAAGTGGTTTGCCTGGAATTGGCGGCCTCAGGACAGGAGGATTGGCCAAATAATCCTTCAATCCGTCAAAGGCTGCCTGACACTTGTCATCCCAATTAAACTTGACTCCCGGCTTGGTAAGCTCGTAAAACGACTTGCATCTTTGTGAATGCTGGGAGACAAAGCGGCGAATAAACTGCAACCTCCCGATTAATCCTCGAACTTCTTTCAAATTCTTGGGAGGAGGCATACCTCTAATGGCCCTCGCCTTGTTGGGATCAACTTCAATTCCCCTCTTACTAACAATGAATCCAAGCAACTTCCTGAAGAAACGCCAAATACGCACTTCTTAGGGTTCATCTTCAACTGATATTCTCGTGACCTTTGCAAAACCTTAGCCAGAACCCCAGGATGCTCAATCCTTGTCCTTGATTTCATTACCAGGTCATCCACATACACCTCAATAAAGATATGAATCATGTCATGAAAAATTGCCATCATAGCCCTCTGATAGGTGGCTCCAGCGTTCTTAAGTCCAAAAGGCATGACGACATAACAATATGTGTCCCATGGTGTAGTGAATGAAGTCTTCTCTTGATCGTCTTCAGACAGACGAATCTGATTGTAACCTGAAAAGCCATCCATAAATGAAAGAGTCTCAAATCCTGCTGTATTGTCGATCAGAACATCAATATGAGGGAGGGGGAAGTCATCTTTAGGACACACACGGTTGAGGTCCCGGAAATCTATGCAAATTCGCACCTTTCCGTCCTTTTTCATAACCGAGACAATGTTAGCCACCCAATTGGGATAGAGGACAACTCTAACAAATCTAGCCTTATGGAGTTTGTCGACCTCTTCTTTCATCTTCAAAGCCATGGTAGGGTGGAAACGCCTCAACTGTTGTTTGACCGGGACAGACCCTGGCTTAAGTGTAAGACGGTGTTCAACGAGCGCAGGGTCTAATCCAGGCATATCTTCATAGCTCCACGCGAACGTGTCCTTGTATTCTTGAAGAACCAAAATGAGCGCCTCCTCTTCGGAGGGCGGCAAATTCTTACTGATAAGGACAATCCTAGGGTCTTCCTCGGTACCCAGATTGATTTCTTTGGTAGGCTCTTCTACAGAGGCTGATGGTTCGTCAAATCTTCTCATGCCACTAGCAAA